>CAJQZJ010033987.1:253437-271409 GCA_907164525.1 Lophiomys imhausi | reverse complement strand
GGAGCACTGGATTGTCAGATACATGGCTGCTGTCTGTGGAGGTCAGAAGGAAGCACTGGATTCCCTGGAAGTGTAGTTTCAGACAGATGTCAGCAATTGTGCGGGAACTAGGAACCAAACCTAGGGCCTCTGTAAGAGTAGCTAGTGTTCTTAATGGTTGAGCCATCTCTCCAGACACCAAGACACAAGTTTTTTCAAATTAATTAATTGTGTGAATAGGTGAAAGTCTGACCCCACCTCACGTGTGTATTAACTGTATTGATAAAGTACCAAACAGACTCAATACATCTACTAAAAACCTCAATGACTGAAGGAAAGATGTCACTCTAGTATTTGGAAAAATATTAGTTTTCTGAAATTCTGCAACTGCAGTCCTACCTGTAGACACCAACCGCCTCCTTAGAAGTCTTTTTTAAGTGCCGGAAGCGCATGGGCATTGGGAGATCCATGCTTGTTGCCCTCCTGAGAGAGAAGAATGCCATTATGAACTCTGTTCTGAGGGGTGACTGCAGACTCCTCCAGAGTGAGCACACTTGCTCAGTGTCAGATAAGAGCACCTCAGATTTTCTTGTCCCCCCACAACGGACCTCAGCCCTGACTGAGCCGTGAGGGTTCAAGGGAGGTTCATTGGCCTCTTCCGGTTTGTGGAAACGGAATTTGTGATTCTGACAGTGCTTGGCCAGACAGCTGCTCATTCAGAAGTCACCACACTTGGATTCATCTTGGGTTATCTTGAGACCAGGTCTTTGTGGCCCAGACTAACCTCAAACTTAGAGGCAACACTCCTACCTCAGTCCTCTTTAAATGCTGGGACCACAGGCGTGTGACCATGCTGCCGACCTCCATATTAATACACAGTTCTTTAGGACAATGGTGACTGGTGTCACATGAATAGCTATCAGGGTACGTTATTGTCAAAGAAAACACGCATCTTACAATTATTCAAATTTCTTCTATTACATATTCTTTATTACCAGCCAGCTACTGCTACCTCAGTGTAAACTATGTCTCAGTCTTCTAAATGTCCCCCAAGAAACTGCCATCCCTTCAGATAGTACCTTGAAGCACTGGGGTGAAAAGAGGATTTTTCTTTTGTTTTTTATTTGTGTTGTTTTGAGACAGGGTCTTATGTAGCCTAGGCTGGTTTTTTTTTTTTTTTTTTTTTTTTTTGGTTTTTTCGAGACAGGGTTTCTCTGCGTAGCCCTGGCTTTCCTGGACTCACTTTATAGACCAGGCTGGCCTCGAACTTGCAAAGATCCACCTGCCTCTGCCTCCCAAGTGCTGGGATTAAAGGCGTGCGCCACCACTGCCCGGCTCCTAGGCTGGTTTTCAACTTAAGCTCAGGATATAGCTAAGGACGATCTTAAACCTGAGATCTTCTTGGTTCTAAATCCCAAGTGCTGAAATGATAGGTGTGCAGTGTCATGCCCAGCTGCAAAGAGGAATTCTAGGGACTGCTAACAAATTTCCAAACCATTAACACTGCTACGATCCACAGCCCCTGAGGAAACGGTGTTCTAATGCATGTCACGTTAAACTCCTGTTCAACAAAGAAGCTACAGGAGGAGGAGGTGTCAGGTGACTGGACTCAATGACTTACCGAGCAGACTTCAGTTGTACCTCTTCCTCTTCCTCGTCGTTAGGGTTGTATTCAGGAGGCTGTCGATGTTTAGAAGCCAGGAAATTAAACATGTCAAATGCCGACTTCCTAGAGCCAAAAGATTAAGGTTTGTTTTTAGAGAAATGTTCTAATGAAGGAGTAAAGAGGTGCCATTATTACTGAAGATCTATCTCAAAGGCTAAGTGGGACAACAACTGTCATTAGGTAACAAACCCAGTACCTCAAATGCTCATAAAAAAATGGAACTTGCCTCAGGTGGACCTCAGCCCTGGCTGAGCCGTGAGGGTTCAAGGGAGGTTCATTGGCCTCTTCTGGTTTGTGGAAACGGAATTTGTGATTCCGACAGTGCTTGGCACCAGACAGCTGCTCAATAAGGAACACAACGGCATCATGGAGAATCCCCAGCATCCTCAAACCGTTCACACCTACAGAATGTAAAGCACCCGGGTGTTGAGTGGCGTAGCTATCAGGAGCCGCATGGCATTAAAACATGGTTGTCAGGGACATCAGATACTTAGAAACTAGCATTAGAATGCCTCGGAGACAATGCCAGACACATCTGTCTGTGCTGCTGGGTGTTCACCACAAGCCGCTCTCAGCAAACTGTGTGCTGCTCCTCTCATGCTCACAGTGCCCGTCTGAGGTAGGAATCATCAGCTTTGTTTTATTTACTGGTAAGACTGAGCCAGAGCCTTGTATTTACTAGGTAAACACTCTGTCACTTGTGCATTTTTTTTTCCTCCGTTTTTCAAGACAGGGTTTCTCTGTGTAGACCTGGCTGTCCTGGACTCGCTTTGTAGACCAGGCTGGCCTTGAACTCACAGAGATCCACCTGCCTCTGCCTCCCGAGTGCTGAGATTAAAGGCGTGTGCCACTACGGCCGGCCACTTAGGCGTTTTTAAAGAGAGCAGATTGACTTAGTCTCAGAGAACTTAACACACTCCAGGTCACATGTGTGCTGGGTTTATTTGGGCTGTGGACTATGTAGCTTCAAATGCAGTCTCCTTTTTATTTACAGGTAATAAAGCATCTGGTTCTGGGAGCCCACATGCACTGAATCTGAAAGGAGTGTCAGCACTTTAGACACATCCCACTTGAATGTGGGAGTGATACATTTCACAGCTGCTTTGTTTCCCTCAGCCGCACGATGGTATAAGCATTCAAATTTTCTCTTTACTCATGAAAGTATTTCTATAAATCTGTTGGCATAGATGGTTGAAAAGGTTTTTTTTTGCTTTTTTGAGACAGGGTTTCTCAGTGTAGCCCTGGCTGTCTTGGAACTCACAGAGATCCACCTCTGCCTCTTAAGTGCTGGGATTACAGGCGTGTGCCACCACACCTGGCTCTGAAAAGTATTTTTAAAGAAAACAAACAAGGCAAAGACAAGAAACAGTAGCAGACAGCTAATGTTCTACACATTTTTATTAAGTACATAATATTTCAACTAAGATATACTTAAGGCTCTGAATATGGCTGTGTGAAGTTCTTGCCTAGGATGTGTGACATTCTAGGTTCAACCCCCAATATTGAAAAAAAAAATTCTGGCATTATTACTACAGACAAAATAAAGGCATTTATTGTGGGTAAGATCTCCATTTTAAGACTGTGCTTGTACTAGGATCAAATACAATTCCAACAACCATGAGTTTATGTTTATACACATACAGAAGTGAAACCCTGCCAATGTAGTACTAGGGATGGGACTCAGGCCTCACGAGAGTTGATCCTAACCACTGGACCACACACCCCCATGTAGAAAGGAACCTTAAAATGCGCCAAGTGAAAGAAGACAGTCGCACATTATGATTTCCTTGATATGAAATATCCAGACTAGGCAAACCTGTAGATGCCAGGGTTAGGTCTTAAGACAGTAACACACGACTGTGAATACACTGAAAATCACTGAATTGTATGTTAAACGAGTAAACTGGGTGGTATATAAATTACATCCTAAAGCCTTGAATTATTTAAGTAGTTTTAATTTTTTTTAGATTTAATGCTGTGACTTATACTAACAAGTTGACAGAATATTTGAAGGCTGCAGTAAAACAGCAGCACCAGTGTTTACCTGCAAATGAGAGCTGCTTCAGGCGGGCGTTTGATCGAGCTTCCTGGACTTTATCTGTCAGTGACTTCCAGGCATCTGAAAGGACAGAAGACAACTGCAGGTGGGAAAGAATTTGTGCTGCTGACATGTCTTGTGTCACTTCTGTGGAGAGTCACCCTGCATCTCTGTATTTATTTATAATGTCAGGCTCGGTTATTTTTCTTAAATTCAATTCAGTGTGTGAAAAGCAGCCAGGCACACTGTTCTGAGGGGTTTCTTTTTACCACGGGGCTAAGTAGCAAGGACACTCATACTTTCTGAATCCCCAGAGTATTCATGTCCTTTGATGCATTACCTTACCCAACCTTAAAATTAATTCTTAAAAAGGTAAACAGGGGTGTGTGTGGTGATGTCCACCTTTAATCTCATCCCTCGGGAGGCAGAAGCCAATGGATCTCTGTGAGTTTGAGCTCAGTCTGGTCTGCAACTGAGTTCCAGGCCAGTGAAGGCTACATAGTGTGTCAGCAACAACAAAAATTAATATACAAAAGAATAGGGTTCATTATGATCTGTTTTTCTTTTATTTTTAATAGAGACAAGATTTCACGCTGTAGCCCAGGCCAGTTTGGAATTCACGAGGTTGCCCAAACTGGCCTTGAATGTGTGGCAATCTTCATGGTTTTGCTCCTGGAGTGCTGGGATAACAGGTGTGTACCTTGGTCACATCAGCCTTGTTCATTTTCATACATGTTTATTGTTGTGCGTTTAGAACTCATACTTTCTTGGTTTTCTATTTTGTTTTGTTTTGACTTGTGACAAAGTCTCTATATGTAACCCTGGCTGTCCTGGTACTCACTCTGTAGACAGACTGGCCTCCAATTCACAGAAATCCACCTGCCTCTGCCTCCCCAGTGCTGGGATTAAATGCATGTACCATCACTGCCCAGTTTGGGACTTAATACTTTCAAATTCTTTTTTATTTATTTAATTTAAACAGTCTCATTGTGGTGCTCTCCAGTAGCTGGGACTGAGGCCTGCACCGCCATACCCAGGCCCAAGTATCTCTGACTGCTCTCTCTCAACTCATATCCACGTAGTCACCGAGCCTGCCCACCTCTCCTTCCTTTCTTTCCCTATGTGGTTTTTATTACCTGGCAATCCTCTTAATAACAATTCCATGCACCCCAGCATCTGTAAGTTAGTATGTCCCCTCACTCTTTGAGGTATGGGGAAGGAAAACTAAGGCTGTGTTCACGCTAGATAATAAGCACCACCACACTGATCTGTACCCCAGTCCTTGTCTGTCTGCTTGTTTAATTTTTAAAGAGGTCCCACTAAATTGCACCCGGCCTGGTTTCAGTCTATCTTGTAAGGAGCTGGCACACTGAGCTTCCTGAATTTCAAGTCTCATGGCTATCACTATCAACTCTCCAACCTGTGCCCAATTCACCTTTCAATTTTCCTTTTACTCTTTAAAGTCATTTCCCCATCCAACACTACTCAAAACCGCAGTTTTTCTAGCTATTACATTCTCTTTGTGGAAAGCTCCCTGCATTCTTCTTCAGCTAACCCAAATCCCACCCCCCTGTAACTGATCTGTTGTTCTAGTCATCTTCCTAGGTTTGGGATAACCCTAACTCATGCACAGTGACCTTTCGTTTCTTTCAATGTTCCCAGTACTTACTGCCTAGGAGGCCTTCACTAGTTCCCGGCAGCTAATGGACACGTAACAGGCTAGGGATGAACAAGTAAAATTTCAGCCTTTACTGAAGAGCTTGGGCTAACTGAGATTGGACCACAACACCTGCATGGAGGCCCTCGCTGCTGCAGGAGGCAGAACAGTGGAGCCACCAGCCACCAGGGGAGAGAGCCACAAGAGTAGAGAGCTGGCACTATAGGTGTGCGGCAGGTGGCAGGGATAAGTGTGTGCCACACAGCCTGAGCTCTTAACGCTCAAGACTGACAGTGGCTTCTTCAACAAGGCAAGCTTCTCCTTCAGGGACAAGCAGCTGCGGCAGGGGCCCCGATGGAGGGCTGTTGACCTAACAAGCCATTCACCTTCAATACTTTCCGCACAGATCTGAAAGCCATCATCGCTTGAAATCTCAAAAACAAGTCCTTTCTTGGGCTTCTTCTCAGTGATGCTTTCCTTCCTCTTCTGTTCTTGCTGGAGCCAAAGCATCAGCGGAGAGCTGAAGCCACTCTCGTCTTCCTCCATGGCTCTAGGTTCTGTGATGGAACAAGAAGAGCCAAAGGATTTGTTAATGCCAATGTACATCTAGTTCCATGTGCAGAATGCTCTATGCCAGCGGTTCTCAACCTGTGGGTCACGTCCCCTTTGTGGGCTCACGAGACCATGAGGAGCCGTGTTAAAGGGTCACAGCGTTAGCAGGGCATCACCTCTGCTTCTTAGGGCATGCTGTACCTGGTGTTGTCCCTGCTCACCAGTGAGTACTGGGATGCAAAGAGCTCATCCTGGGTCACAGCTAACAAGCACTCAACAGTATTAACAGCAAGCCAGACCAGAGCAAACAAGAATCCCCTTGACTATATGTGAGTCATTGATCATGTCTCATATTCTTCTAGGAACTTCACCCAAATTATCTAATGTGATTATTACAACAACCACTGAGATAAGTGTTATTATTGCCTTTTTTTTTTTTTTTTTTTTTTGAGGTAAGGCCTCACTATGTAGCCCTGCCTGACCTGGAGCTTGCTTTATAGACCATGCTGTTTGTGTTTACTTTCCAAGTGCTGCTTGCTTCTACACCAAGACCAGTTTGAACCCTTTTTCAAGGTAAGAAAACAGCTGGGTGTGGTGATGCCTGCCTGGAACCCTACTGTTCTGAGGCTGAGGAAGGATGATCAGTGCTAGCCTGGGCTACTCCTAAAGTTCTAGGTCAACTAGGACAACACAGTGAGACCTCATTCAAAGCATGAATGAATGAATGAAAGAATACATGAACAAACATAGGAAAATGAAGCAGGCCAAGTCAAAGGCAAGTTCACACAGCTAAAGCAAGCATGGGATTTGAACCGACCTGGTTCTGGAGATTGGTCTCAGCTAACGTGCTTGCCCATGATCAGGCCAAATCAACAGGGTATGTTAACAGCCCAGTCTCAAGCCTCAGTCTTTCTCTTCTGGGAAGTCACTCTCTGTGACCGTTTGTTTACTCAGCCCAGTTACCTTTCTAAGACAAGAGCTCACTTTGGGGTCCAGGCTTAGCCTGGGCCTCACTACGTAGCCCAGCCTGGCTTTAAACTCATGACAACCTTCCTTCCTCGGCTCAGCCTCCTGAGCCAAGCGCTCAAGCTTTAGAGTGTGTGTGCTCTACAGATTGCAAGGTGGCCGAACCGCACTAGGCCAGATAGAGAGCTGTGAGGTGCTTGTGATTTTAGAATCAAACCCCACTATCTAAGAGACTGCTATAGTTTCTCAAAGGGAATTTACCCTAAGTTGCAAATGAGATATGAGAAACAACTCAAGAGACAACTCAAGTTTATCACAAGCTACCTAAAATGTCAGTGTTCTTTTTTTTTTTTTTTTTTTTTTTTTTTGGTTTTTCGAGACAGGGTTTCTCTGTGTAGCCCTGGCTGTCCTGGACTCACTTTGTTGACCAGGCTGGCCTCGAACTCGCAAAGATCCGCCTGCCTCTGCCTCCCAAGTGCTGGGATTAAAGGCGTGCGCCACCACCGCCCGGCTAAATGTCAGTGTTCTTAAAGTTAATTTAGCAAAAGAGGATCCACCCCTGACAGGTAATGACAGACAACACAACTGAAGAGAGCTTTGTTATCACTGCTTAATTTCTTGGCTTTGGTTTGCTTCTCTCCCATCGAGACTATCAGCAGATAATACAGGTGACGCTCTCGAAGCTCAGGCTGCACTCAAGCCTACTATGTGGCTCAGTCTCACCTGAAAGCCCAACTCTATTTCAGCTTTCCAAGTGCTGGGATTACAAGTGTGCACTGCCATGCCCAGCTTGCATACATGATCTTTAAAGAGTCCATATAGCTTTAGAGTTCTCTCCCAGAACATATTAATCAAGCACAAACCTGAATTTTCTTGCTCATTTGCTGGATTCTGTGTTGCCTGAATCTCTGGAAGAGCAGCTACTGGTCTGAATGAAAACAAAACCAGATATGAGAGGTGACGGCAGCAGGTTTTCAACTCAAAGATAAAAACAACTAATCTGCCACATATCCCATCAAATAACTTAGTAGTTATTTAAAACAACTACTAAGAAAATGAACATAAAGTGCTTTAAAATTTGTTACTTATTAGTGTATGGGGGTAGTGTGTATGCTTGGGTGTTGAACAGTCCCTTCCACTGTGAGATCCAGGAATCAAGCTTCGGTCATCCCATTTTAAAGAGTGTGTGTGTGTGTGAGTGTGTGTGAGTGTGTGAGTGTGTGTGTGTGTGTGTGTGTGTGTGTGTGTGTGTGTGTGTGTACGTGCGCGCACGCGCCATGACAGCATGGCACCCACAGTTGCTGGAGACATACTCCATTCAGACACAGGCAATTGCCATCTCTCTAGCCAGAAGACCATGCATTATGAGAATTCTTCCCAAATATTGGCAGTAAGTACCTGATTTTGAGATTGTGGACTACACCACTGAAATTCTTCTCCTGGTCTTATAGTAGGAAAAATACAAAGCCACTTATCACGACAGTGCTGTACAATTTAGCTATGTTAGCTGCTTAACTGAAAATACAGGTAAGCCTCGTGAGTTACTGCACCACATTTATTTTCACAAACAGCCCAAGTGCACACTAATATGTATGAAGCTAGCTAGTTAAGTAAATTATTGTACATCATACAACAGTACTGGAAGCAGCAAAGAAACACCTGGAACACAACATGGACACATGTCAGCCCAGGAGGAGGTGAAACAAGAGAAAAAAACAAGAACAATAGGTACAGCAGCAGTCTGTATGTTTCTATGTAAGAGTACACACACACAGAAATATCTGTACAATAAAACGAAACTATGGAGCTGGATTCTAAAATTAAATTAACAACAATTTAATTCAAGAAACATAGAGCTGTGCTGGAGAGATGGCTCAGAGGTTAAGAGCACTGGCGGCTCTTCCAGAGGATCAGGATGGAATTCTCAGCACCCACATGGCGGCTCACAACTGTCTGTAACCCCAGTTCCAGGAGCTGTGACACCCTCTCACAGACATGCAGGTGAGACACCAAAGTACATAAAATAAAAATAAATTAAAGGACTGGAGAGATGGCTCATCGGTTAAGAACACTGGCTGCTCTTCTAGAGGACCCAGGTTCAATTCCCAGCGCCCAAATGGCAGCTCACAACTGTCTCTAACTCCTGTTCCAGAGAATCCAACACCCTCACACAGACATACATGCAGTTAAAACAACAATGTACAAAAAATTAAAATTAAAAAATAAATTAATTTAAAACAAGACAAATAATAACAAAGCACCAAACCATTACCAAAGTCACTTCTAGGGAACAGACTGAGAAGGGACAGGACAAACAGGAACCAGTAGAAATTATTTAAACAATTCTATCTTAGAAAATGAAAAAAAGGGGGTAAGGTGGGCTAGCAAGATGGCTCAGAGACTAAAATGACTTGCTGTGCTAGCCCGACCACCTGAGTTTGATCTCTGGAGACTCTACAAAGACAGGAGGAGAAAAACGATTGCAGAGTTGTCCTCTGATCTCTACATGTATGCTACGTAAGTGCATGCACACACACAAATAACAAATATTTAAAAAGGCAAAAATTGTGCCTTATTTTAGTTTTTACAAACCTGTCTGTATTTAGTTTAATTAAAACAAAACAAACTTTTGTAGGGAGGACAGAGGAGGAGGCAAAATCTCAGTATGTGGGCTTTGCTGACCTCAAACTCATAGAGGTCAGCCTGCCTCAGCCTCCCCAGTTCTGGAGTTACAGACATCCATACCATGTGATGTCTGTAAGGAACACTTCTGACAACAAAACAAAACCCAATGTACATGATGAGGAAGCCATTTTACATATGGTGGACATAGATGCCATCTGTAGCTCACCCTGCAGGCTGCCCACACTCCCTCTGTGATGGTTGTTCCATTCCAGCTGCGTCCTGTTGCTCCCTGTCGGCTCTCGGAGTCCTAAACAGAATTTGTTTTATCTTTTCAAGAAACCACCAGCAAACATGCCTTGGACAGATAAAGTTCACAAGCCTGCAATGGTAACTATGGTCACAAAACCTAGAAAGAGGGCACAAGGACCATCCAGGGGAAGGAAGGTATGTGTCCTCTACGCTTTCTATGCTATACTTCCAATGGGATTTTTAAAACAGAAAGGGCTTCATGAGACTCCACAGCACGAGCCCTTGCCTATCAGAATCCCCCAACCCTCAGCAAAACAGGAACAGGAGGAAGTATCAGCAGTGTCTAAACTCAAAGATAAGGACAATCAAAGCTGCAGTTCTTAGTCAAACCATCCGTGGATGAGCTCCACTGATCACTACAGAAAGCCTAAGTAATGAAAACAATTCCCAAGTACCACGTGAGCACAAAAGTCGCAGGATTAACCTACACATCACTTACTGAGTGCCTGAGGGCTGGGGCACTGGGATGGCTTCTTGGTCTGGAATGTGTGCTTCGGAAGAACTGGTCCGCAAGTGGGAAACTTTGTGCTTCTTGCCACTCCCCTTATCTAGGGGCAGCTGAATCCGTTTGACTTTTGGTTTTGGTTTAGTGGGACCTGGTACTGAGGAACTTGCTGACTGCTGTCCAGAGGATGGGGAACTCTCTGGAGAGGTGGAGCTGGTTTGCTTAGCTGAGGGTAAAGCCTTGCTCTGCTCTAGCCTCACACCATTAGGAGCGTCTGCTGCCTGGGTGAAGCTGGATGGCTGGGACCCCGGGGCAGAATCAGGATCCCGATCCCGCTGCGAAGACGGAGTGCTGGTTTTGCCAGCTAGGAGCTGGTTCACTCGCTGTAGCTTATAGTGTTCTTCGGCCTCCCCAGGAGGAGATGCAGCTGTCATGCCTGTAGTCTGAGAAGAAGGGAGCACACAGATGCTAGATGCTGCTGTCATTGCAGCAGTGGAGGGAGTCTGTGATGTCCCCAGCTGTGGGAACATTCCTGAACTTGGTGGTAACGCCACAGGCTGGTCCTGAATGCCTAGGCTCTGCTGACTGGCTTTGATTAAAAGATGGCTTATTGAGCCAATATCTGGGGTCCCAAGCAACCTCTGGTTGGTTAAGGTGACATGTCCTGGAACTGATGTGCTACTTGTAGGGGTTGTTGTAGTTTGCATGGATACCACATTCAGGACCGAGGGACCAGATGCCAAGGCGGACACAGGCCCGGATGTGAGGTGGCTAGTATCCTGGCTTATCGTTGATGAGCCTGCCACTGTGGCAGCAGTTCCGCCCACACTCTGTGGTGGTAACAGGGGTGCCTGTTCAAAATACATGATGCCAGATTTAGATCTTTTTATGATGTTGGGGACAGTTCGGTGAGATGAGGTGTTAAGTGACCCCAAGTCTAACAGACTGGGATGGTTTGAAAGCTGGGAGGGTGTGAAGTTAATCAGTGTCATGTTAGAAACCACATCAGAAGGGGCAATGTTTGAAGGGGCACTAGAGGGAGCAAGTTTTTTATTCTTTCGAGTGTGCAGACGAGATATGGGTCTTTTCTTGAGTCCAGAGGATGGAGTGGCCACTGTGGTAGTGAGGTCTGTCCTCTGGTTGGCTTCTGAACCCAAGAGTTGGGGATCTGGTGGAGGCTGAACCCCAATAAGTAGGCCTGAAGGAGGACTGCTGATGTGGGGTGGGAAACTACTCTGAGCAGCTGCAGGGAAGGAATGTGAGTGCTGCTGGTGAGGCATGGAGAGCAGTCCTTTGCTAGCAGGAGGGAACAGAGATTGAGAAGGTGGCAAGCTTGGATTTAGTCCTGTGGTCAGGGTGAGCCCACTTCCCATGGGCCCCAATACCGAGGTATTTGTCTCCATCACACTGGGAGTAGAACTAACAGGAGAGGTCAATTGGATTTTTTGGGTCACTCCATTTGGAAGAGTTTGGAGAACATAAAGTGGCTGCATGTTCTGATTAACAACAATGAGTTTCTCAGTGGCTGGTTTCAGGTGGGGTGGAGTGGTCTGGACAGCTGCATTAGAGATCTGAGATGGGCCGGGGCTATCAGTAGAATTGGGCACATACTTCTGGTTCTGGATGGGAACAGTAGGGGAAACAGGTACCTGAAGGCCAGGAGTGTTACTGTTTCTAGTTAAATCCTGATTGTTGCCATGGCCTTGTTCCACTGAACCACAGGGAGGGCTGGAGATATGGTCTGTATCCATGTGTCCTTGGATGAAGTGATCAGGAGTCATGTGGCCTTCAGGAGTAGGGTCTACTCCTGGACTCAGCAGTGCTGGGTCACCCTCAGAGGAGGCTACAGACTTTTCTGTGATGGTCACTCGCTTCTCCCCTGAATCTGAGATTACAGCTAGTCGACTGGGATTCTGGCTGGGGACAGTGGGGCTGCGCGTAGTTAGGACAGAGAGGTCAGACGGCAGCTCAAGAGGCAGCTCAAACTGCTCCTCCGCTGAGATGGAGGAGGAGACACTACTGTCCACAGGCTCTGTTGCTGGCAGCTGCTGAGAAAACACTTCAAAAAGACCCATCTCCTTCTCCCGATTACTGTCCAGACCCAGCCCTTCACCAAGAGTCAGGAGTTCAGAGGAAGACGACTCCGGGCTCTCCCCCAGAGCCTGCATGGATGGAGTATTCTTTAGTACAAAGTCCATGATGTCTGAAGGCAAGATATTCCCACAGTCATCGCTGTTGTTATTGTCAGAATCTGATTTCAGGAGCTCAGTGTTGTAGGTATCCAGTAAGTTTTTGTCTGAGGGGGTGCTTGTGTGGACTCTGCGGCTGGACTCCAGGGAGCTAAGCTGGGCTTCCAGGGACTCCTGGCCCTGTGCCTTCACTCTGCTTACAGAGTGGCAGTTATCCAACTTTGCCTCGCTTTTGTGGCCCACAGCACTCTTAATAACACGCTCTTTCTCGTTAGCATCTTCAGGTCGGTCAATCTTTAAATTTTCTGTTCCATTTTCTTTCCCATTTCTTTTTGGAACCTGGCTGCTCTTCCTGGTTGTGGCAGTGACACTGGTGTCACTCTCTGTCCCATCATCAACACCATCTAGCTGTGAAATTTTTGGAAGATCACATTGTTCCTCCTCCCGAAATAAACTATGGGATGCCAGTCGCTCTTCTCCACCTGAAGAAATGACTGTTCTCGTGAAGTTGTAATAGTGTAGGTCATCTTCATCCGAAGTGCTCAAGTCATCGGCCCCGTCCACCTGTCCTTCTGCTGACCTCTTTCCTCGCTTCTTCCCAGTGGAACTGCTATAGAAAGGAATGTCTTCTTCACCGTAAGATCTGACTCCATAGAGCGGGGTGAGCCCAAAGAACATGTTAGACCGAGCGCGGGCACTGCGGCGGGGGTATCGTCTCTTGAAAGAGCCATCTTCCTGAGGTTTGGGGCCATCACCAGGAATCACCAGGTTTCTGTCCTGCTCTGGAAGATTCTGATAGTTGTTACTTTGAGGATCTTGGGATGAGGTATTGTTGGGGCTTAGCTGACCCCCTGAGCCAGCTCCTGGACTTCTGGAAGCTGAGACTGGCTGTGCTGGACACACTGACTCTGTATGTGCAGGGGAGCCAGGGCCACTTTCTTTCTGGGTATTTTTGGACTGATTCTCACTTTCCATTTTCAGGGGTGTCACTTTGACCGAGCATTTCCGCGGTGCCTGTAACTCCTTGGAAGATCCTTCTACTTGCATGGACTGACCTTTAGGAACTCCTGGGATAGGAAGCACTTTATCCCCAATCTTATCAGATGAAACATTATTACATGGCCGTTGCCCCAGAAACCCAGGAGTCAACATGTCATCAACAAACTCTGGTTTTATGTTTCCTTCATCACCAGTTGTCACCTGACCAGGTTCCAAAAAGGATTTACTGGAATGCTTTTCTTTGCAAGTCTCTTTAGAAGACTTCTTCCCTTTCTGTCTCCTGTCTCTGGAACTAGACCCTACATGTTCATGCAGAATAGATGGCCTGTGACCCACACCAGGGAGCTTCAAGGTTTTGATTTCACCATCTTCATTTGGAGAGGGCTTTATCAACTGGGCAGAATCCATGTGCTGGTCTCGGTCACTCCTTTGCCCCCTGAGGTGGAGCTGTGGGTAGGAGATGGTCTCTTTAGAAGAAAATGGCACTTTAGATGGTTCAGCAAATGTGCCAATTTTACTAACATTTAATTGCCCAGCAGTTGTGCTATGAAGCTGTGGTGGCCGTTTAGGAATCCCAGGGTGAACTGTGTTATGTGCAGATCCATCTAAGCTCTTGGAGCTCAGAGCTCTGCTTTTTTCTCCCTTCAGTGAGGAGCCCTTGGGTGCCACGTCTGAAGCACTAGACCGTTTCATTTCTGAGGATGAAGATCCATCCAAATGGCTGTTTCTGGAGCCTCCAGTGACCACTGTCCTTTGTGAACCTGAAGAGGTGGGAGTGCTGTGACTTAGACGAGCAGTTGAATTCAATGGTCCTATAACACGACCAGTCGCTTTGGCACTTGACTCGGGATTTGTAGCAGTCCCAAGGCTGGGGACTGAGGAGACACTACTCCTAGAGTAAACACTCCCAGTTCGCATTGGAGATGTTATGCGGAGCTTGGACCTCAGGGGTGACAAAGAAGAAGTACTGTGCCGCCTGGAGCCAATGCTCCGAAGACCAGAGGAGAGCAAAGGATCGCCGACTGTGACAATTTCATGAGTGGTTGGGGTAGGACTTCCTGTGTGAGGGAGAAAAAAGAAAGGAAGGCGATCAAGGACAGAACAAATGTGTCAAGTCACTAGTTTCAACCATACGGATATAGTTGTTTACAGGCAACCTTTTGGTTAGTAACAGTCACAAAGTTAAGGTTGCCTAAGAGAATGGTCAGTGGGTCAGAGAAGTCTTTTACCTGCAGAAGGCAATGGTCGGCAGCCAGGGGACCTCTGTGTAGGGGAGTAGCTGGGTGTTCGAATCCTAGGGACCTTTGAGATGACATGATAGTAACAGGAGCTTGAGGTCTGTGAATGAGGTCGATCTGGTGACGGAGGGCTTAGAATTGCAGCTGTACTCTGACTGTCCTTACATGAAGTTTCTGTGGTGGACAAAAACTTGTAACTGAAAAGAACTCAGTTAAAATATCTAAGAGATAGCCGGGCGGTGGTGGCGCATGCCTTTAATCCCAGCACTTGGGAGGCAGAGGCAGGCGGATCTTTGCAAGTTCGAGGCCAGCCTGGTCTACAAAGTGAGTCCAGGACAGCCAGGGCTACACAGAGAAACCCTGTCTCGAAAAAACCAAAAAAAAAAAAAAAAAAAAAAAATCTAAGAGATGAACCAATATGAAGCCAGCCCTGCAAGCTGCAATGGGTTGAAGTGATCTGAGTTCAAGCTCTAGAACAGATGGTGAAAGGAGAGAACCAAGTCCTACAGCTTTTCTCTAACCTCTCTCACAGCTCATGCACACACACGCCCACCTGTACACAGAGTACTAGCAGATAAATGCCAAACTAGAAACAAAAGAGGTATTCCAAATTAAATGACTTTTCCCCAGTTTTCAATACCAGTGCATAGTCACAGAACTTGAATTCAAGTCCTACTTGGATTAAAACTAACCTATAAACGATGATGGGCTATGGGCGATGGTCCTATTGTCATCGTGTTCAACCGTGCTATTGATATCTGGCTCTACAGCAGGTGGACGGCATTCCACAATCTTGCATGTGTACACACAGCGCTTTCGGGCATCTGTGGTGCTCCAGTATACCCTCGAACACCTGGCAGAAAGGAAAAAAACCCACAAATGGAGGAGAGATGCACAAACTATCATTTCCCAAATTTCTCCCCATCACAGGTTCTCTGATTAGAGAACATAGTTTTATTTCTTAGGTTCTTAGAGATTATCTGAGTGTGGTGGTTTTAAACTTTGGGAAGTTCCTAATGTTTCTTACACACTCAGAAAGTTGTATGACTTTTAAAAAATAACAGAAATGGTAAAATATTCTAAACCACTGGAAAAGAAAAACACTAGCTATAATGCCATTGCCATCCACGAGGGATTAATGCCTTACAGTGAATATAACTTGAGACTCTAAAAGAAGCTCAAACCCGAGGCACTCCTTTGTCAGTGAAGTCTTAGAGAAGAAGGGAAATAAAAGGGCTTCATGTCTGTGTACAGAGCTACCAAACACACATGAGTACAGACTGTGTTAAGAGAGTTGGAATGCAGAACTGGAGGTTCCTGAGAAAGAAAGAAGGGGATTTTTTTGGTTTTTGTTTTTTTGGAGACAGGATCTCCCTGTGGTCCTAACTGGCCTGAAACTCAGAGAGATCCACCTGCTTCAGCTTATCTTCCAAGTGCATGTGTTAAAGGGATACACTATCATGAGTGGCTCTAGAACAGAAATTTTGATCTTGCATTGTCAGCTGTCAAGTAATTTAATAATTTATTTCACATAAAAGACTATAAATTATTTGCTTTAAGACAGGGTCTCACGAAGTAGCCCAAGTTACATTTATACTTTTTTTAGCTGGGCATAGTAATCCCAGCACTCATGAGGCTGAGGCAGGGGGTCTGTGAGTGTTAGGACAGCCTGGGCCTAACTATGAGAACTGGTGGTGGGTTTAGAATAGTTAAAGGTAGCTACCATGTACATCTCTACATTTAATGACCCACACTGTTAGGGGGCCAAGCTGTGGGGCTGCTATGCTGTCTTTACTGGACTTACTGGTATCCAATAGGAAAGAGCTTATCTTCACAGTCAGAGAGATCATTAAGAATTCCCAAACAGTCGATTGTCATTGAGCCTAACCAAAGAAAGAAGAACTGGTTAGAAGAAACAAGGAGGAGAATCATTTTGTAACCAAGAACCAGAAAACGCACAATCGCCTTCCCCAATAACAAAGGCCTGGGTCATACCAATCATCATGTGGATATTTTCTGGTTCCAAGCCATTGAGGAACTTCCTTCGCAAGCTGATTCCTTCAAAGTCCACGAACACTCTTCTAAAAACTTCAAATCCATTCTCAGGAACCACCTTAAATGACATCCAAGGCTGCTGTTAATGGACTGTCCTTTTACTCAATATTCTCAGAGTACCAACTCCTGGAGGCAAAGCAGAGACCTTATCTCAAAACCACCCTCCTGTTTCACTACCACCCTCTTTGTTTCTTACAAGAGGAGATGATCACTTTGGACATCTGAGAAAGGCAGAACCCATTAACATTTTGCTATTTTCAGCATTTCCCTCCTAAATTCCTAGAGATTTCAAAAGATTTGGAGGAATCTTCAATGCTTATTACTAAGCAGTAATCAGAGTAGAAAGGCTATAAACTACAAGATCCCAACCACAAGAAGCTCTGAAGTACTCGTACATATTAGCAAAAAGATCAGTGGTTTTTAGGGAGAAAGACAGAAGAACAGACAGAACACAGAATTCTTAGGACAATGAAAATACTTATATGAACTACGGAGGTGAATATACATTATCAGACATTTGTCCAAACCCACAGAATGTATAACATCAAGAATGAACAATAATGTAAACAATGACTCTGGGTGAAATGTGTGTATGTATATATCCATGCAGACCCATCTACATCACAAACACAACACTCTGGTGGGGAAGCTATGTAAGTGTGGAGACCAGGCCAGGAAATCTTTACCTTTTGCTAATTTTACTGTGAATGTAAGTCTGCCCTGAGATAATAAAGCCTCTTATTAACAGCTACAACAGAAGCAGCCAAACAGCTGAGCCTCTCACCTCGCCTTTGATCAAATCCCGATGCCGCTGACAATAGACTTTTTTATCATCCAGGAAGACACAGTTCTTGGCTCGGGAACACATGAAATGGTAGTTGCTGGTGCAGGAGGTGAGACAGCAACCCACGGTGGCTCCTGGCTTTTGGCAGAATTCACATCTCTACAAGTCCACAAAGAACAGCCCTATTTAGACTGGCACACATTTTAAGACATTTGTCATCTCTTTATAGACTTGCTCCTTCTAAGCATCCATGTTCACTTTCTTTACTGATAGCCTGCTAAGTTATAGGAAAATGACACAAAACACAACTCGATAACTAGCTAATTTAAACACTGCAACTCAATTTAGACTTTGGATTGAAACAAATTTTTCCTGGGGTGCATGGCTGATTTTAGACACAAAACTATGAAGATCAATGTTAAAACACACACACACACACACACACACACACACACACACACACACACACA
>CAJQZJ010033987.1:190314-253427 GCA_907164525.1 Lophiomys imhausi | reverse complement strand
ACACACACACACACACACACACACACACACACACACACACACACACATCCTTGCAAGAAAGTTGTTACATCCCAAAGCCATTCAATTTTACTAAAATTTTACTGGTAAGATACTAGTTATCTGGTAGGGCATGGTGGTGCACATCTGTAATCCCAGCACTTGGGAGGCAGAGGCAGGTGGATCTCTGGGAGTTCAATGCTAGCCTGGTCACAGATCGAGTCCAGGACAGCCTAGGTTATACCCTGTATCAAAAAACAAAAAAGAAACTAGTTACTAGTCTTAGTTAGGGTTACTATTGCTATGGTGAAACACCATGACCAAAAGCAACTTCGGGAGGAAAAGGTTTATTTCACAGACAGTTCCATAAAACAGTTCAACAGCAAAAGCAGTGGGGGGCAAGAAGAGCAGGGCAGACACCAATGCCAATGCTTACTCATCCTGCTTCCATGCTTTATTTTATTTTGAGGCAGGGTTCGTGTAGCCCTGGATGCCCTGGAATTCATTCTGTAGACCAGGCTGGCCTCTGCCTCCTGAGTGCTGGGATTAAAGGCATGCACTACCACACCAGGCCCTCAGCCAGATTTCTTAAAGGACCACCAGCCCAGGTGTCGCACCACCCACAGTGGGCTGGGCCCTCCCACATCAATCACTAATTAAGAAAATGCCCAGCCGGGCGGTGGTGGCGCACGCCTTTAATCCCAGCACTTGGGAGGCAGAGGCAGGTGGATCTTTGTGAGTTCGAGGCCAGCCTGGTCTATAAAGTGAGTCCAGGACAGCCAGGGCTACACAGAGAAACCTTGTCTCGAAAAACCAAAAAAAAAAAAAAAAAAAAAAAAAAGAAAATGCCCTACAGCGGGATCTTATGAAGGCATTTCTCTCTGCCAAGGCTCCCTCCTTTCAGATGACTCTAGCTTTGTGACAAGCTGACATAATGCTAGCCAGCTCACCAGTTCTGTAGCATTAGGCTTCACAGCTCGCTCTCTCACCCCACAACTCAAAGATTCCATTCACCAGGGCATGGCTGTCACTGTCACTCTTTTAGACAGTCTGTGCTCTCTTGTCTGGTCTTCCCACAACCCACACGTCCTTCCTTGACCCCTCAAGCATAGTCAGCTTTAGATGTCTCCTTACACACCATTGTGATCGCTCTCAGCTGTTCCGACATCTTTCCATCTTCCTTGTCATGTACGCACACAGGGTTTATTCTCTGACCTTCAGAATGTTGATTTAACTTGGCCTCTGAACTAATTCTGTCTCCATGTCTTAGACTGATGCTCCTCACATACCTGAAAGATGCTTTGTTTTCCTATTCCTTTTGTTTCCTTCTTCAAAGGATCAGGCCTACAGAATGTACCAATACTTACTGCCGATGGCTCTGACAATGCTGTCAGGAACCAGGGAGGCTGCATTCGGGCACAGAAGAGCACTAAAACCACCAGGGGTTTCCTCCATAAATGTACACACTGTGTTCTTACCAGCTGCTTGCCCCTAATCACAGCCATATGCACATTCTTTAGTGATCCATCATCATCTTCAAACACCTCTGCTGACCACAAAGCACAGTTCACATGTGTCCACTCATTCTGGCCGATGTACAGCAAACGGCCAGCATCCTAAAGACATAAAACCAAAGGACTTCACATTAGCCTGACCTCAGACAAGACAACTGAAGAAAACAACTACAATTCTTTGGAGACTAAATCAAAATCTGGTTTTCACTGTTTCTTCTATATTCTTTCTGGGTTTTTTCCCATAACTGGAAATATTTTCTAACTCTACTGAAAACAAAAGAGTAATATATGGTAGATTTACATAAATGTATAGACTTCTTTAAAACCATATTTCAAATTCAATTCTCCCAGACTGTACTAAAACCTTCTCCCCACAGAGCTGGTGGACTAAACTAGAGCTTTCATTCTACCACCAAGCCACATTCTCCCAAATGTTGGCTTTTTAAAAATTTTTTTTTCTTTAAGGTTTTTCCAGACAGGGTTTCTCTGGTAAACAGCCCTGGCTGTCCTGGAACTCAACTCTGTAGACCAGGCTGGCCTTAAACTCACAGAGATCCACTTGTCTCTGCCTCCCAGTCCTGGAATTAAAGGCGTGCTCTACCACGCTGGACCAATGTTGCATTTTAAGTTCTCAGTGTAAAGCCATTAAATAAAGACTTTATACATATACATATATTTTTTTTTTTCATTTAATCCTTACAACCACTCTAGGTTAAAAATTATCTCCTTGTGGGACTGGAGAGATGGCCCAGCAGTAAGAGCATTTTCTAGCTGGGCAACAGTGGCATACACCTTTCATCTCACCACTCGGGAGGCAGAGGCAGGAGGATCTCTGAGTTTGAGGCCAGCCTGGTCTACACAGTGAGTTCTAGGATAGTCAGAGTTACATAGGAAAACCCTATCTCAAGAAAACAGAACAAAACAAACAAACAAACAAAAATAAAAAGCAACAATGAAAAAAGCATTTTCTATTCTTTCAGAGGGTCCAGGTTTGATTCCTGGCACTGACATGGTAGCTCATCTGTAACTCTAGTTCTAGAGGATCTGATACCCTGCTTCAGGCACTGCTCGATACACAGACACACATGAAGAAAAAAAAAGTTTCACTCAGGTGATAGTGGCATATGCCTTTAATCCCAGCACTCACTCAGGAGACAGGGACAGGTAGGTCTCTGAGTTCAAGGCTAGTCTGGTCTACAGAGTGAGATCCAGGTTATCAAAGTCTACCCAGAGAAAACCTGTCTCAAAACTCTGGCTTCTCTACCAGGAAAAAAAAAAAAAATCAATTTATGAACCAAGAATAGTGGCTCATACTTGTAGGGAGGTAGAGGCTGGTGGATCTCAGGGAGTTCAAGGCTGGCCTGGTCTACAGAGAGAATTCCAGGACAGTCAGGGCTATACAGAGAAACCCTGTCTTAAAAAGCAAGCAAGCAAACAAACAAAATCATGTTTCAAAAAAAGAGACCATCTTCATTTTAAGGCTATCAATGAGATCTAGTGGTTAAGCTCTTGCCAAAGTCAGCAGACAGGAAGGCATAGAATGACATCAGGCAATCTGTCAGAACTGAGGCTGTTAACCATTCTACTTCACATTAATGGCTGGCTATAAAATATACAACTCATGCTTGGTAATGACTTTACAAAGCAATCTTGAGAATGAGTTATCAGTAAGTTCATTTACAGCAAATCACCTCTTGAATCAGTTATTTAAAAGTCTCTAAAGCCAGGACTGGAGGGATGGCTCAGTAGTTAAGAGACTTGTTGCCTTGAAAAGAATGCTGGGTTCCCAGTGCCCATCAGGTAGTTCACAAGCATCCTTAACTCCAGTCCAGAGAATCCCACGCCCTCTTCTAACCTCCACATGTGGTGCACATACATATGTAAAAAAAAATCCACAATTTAAAGAACTCTCTAAAGCCAAGCATTGTCTATAATCCCACCTACTAAGGAGGCTGAGGCAGGAGGATTGAAAGTTCTTGGCCAGCCTGGGCATTAAGACCCTGTTTCAAAATGAAGACAAAAAACAAAACCAACTCTAGATGTCACAAACTCACAAGTTAATACTCATTACAATCATCAAGTACTGACACAAAGGACAATCGGTTCATCCGACATTCTTATTACCGAAGGCCCCATGTCCCAAAGTACTTACATTAGCACTGTCGTCACCATACATCAGACACAGGGCACACTGCCTGTTGTCATCTATGCCTGGGGGTGGATTCAGCTCTGGACTGTCTTCTCGACTCCTGTCAGTACCTTAGAATCCAAAAGATATGCAGTTAAAATTGGTAATAGTACTGTTTTCTAGGGGAGAATTCAGCTTAAGTAGTGTATAAAATAAACACTCTCAAGAGGTGTTTACAGTTATGTTATCTGAAATCCTTTCTGATATCCAAGTATATTAAATTTAGACTCACTAAGCCAGTCATTTGCATCTAGATGGGTAATGACTGTTCATTTCGATGACTTACTCAAGATTGGGGGTGTAGGAGGATGCAGAGGAGTGGGCGAGTCTGGCTCTCCAGGCCCTTTGGGTTTGGGAGCGGGAATGATTTTCTTCGTTAGCGGAGGCTGCTCAGTTTGGCCGCTTTCCTCTCGCTCCTGCCACTGAGCATAGTTATGGTCAAGTGAAGGTGGAAGCACTGCGTTTGGTAACATCCCACTGCTGGAAATAATTGATTCAACAAGGATTTACTGAGTGCCTACGACAAACCTAGAGCCACACAAAACAATCAGTTCTTGATGTCAGCAGGTCTTGGACCCACCCATGTACAAGCCATTCACACAATTTAAGAACAAGTCAGAGAACTTAAAGACCGCCTAACTATACTCAACGTTTTAAAAACGTTAATTCTGTGTGACACAGATCTCACAAGGTAGCCCAGGCGGGGCCCTGAACTCTTGACCCTCCTGCTTTATTTAGTCTTCCAACTGCAGGGATCACAGGTGAACAGTACCACACCTGGCTTAAGTAATAATCTTAACGAGTGACTCTTATGGTTGGGGATGGACCTCAGTGGCGGAATATTTGACTAGTAAACCAGAGGTCCTGAGTTCACTCCCCAGTACTGCAGTAGGGGGAAGACTGTATGCAAAACTTTTGGTTAAACATCCAGAAACAATTAATTCTACAAAACAAAAAATCAAAATAGATTATTGGAATAAAAATTAAAGGTTCCATATGCAGAATCAAAAGCAAGGGAAGGCAGAGTTCTAAGTAATCCAGAACCCAATAAACGCTGAGTCCAATGACATGTTTGTAGCACACACTGTCCATATGCCGCACGTGAGGCTATGATTTTTACAAGATAACAAATGCAGAAGAGCGCCAGCGCACAGTAAACACAAATGGTGTCACTTCCGGAAAAGTGGCTGAGTTTAACATGAAAATGTCTCCAAACCTCAATCTACAAACATGAGATGTCTGACTTCTCATCCTCTTTTACTCACTTGTTTGATACTTTATTTGGCTCCCAAAATCTGGACTTTTTGACACTGAACCATGGAAAAACTCGTTCCATTTGCTACAAGAAAACAAACAGACAGAATGCAAATGAGAATATTCATGTACAAGCCAAATAAAACTAACCCCACACCAGTGTCTCCGTCAACATGAGGCTGATCTCAGGCCAAAGCAAAGATCCATTTATGCTGGCAACCGTACCAACTTCCCAACTTCATTCCAAAGAATTAGAGGAAAAAACCTAAACCCACGGAGCTTTTCACACACCCTAAAGCAAGTAACAGGAAAGAAGGTATTCACAGGGCAGTTACACACAGTGAGCATCAAAGCATGAACTACTAATCTCATTCACCCGAATAAAGAAAGACTTGACCATGCTGTTGGCTTTTTTTATCTCTGGCAGCCCTCCATCTGAATTAATGGCTGCTTGAATGATCTTCACAATATCATCACTGAACTCCAACTGTATACAAAAACAAAACATCAATTATTCATAAAACACTATGCTCTCAAAACCACTTCTCTCCTCCCTCCATGGTCACCCAGCACAGGAGCCCAACAGAAAACCCACAACCCATTTTAATACAGTATAATTACTCTCTGAGGCCCACAGGATTCAGTTCACAATTAACTTGAGGCAATCAAGAGATGCCAGGCTAAAAGGCAAGAATGCAAACTGGCTCTGTCATGGTAAGCGACCAAAACAGGCTGTTTTTATATTTGTACTCAAACAAAGAGGCAACGCAATAGCAAATAAGGACGGTACGGTGAGTCCTACCTACACATCCTTAAAAAATCAAAGTTTATGGTATCTATCTACAAACAAATAAAGGAAGGCACAGTATTCAGATCTAAGCTTAAAGGGGAGGCATTAACTAACTTCACACTAGCATTTTCCACAAATAGTTTGGTGTTTCCTAGTCACATAAAAATAATTTAAATATCTCAGAGGAAAGCCAACTAAAATAATTATTTAGATACCACCACATCAACACCCTTCTGAAACAAACAGCTCAAATAACTCATCCTGGGGATTCTGAGCTACATGAAACCTCTAAATACAATATAAATCATTTCTGAAATTTACTTATACCCAGATGCACTCCCAAAGAGCCAAGGAAACTGAAACAAACACTTGAAGCTTGGTCATGTTACTCAAGACATACCACAGATACATAGTTGCCCTGGTCCATTTTCCTCTTGACTCCCTCCAGGTCTAAAGGCTGCTGTTCGTCCTGCTTGCTGACCTCGGTAAGAACAGGGGGATCTGGCCCTTCGGGGGAGCTTCGGGAAGGTATGCTTTCCTCTGTCTCAGGGTTTAAGTCTGGAGGCTTGGCAGCCTGTTGCCAGGAAAGAGGTTTCTGTTATGACACACCAAGAAAGAGGTACCTGTGCATATTCTTTTAAAACTAGTAAGACGGCACTAGAAACAACATAAAACAGGAAAATAGACAAGAGATTTTTTTTAAACATTTATTTATTACTTCAGGTTGCACCTCCATTACCACCCCCTCCCTTCACCCCAGAGATTTCTTAAATAGATAAGTTAAAGATGGACCTATTTTCTAACGGCTCATCTAGGAAAATGTCAAGAGAATTATGTTCAATAATCTGTTGAAATGAAATAGACCAGGCCCAAGCTGTATCCAGTCCTTTGAATACAACAGGTAGCTGCAAATTTTCCTACACCCAAGCTTGGGCTAGAATGGCTCAGTGGTAACGGTGTGGTGTGCCATCAAGCCTGACCCAGTGTAGAAAGAGAGAAGCGAATCCCAAATAGCATACGCACACTCACGCACGCACACTGTGATAAATCAGAGCTTTACATCGAAAGGTAAAGCAGCCCCTAGCTCTGTGCTTTTTCTAAAAAGCAACTCAGATCAGGTGGCTCTCCTGAAGAAGTCTTCACTGAGTCCCCATCAACATGGGCACATGAGGCCCAAACTTCCTGCTCCTGCCCCAAGACAAGGAATTATTACATAAACCTCAAACTCAGCAAACAGTCTTGCCTCTGCTTCCCAAGTGCTGGAACTACAGGCGTGCTCCAGGCCAAACATCTTTTTATGTAAGTGAGGTCTCTGAATATACAGCAACTTCCTATTTCTTTTCCACCACAGGTCCTAGTCCTGCTTTCTTCTTTTTTTTTTTTTAAATATTTATTCATTTTATTTTATGACTGTTTTGCCTATGTGCATGTATATGCACCACATCTATGCTCGGTGCCCTGGAAGGTTGGATTAGGGCAGTAGATCCCTTGGAGCTGAGGTTACAGACTGTTGTGAGCTGGGAATTGAACCTTGGTCCTCTACATGAGCAGGAAGTATTCTTAACCACTGAGCTACCCCTCCAACGCCAAAGTCCTAGTCTTTTGTTTTTTCAACATTTATTTATTTCTCAATCATAGTGACCTCCTTCCTCCCCCTCCCAGTCCCACCTTCCTACCCTCTTCCCCATCTCCCTCCTACCACTTTTTAAAAAAATTTGAGGTGTATCTTTTTCCCCCTGCAACAGCTCCTCCTTTTAGTCCAATAATAGCCTCTTTTTCTTGTAATAATAAATCCAAGGTCCTATTCTTTTTTTTTTTTTTAAAGTTTTATTTATTATGTATACAGCATTCTGCCTGTATGTATGTTTGTAGGACAGAAGAGGGCACCAGATCTCATTATAGATGGTTATGAGCCACCATGTGGTTGCTGGGAATTGAACTCAGGACCTTTGGAAGAGCAGACAGTGCTCTTAACCTCTGAGCCACCTCTCCAGCCCCCAAGGTCCTATTCTTATCTCTAAGAAATTTCCTAATGTTATGACCAAGAAAAGAAACTCTATAAGTATATGAACAAATCAAAGCTAGGCAAATAACAAAAGCAACCTCACTTCATCCCTAGGTAAAACACCCGAGATTCCGGCCTCAAACAGAAGAACCTCCGGCCCACCTGGCGGTAGCGCAGCAAATGGCTAGTAGTCCGAGAGTTCAGCAGGGCTGTGAGAACCTGCCTCAGGGATGCCTGCAGCTCTTTCTCCAGGGCCAGTCTCCACTCTGCAGGGTGCCGCTCGGTGCAGTTCACGCATGTGTAGGCCACACTTTCTGGCAGATTAGACAGAATCTCATACATCTCATCTAGGAAAACAGAACCCAGAATGATGAAGGCTTTCGAAGGGCAGCAGAGGAGAAGAGCGGACTATTCCACCGACCCACAAAGGTGCACGTTAGGATGGGAGCTGAGCTGTCAATATGATAGCAAAGGTTCTCAACCTTCCTAACGCTTCACCCTGTAATACAGTCCTCATGTTGTGCTGACCCCCAACCATAAAATTATTTTTGTTGCTACTTCATAACTGTAATTTTGCTACTGTTATGAACTGTAATGTAAATATCTGTGTTTTCCATGGCCTTTGGTGACCCTTGTGACAGGGTCATTCGACCTCCAGAGGAGTTGTGACCCACAGGCTGAGAGCCACTGCCTTATAGGATACCCACATGCTGACCCCAAAAGGGGATATTAGTAATTAACACGAACTCAAACAAGATAGTAAGCAAGAGGCTTGGAAAACCAGTAAGAATTGGTTTAAGAGAAAAAAAAAACAAAGGGTACGATGCTGCTGTGACATCCCATCTTCACTGTCAACTTTATAGGATGTGGGCTCACACAGAAGATACACCTGGCTGTGTCTGTGAGGGGGGGTTTCCAGGGAGGTTTAACTGAAGAGGGGGACCTACCCTCAATGTATGTGGCATGTGGTCCTATGCCCTAGGGTCCTGAACTTGAATGAAAAAGGAAAAGGAGAAAGCCAGTTGAGCATTGGCATTGTCCTTTCTCTGCTTCCTGGTTGTCACCCGATTCCTTCCCACCATGATGGACTGTGTTCCTCTGAACAGTGAGTCAAAATAAAGCCTTCCTCCCTCACATGCCTTTTCACCAGGTAACTGGTCACAACAACAAGAAAGGAAACTAGTATAGCTGCTTTCTCTGGGGACCAAAAACTAAACTACAAAGGACCCAAGTGACATTCCCAGTCTTAGGTACACAGTGCCCGGACATGCAGCACTAGCAAGAGACTACGAACAACAACAAAAGACTCCAACCTTCTGTACCTGAGAGATTCTCACACTTGGAGTGGACCCAGCGGTCACACCTCCCGCACTGCATCATCTTGCTCTCGTAGTCATCGTCGTCATAGCACTTGTCACAGAGAGGACAGAAGTTTCCTGAAAGCCAAGGTTGCAGCCGTGCTGTGGCCCACACCAGTGCTCTCAAAGCCTTTGGCTCATGTGTGACAACCTAATCTAAAACCCGGTGTCTCCCAGAGTCACTAATGAACACAAACAGAGCGCTACAATCACACGGTGACAGTGTCGAGGTCATTCTGAGCTCTACAGCACTCAGGAAAGCTTCAGAAATACTACC
Organism: Lophiomys imhausi; assembly: GCA_907164525.1. Lineage (NCBI taxonomy): Eukaryota > Metazoa > Chordata > Mammalia > Rodentia > Muridae > Lophiomys > Lophiomys imhausi. The sequence goes on along the minus strand of CAJQZJ010033987.1, from coordinate 244,044 downwards.
AAGTCTCTTGAGACAATCTGGAAGGGCCATGATTTTAATGATAACAAAAAGAATGGAAGATAGGTGTAGCAGAACAGAACTGTAACTCAAAGTCTGTGAGGAAGAGGCAAGAGGATTAGGAGTTTAATGACAGCCTCAGCACTGTAAGTGTGGGGGGATCAAAAAACACAACATATCTTTTAAACACAATGTTTGGATTTTTAGAGGTAACAATGCAGGAGTAATAAACACTAAATTGAAATTTTTTTCCTTGTCATGGCCCAAAGAAATTCAGGAAAAGTTTCACTCAGAACCTGGGATTCCTCTTGGCACTTCTTACCCTGCAACCTACCCTAAACCTCTCCAACAGAGGGGCTTCCTTTCCTTTCCTCCAGCTTCTCATTACTATGTTTCAGCCATTGCTCTCTGGGTCCTCCACTCTTGGCCTCTTTGCCCTCTTGCCTGTCTCTTCTCTTCCTTTCAGCTGCACCCACGCCCCACAGCCCAGATTCTTCCAGATGCCTCTGGCTGTTCTTTCCCTCATATATATATATATATATATATATATATATATATATACATACATATACACACACTCCTAATTCTTACAGTTTTTATACTAGAATTCAGATCTGTACTTCCTAAGATTCATTTCTTAGTACAGCACCTTTACAAATTTGACGGGGCCATGTATCCATGTAGTATTTACTATTTAATAAACATCCTTAAGTAGATCTGCTTGTTTTACCTAAGGAACCCAAGCTGGTGTAATGGCACACACTTGCAATCCCAGCCTAAGGAGTAGAGTACAGTCTGTCTACACAGTGAGACACTGACTCAAAACGAAGACAGAACAGTGGGAAGAGGGAAGAGAGGAAGGTGAGTCAGGGAGAAGAAATAGCAGGAACTTATCACCTTCACTGCCAGTCACTGAGGCTGTGGGCTGAACGTGTGGCTGGAACTTCAGCAGTTATTCTCACCAGTGCTCAGGACTGAACCCAGGGCATTGCAGGCTCTAGACAAGCATTCAACTAAGCTACATCCCCAGCTCTTTTTTTTTTTGTCTTTTTTCAACTTTACTTTTTATTTTGAGATAGAGTCTCGGTAAGTTCCCAGGGGTGGCCTTTAATTGCTCTCTCTGCATCCTGAGTGCTGGGATTATGGGCCTGTGTTAAAGTCAGACTTTGTAACTATGAAATAAAATGTTTATATACCACCTGAACTCATTTATTCAATCAAATGTGTATTTACCACAATTTGACTCTACTGTTTTAGAACAGTAGTTTCTATTACAGCAATAAAATTTCTCTATAAGTCTTCCCATATTAAGTTAGAAAGATGTTCCAAGTTGGCTGTCTATATAAATAAAAAGGCAAGAAGGAGTGGGTGGTGACCCATGTCTTTAACCCCTGCATTTGAGGCATGTGGATCTCTGTGAGTTAAAGGTCACTCTGGCTACATAGTGAGTTCTAGGACAGCCAGGGCTACACAGAGACCCTCTCTCAAAACAAGCCAGAACTAAAAAGAGCAAGGGTGGAACACAATGTGTGCTCCATCACATGTGACCCAGTGAGGCTTTCCGCTTCCTTCCACAAGCATCACAGTGGACCAGCTACTCATAACGAGGTACCTTTAGCAAAGAGTTTGGCACAATCATGGCACAGTGAGAAGTCGTGAGACCACTGCGCGTCCCAGCCTTTGCCTGGGGTTGTGGATCCACAGCTCTTGCAGCGGACACACTTGGTGCAGATCTGGAAAGAATAAGAGGCATTCAGCAGGAATTTCTTGGGCTAGTATCTTTTGTTTTTTTTTTTGTTTTTGGTTTTTCGAGACAGGGTTTCTCTGTTTAACAGCTCTGGTTGTCCTGGACTCGCTTTGTAGACCAGGCTGGCCTCGAACTTGCAAAGATCCGCCTGCCTCTGCCTCCCAAGTGCTGGGATTAAAGGCGTGCGCCACCACCGCCCGGCTTATATAAAAGACTCGAAATGCAATTATTTTCAGATTTGATTTCTGCACTGAGATTACTGTTTAGTAATTGTTATGCTGGCATACTAAAGAAGGGACACCCTGCTGCAAGCCACCAGCCTCACCCAGCCACCACAATACTTGGGAAGTAGCACAGTGTGTGTACCCACCCACACTTTCTTTTTCTTCGTGGGCTTGGTGGGGTAGTTCGGTCCCAGGCACTCAGGGTGATAGCTGTTTCGGCACTTGTTACACTCCAGCAGCTGCTGCGGGGAGAGACAGCAGCAAGAGGGCACGCGTTACACCACCCTCATCCGATCCTGTTGCCTCCACTGAGACTTTAAATTTTGTCATGCATTACTTACTCCCCAGTAAACACAGAGGTTTATTCCCTCAAAATCACTTAGTAATAAGTAAATTTATCAGACAGATTTTACTTATTTTTGGATATTTCCTAAAGTCATTTTCTGCTATTTCCCCAAAATTAAAAGAGAAATCAAGAATTTATCTTCAATCAGTCAAAAAAAAAAATGTCAGCAGAGACAGTAATATCGATACAGAAGGCGGGATGGACACAGGGAGGCCCCACCACTGCCAGTGCTAGGTCTACCTTTGTAGCCTGATGCTGCCTTCCACAAACATGGCAGAACTTGCAGCGGCGACAACACCAGTTTTCCAGCTGGTCCTCCAGAGGGCGCTCATTCTCCTCTAAGCAAAACTTGTGGAAGGGTTCACAACACACTTGGCAGTACACAAACTGAAGCAAAGAGAATGAAGTGTGTCACCATGGTGCAAAAAGACGTAATAACCACACTGTACTTACATGCTGAGTCCTAAGCATCCACTGGTGATAATATAATGCACCAAAATGTGAATCTTGCAGTCATACAGGGTACACACGAAGAAAACTGCACACCAACCTCCCTTGTTTATTCAATGTACACAAATTGTGTCTCATAATCAAAACTATTAAAAGTAAGTATAAGACAGGTGTGGTGGCACACACCTTTAATCCCACCACTCGAGAGGCAGGTGGCACTCTGTGAATTTGTAGCCAGTCTGGTCTACAAAGTGAGTTCTTGTCCCCAAAAAATTATTATTTAAGATTACTCGAGACATGTATAACACACGAAGCAAAATAAATTTTACTTTTATGCCTGGGCCCATCCCCCAAATGTCTCATTAAGTTTAGGTATATGCAAATATTCTAAAACTTGAAAGATAAAAGAAACAACCCAAAATACCTAAAGCATTTCTGATCTCAAGTATTTAAATAAGAAGAGACACTTGACCTGTATTTAACTGAACATGGAATTAAGCAGTCACTGGGCAACGCAAGAGATTTAGGACATCAAAGTAGGAATAGAAGAATCATAAAGTGACAACAAAAAAAAACAAAAACAACAACAAAACACTAAGATTTAACAGGGCATGATATACAAACACCTCTAAGTCCAGTACTTCGGGGGTTAAAGAATGAAATGAAGAGTTTGAAGTTTGAGACTAGCCTGGAATACACAGGAGACCCAGACTCAAAAGATGTAAGAGTTTGCTAAATGCAGAAAGAGGGACCTCCCAAGAGAGGTAGAGAAAAAACTTCAGAAAAAGGAGTTGGGTGGGAGGAGATAGGATGGCTTTAAAGTTTTGTGTGTTTTAATTCTTAAAAACACTTTCAGCTATGGTTTACACTTTCCAGCTTTAATTTAGAAGTTTCCTATTGGCAGATGATTTAAAATATATACCAACCAGTGCCGCTCTTCCTATGGACCTAAGTTTAATTCCTCGTACCACCACGGTGGTTCACAACTGCTTTTAATTCCAATTCCTGGGGATCCTAGGCCTCTGGCCTCCTAGGGCACTGCACTCATGTGCACACAACCACCTCCCCCCAAAACATGTAATTAAAAAGAATAAAAGCAATCCTTAAAAAATATATATATAACCACCCTGAATTTTCTTATGACCAAAGCAAAATAAAGACAAAAACCTGTTTTTAGTAGAAGGACAAGTGGACAAACCTAAGTAAGGCCTATAATTACATGCCAGCAATGCATCAGTGTTAATTTCTTAATTTTGATAGTTACACAGTGGTTGTATAAGAAGGTCCTTGATTTCAGGAAATACACACTATCATAGAGGCAGAATGGCTTTTGTTTGCAATTTGCTCACAGTTTTTATAAAACAGAGTATATAACACGTGTATACATTTCATTTCTTATTTTACACTTGATCTTAGCCGAAAGACTGAGAATCATTTTGTACTTTGGAAAAATTCATACATACAAGCAGAAACATAAAAAGGAACCCTATTCACACTGGGAGAATCTAGGCAGAGTGTACTGGGTTTTTGTGTTTTCCTAGAAGCCTGGCCTAAAATATGTTACCATGAAAATTTTGAACAGAAAAGTACTCAAGCAGTGGTCATAGTCTGCAGTGCATAAAAAAGACTTATTTATGTGTATTGTGTCAATGTGTGTGGGGTGCCAGCAGAGGTCAGACATGGACCATGGATCCCTTGGTGCTGGAGCTGCAATGACCTGTGTGGGAACTAAACTCAGGTGTTCTGACAAGCACGTCACTTAACCACTGAGCATCTCTCCGGCCCCCAACTCCTCACGGCCGCTTAGTAAGGGTCTTACTAAGGTTTCTCAATTCTTTTTTATTTTATGGTTTTCAGATAGGTCTCAACAGCCCTGGCTATCCTGGAAGACACTTTGTAGACCAGACTGGTCTCAAACTCACTGAGATCTTCCTGCCTCTGCCTCCTCCCTGATGCTGGGATTAAAGGCGTGCATCACCACCCCCGGCTCCCAATTCTTTTTTTTTTTTTTTTTTTTTTGGTTTTTCGAGACAGGGTTTCTCTGTGTAGCCCTGGCTGTCCTGGACTCACTTTGTAGACCAGGCTGGCCTTGAACTCACAAAGATCCGCCTGCCTCTGCCTCCCAAGTGCTGGGATTAAAGGCGTGCGCCACCACCGCCCGGCTCCAATTCTTTTTTAAATAAGGAATTCTGAGATTGCTACGCACAGCTAAATACAATTTAAATTGAACAGTTATGCTCTGAAAAAAAAAGACTGCTTAATCACGGAAGTTGAAGACTGATAGTACAAAAGGAAGCATTTCCTCGTGGATGGGGTGTTTTTGGATGCAAATCACGTGATTATGAAGATGTGGAGTAGGCACCACGCATTTGCAGATTGAACAGTCTCAGCTTCTGTAATGTCTGAAGCAACCCTAGCACTTAAAACAGCTCAGTTCATAACAGATTCCAAGAAGCTATCTTCTTAAAGAGTGAATATAGGAAGCAACTCATGCGTTCGTTACTGCATTATTTGTTTGTGCTAGGGAATAAAGCCAAGACGTTGCACATGGGAGGCAAATGCTTTACCAATGAGCTATGCAGGGTCTTACTATGCATCTCAAAGCCGGAGTTGAACTCACTGTGTACTTCAGGCTGGCCTCAAATCACAGTCCTCCTGCCTCAGACTCCTGATATAAACCACCATGCCCAGCCTACATACTTTAAAAAACTTATCCAATCATGCTTTATGGATACTTTGCAATCTGATGTTTCTAACAGGTGATGTTACGGGTATCTGCCCATTAACATTAAACTACACAATTATATTTGCCATTATATGCATGTCTTACAACTTTAACCAGGGCTCCATACTAACAGACTCTTTTTTTTTTTTTTTTTTCAAGACAGGGTTTCTCTGTGTATCCTTGACTGTTCTGGACTCACTTTGTAGACCAGGTTGGCCTTGAACTCACAGAAATACGCCTGTCTCTGCCTCCCAAGTGCTAGGATTAAAGACATGTGCCACCACGCCTGGTCCTTACAGACAGCTGTGAACAGCCATATGGTGCTGGGATTTGAACCCGGGTTCTTTGGAAGAACAGCCAGTGCTCTTAACCGCTGAGACATCACTCCAGCCCACTAACAGACTCTTGAGTTTTAAAAATTCTTATTATGGGGCTGGAGAGGTGGCTCAGTGGTTGAGGGCACAGACTGCTCTTACAGAGGAGCCAGGCTTGACTCTCAGCTCACACCCGTCTGTAACTCCACCTCACGGGATCCAAATCTCTCCTCTGGCCACTGCATGTAGCAGGCATGCACATGGTGTACAGATGTACAGATATTACATGCAGGCAAAACACCTGTACACATTCAATAATGATGCAATTTCATTATATATATAATAATATATATATCTGGCAATTTATCTAATTACTTTAAAAATAAATACTTAGCATGTAATTGGTGGGTTAAAGAATATAACCATTCTAAAACTAAACATCATTTTCAAACACTCTCCCAAAAGATAAGAACACTAACTAGCTTATATTTCTTTTATTGGAAAAATCTTATTTCTGAACCATTTTTTTATTTTTGTTTTTTGAGATAGGGTCTTTCTATGGAGCTCTGGCTGTTTTAAAACTCACTATGTTGCCGGGCGTGGTGGTGCTTGCCTTTAATCCCAGCACTTGCCAGGCAGAGGCAGACGGACAAGGCTAGCCTGGTCTACAAAGTGAGTCCAGGACATACACAGAGAAACTCAGTTTCAAAAAACCAAAAACCAAACCAAACAAAAACACATACACACAAACCAAAACACAACAACAAAACTCACTATGTTGACCAGGCTGCCTATAAAGTCACAGAGATCCACTTTCCTCTGTATTTTAGTGTCAGGATTAAAGGCAATGATTCCACACCTGGACTTGCATCATTTTTTAACTTTCAGTTTTTGGTCACTGGAGGGGTTAATTACCACCTCACCACATGTACAATGACAAATGTTTTTGTCATTTTATGAATTATTCATCTTTTGCCCACTTTCAGCTGTGTATTTTTCCTTCCTTCCTTCCTTCTTTCTTTCTTTCTTTCTTTCTGGACAGGTTTTCTCTGTATAACAGGCCTGGGTGTCCTGGAACCCTCTTTTTAGACCAGGTTAAACTTGAACTAAGACGAGATCGGGCGCGTTCAGGGTGGTATGGCCGTAGACAGAACTTGAACTAAGAGATCTACCTGCCTCTGAGTTCCAAGTGCTGGGATTAAAGGTGTGGGCCACCATGCCCAGCTTTTTTTTCTATTTCTTAATAATTGCTAAGAGTTTTTTTTAAACATTTATTTAATTTTATTTTTATATGTATTGGTGTGAGGTTATGCGACCCCTTTGAAATGGAGTTACAGACAGTTGTGAGCTGCCATCTGGGTACTGAGAATTGAACCCGGGTCCTTTAGAAGAGCAGACAATGCTCTTAACCACTGAGCCAGCTCCAGCCCGCTAAGAGCGTTTTATATTCATAGGTATTCAATATAAAAACCAACAGCAACCCTTTTACTCTAAGAAAAAATAAGAAATCTAATAAAGACTGTATTAAAGAGATGAAAGTAAATTCTTTCCTAAAATTTCTAAAACTTTAAAAATTATTCAGTAGCTGGCTTAGCAAAAAGACAGTACCTGCTAACTACGAGCAAAAGAACATAGTCATTTCTTGTGCACACAGCACAGTGATCCACCATTACCCAGGAGACTAAAGAAGCAAGGCGCCTTACCTCCACATGCCCGCTGCTGGCGCAGAGAAAGCAAACTACTCTGGGTGTTATGGGAACAGAAGTCAAGATTCCTAAGCCTCCCATCTCCCACACATTTTCTGCTTCACAATCTTCCTGTGGGGAAAGAGACAGAAATATTACTTATGAAAGCTTTACAATGGCAAAACAAGGACAAAAAAAATAAAAACAGTGACAGCAGAATGTCAAGAGCATTTCACGTCCACTAGTCTAAAAATAAGTAAGTGCTGCTTTAAAACATTATAAACCTAGATGCAAACTATTAAAAGGCCGCTACTGGTGTAATTCTACCTAAAAAACTGCAAAGATATACTGAGTCTGAATTCAAGCAATCTCGAGTTTGAAATAATCATCTCCCCAGACACTGCTCAGGATGCCTGTGCTTTTCAACCAGTCCACTACCTGGCCTCACACCTGAGCCCATCTGCTAACTGCAGTTCTTACTCTTTCCTCTAGTTGGCACTGTCTCTCTTTCAACGCACACCCTTTTCTTTGCAGGTGCTACTGTTCAATAAAGGCATGATCACTAAACACTGTTACCTTAAAGTCCACTCTAATCCTGTGCACGCCATCTGCTGGGACTTTCTGCTTAGCACTGATGCCATTTGAGAGTGGACTGAGGATGTTCAAAGTGCCTGCATTCTCTTGCTTACTTACTGGAGGTGGCTTCTCCTGAGACAAGATGAAGGGAGAAAAAAAAAATCACTTGCCCTCATATTTGCAGCAGATGAGAATACAAACGCCAGTTCTTAGATAAGGAAAATGCTTTTTGGAATAAGCATTCTATAGAAGAGAAAGGGAGCTAGGTGTGATGGCTCACTTTGGATGCTGAAGTAGGAGGGCTGTTGGAAGTTCAAAGGCAGTTCGAGTTACAGAGTGAGACCCTGTCTCAAGATAGAGGAAGGGTAATCTTCAGAAAATTCTGAAATTCTGTCTCCATCCATAAATAATGGAAACAGTGGGCACAGGCAGGGGCTGCTTTTATAGACAAATGTAGTTAACGTACACAGAGGGCAAAACCATGCCAAATGGCTGTTAGAATACTTGACTAGAGCATGCAAGGCCACAATGAGAGGGAAAGCAACAAGGAAAAGAGACCAGAAAAACAAACCAAAAACAACAAAGAAGGGCTAAAGTCTACACCTTAATTCTGAGAGATGTCCTGCCATCTGTACAGAAGCAGGGGACAGCATCACTTAGCCAAGAAAACCTCAAGGTCAAGGCTTTCCCTACAGAACAAACACACACATCCCCAGGGAACCCCAGGGTCAGTCCTCTTACCTTGTCTTTTGGTTTTTGTTTTACAGGGATACTAGGACGGGGGGCCACTTTTTTCTGCTTGCTTTGCTCTGGACCTGAAGGATTGAAAACAGATTTTGGTCAGATGCCAGGAAGGACTACTTTCACCCTGACTGGCCTGCAGACAGAGGGGCAGACAATCTCTAGTCTTCAAAGAGGAAACAAGGCAGCGTAGCGGTCTGGCTCTGTTTTGCACCTGATTCAGGTGGCAGAGGCTGCTTCTTCTTGGGCTCACTTGGAGTGGTCTTGGGAGCTTCTCTTCTCTGCAGTGCTGTGCTAGGCAGCTGAGGGGGAACGACAGGTGCTGGCTGGGGGGCCTGCTTGCTGGACTTCCGGGAAGCTGGAGCAGTGACCTGCTTGGGTTCAGGCGCAGGCGCGCTCCCTTCTTCACTCTTTTCTTCCACAGGCTTGCGGGGCGCTGGCTCACTGAGGCTCTTCTTCAAAGCAGCCTCCTCCCGTGCTGGTGGGGTAGCCTTCTGACCAGAGTCCACGGGGTTCTTCACAATAGTGCTCTCTTTGTTTTCTTTCTTTTCAGTGCTCTTAGACTTTTTCTCTTTCTTCTTCACAGCTAGGAGAACAAAACAAGATCATCTATCCATAAGTGAGAAAAGTTTCCACGAAGAAAAAAAAGTACGAGAGATTTACAACAGTCTTGGTCTCAGTCTCCTGCAGCCAAAGCAGGTACTAAAGTCTCCACAAAGTTGAGGCCATGTTGATCAGGTGATACAGAGAGATTTTATTGTTCTAGGAAATGAGCAGAGCTATAATTTTTACATGAATTTTAAACAAGTGTCTTAATTATGGGAAATTTCAAACATACCCCAAAATAAAAAGAAGAGTCAAATGAACCCCCATGTACCTATCATCCAGCTTCAACAACCACCAACTCCCCGGGAGAGAGCAGTACTTTAAAAGAAAAACAAAAACAAAAACCTAGTATTCTCTTTACACTTAATGCACACAGCTGTATGACATTATAGCAAGGGACATTACGGGAAGACCCGGTCACACCTCTACCTTTAGCCTGCTTCTGAAGATAGGCTTTGGAAGGCATCCACTGAAGATTCTGACATTTTCTCATCCTAGGGTAACAAAGGACAAAGCGTAAGACAAGTCGCATTTACAAAAGAAGAAATAAAACAAATGTTCACTTGTGTGCGGAAAATCATGAGTTGCCGTTCAGGTTCATTTACCAGAACACGGACTTCTTATTACTCAGTTTAATCTGAACCTTTAAACTCTTTGTGTTGACAATTTTACCTGACGTTTAGGATCTAAAAGGACCCAAATGCAGTGTCTTTGAAATGGTACTCAAAGTTCCTGTAATTCAATATGGACTTGAACCCCACAGGAATTGTCACTGGCTCCATCCCTCCTTCCTCTCCTGTCTGCCTTCTCTCCTCCTGTTCTGTTTTGAGACGGTGTCCCATATAGACCAGGCTATACTATAGCAGAGGATAACCCTGAACTCTTGATCCTCATGCCTCTGCCTCGCAAGTGCTGGCATCAGTGTACACCAGACACGATGACCAGTATTTCTTAAGTCAAATAATTACTGCTTTTATGAGATTTAATATTCATGTTCACAAGGCAGCAGCTAAAAAAATCACTGAGGCCTTTGCTACTCTAAAACTACAGCTGCAGGAGCTGGAGACATGGCTCAGCAGTTAAGCGCACTGTTTGTTCTTCCAGAGGTCCGGAGTTCAATTCCCAGCAACCACATGGTGGCTCACAACCATCTATAGGGGTACATGCGGATAGAGATCTCACCTATGTAAAAAATAAATAAATCTTAAAAATTAAAAAACTACCGCTGTGCCAGGCCTGGTGACTTATGCCTTTAATCCCAGCACTCAGGAGGCAGAGGCAGGCGGATCTCTGTGAGTTCAAGGCCAGCCTGGTCTACAGAGTAAGTCCAGGACAGTCAAGAATACACAGAGAAACCCTGTCTGGAAAAAATCTAAAAAAAAAAAAAAAAAAAAAAAACCCCAAACAGTTGCACAGTTGCATCTCATTACTGATATGTTTTACCCCTTAGTTTAAATTTAATGAAGTTTAAACTTAATTTGAAAACTCAAATTGCTCTGAATCCATCCGCAGCTCTCCACAACTGAGTATATCCCTGGCCCCAAACAAAGGTTCTATTTTTGGAACTGGGAAGCCAATGTCAGGTCTCACAGAGTAAAGCAAGCAATCTGCCATGACTACATGCCTTGCTCACATCAAATCCAGTCACCTCAAAATGTAGCTTATCACCTTTTTACATCATGTAAATTATTTCTTAGCATTAAAGTGCTAAAAACAAGATTACTGCTTAAGTCCAGAAACCAAAACACAGAACTTTTTTTTTTTGATAGTCTCACTGTATAATACAAGTTATTCTTGAATTTGTAGCAATCCTCCTTCCTCCACCTCCCAAGTGCTGGGATTACAGTCATGAGCCTCCACACCCAGTTTAGAATTACTTTTTGTCTCCTAGAAACTGTATTCCCTGAATAAACAGAAAAGCATTTTTCCACTATATTTTATGTTAATCACTATGTCATTCATTCAGTAAATGTCTCTTGTACCAGGCACTTTGTAGAAAGCCCAGTTGCCAGAATTTCTGTTTACACAATTCTAATACATTTTAAATAAATCATTCCAGATGGCAGTGTGCCCACAAGTTGACTGGAAAAGTAGAATATTTTATAAGTCTGTATCAAAACCTCCATATGTTGGGATCAGGGTATAGTTCAGTGGCAGAGCACTGGACTAGCACATTTGGAGGCCTAGGTTCAAGTCCCAGCACTGACTGACCGTCCCACATATAAAAAAAACCCTGCATGAATGAAAATATTTTCTACAAGTCAGAACGTCAAGTGTATTGCTGCCCGTCTATAATCCTGGTACTAGGGAGTGGAGGCAGAGAGATGACAAGCCTAGGGTACTTAAGGAAACCCTAATCTCAAAAACCAAAACAACATCCCAGAGACTAAGGCAAAAACATCCCCAAAGTTTCCTGAATCCTAAAAAGCTAAAAGTGACTCTAAGAACTGGGAGATGGCTCACTGTGTAAAAAATGACGGCTATAAAGAGGAGGAGCTGAGTTCAAACCCCAGCACCCACACTGAAAATGTGAATGTGGTCACATACCCCTGAAGGCCCAGTGCTGTCCGAGGTGGCAATAAGATTCTTGGAGCTTCTGGAGAGGCTCCAGGTCCAGGAAGAAAGCAGGAGAATAAGGTAGAAGAGTGATAGCGTAGGTCCCCCAACATAAGACACCTTCCTCTGGCCTCTGTCTGTGCATGTGAGGAGGTGTACACATACATATACACACATGGGAGGAGGTGTACACACACACACACAGATAGAGACCCATAGTCTCAGACCCACACACACAGAGACACAGACACACACACACACAACACACACAGACATCAATAATAATGATGGTGATAATGTAAGAATAAATGATTTGTAAGTCAGAAAAACCTATGCCTACATGTGTCAAGTTTTTAAAGTAGTATTTTATTCTCAGTTTAATACTTTAAAATTTTTGTTTACTATTTTATGTGTACAGGTGCTTTGCCTGCCATTATGTATTTGCACCATGTGCACGTTTGGTTCCTGTGGAGACCAAGAGGGCATCAGATCCCCTAGAACTGGAGTTACAGAAGGTTGGGAGCTGTCAGGTGGGTGCTGGGAATTGAACCTGTGTCCTCTGGAAAAGCAGCCAGTGCTTTTAATGGCTGAACCATCTCTCCAGCCTCAGATTCATTAAGTTTTCAGAAGAAATTGTCCAAGCTACACTGACTGATACAGCAGTCACTAGTCACATGCAGCAATTCAAAGTTAAAATCATTACAATTAAAAATGATTTTTAAAATGTAGTTCTTCAGTCACACTATGCCAAGTACTCTATGGCCACATGTGGCTGCTGAATGCCGCCAAGTGCAGAAAGTCCTCGCTGTTGGGAATGGAATGGTCTATGAGATATTTCGCCGGAATACTTCTTAGCTAAAACCCCAACACATCACATATCTCAGTTCTGCAACTAATGGAGAAGCTCAGCAGTTCAGCACAACTTTACCAGCTTGTCACGTCTTTGTGACCATGAGGCCAGCACCTTAGAGGAAGACTCACTTGCAGCACTGCTTCTTTATATTGCGGCCACCGAACTTGGGCTTGTCCAAGCAATTAGTGCAAACACCACAGTCCTCAGGCACCTGGCAGCCAGGACACTGCCCACACCGCCTTGATCGCCGGCCTTTCTTTACTGGAGGCTCCTGAGGTGCCTTGTTTCTGGTGACAGGCTTAATTGGTTTGATGGGTGGAGCAAGAGGTTCAGCATCTTCTGAGCCAGCAATTGATGACTTGTCTGTTTGAGAAATGTGTCTTTAGTTCCAAGGGAACAGCTAATACCTTCTTGAGAGATCCTCAAAGTACTTTTGCATCATTAAAATACATTAAGCCTCATCTGAATCGCTAGTCAAGACTGAAGAATTTATAATATACCTATACACAGAACTCAGGAGTGTTCAAAATAATTATCTACATGTTTTTAAATGCCCACACCTTATGGCTTCATGAAAGCAAAACCCTAAATAGTGAAAATAATGTGACTGCAAATCAAGAAACAGCTGCATGCTTCTGAGAATTCTCTCCAGATGACTAACTCTGCCAAGAGACGCACACGGCATTCTGGAGCTTGTTGGCAGTCATGAGAACATGCCTGTCCTGGTGGCTGTTCTGCTCTTGTCACCTTGACACAAGCTAGAGTTATCTGGGAAGAGGAACCTCAGCCAAGAACATGCCTCCATCAGACTGTCTGTAGGGCATTTTCTTGGAAGTCAAGTGAGTAGGGGCCAGCACATTACGGCTGGTGCAGCCCCTGGGCAGGTGGGTCCTGAGTTGTGTAAGACAACAAGGCTAACTAGGCCAGAGTACCATCTCAGTAGGCAACAGTCCTCCAGGGTCTCTGCTTCAGTTCCGGTCCTGGCTTCCCTCGGTGACCGGAGAGCTGTAAGATGAACTAAACCCCTTCCTCTGCAGTGGCTTTTGACCATGGTATTTTATCAGAGTGGAAGCTGAAACCCTAACTAATACAGTGCCTCACAGACCTCTAATTCCAGGAAAGGGAAGTAACCAATGGATCCATCTACTGTGATCCGAAAACCATGTTGTACTACTGGTACAAAGACCAGCACAGCTGCTCCTGGGCAGGTTCTTAGTGTGGCCAAGACACCAACACTGTGTGAGACACGAAATGCCTCTGACAGCCTTGCTGAACATTTCTCCTACTGCATAGCAGTCTAGGAAAGTTTTGCCCATCCTTCCTTCTCCCTTTCAGGAGTTAAACTTGCTTTTCGGTCCGACAGCTTACCAGTCTTCCCTGGGCACCTCACCTTTTCTTTCTGGGGCACTTCCTCTAACAAAATCTTCACATATTTAATCCCTTCCAGCTATCTAGCTTTGGGTTGTTGTTGTGATTTTTAAATCCAATCTAGTGAACTATGAAGAGCCTATTGGCATCTGCAGAATGAAAGCAAATAAGCCCAACTCCAAGGTCGACTTCCCTGACTTACCATCATTCCCCATGGAAGACAAAATTTTTTCTCGTTCTTCCCATGGTAAGGCACTCAAGGTGGGCATGTCATCAGGAAACACAGCTCGTTTGCGGCCAAGCGCAACAGCAGCTCTTCTGCAGACATGTTTAATCCGGGGTCCTCGAACTGAGGTTTCTGACGAATCACTTTCTTGACCCTGAATATGAAATAAGCCACAAATAAAAACAACTGTGCACATTGCAATCACAGCTAAATGAAGCCAAATAAATCAACTTATTATGATCTATCATCAAAGCTAACTATTCAACAACTCTAACTATTCCTAGCTGGTAAGCCAACATATGGAAATCAACTACTTCTTCTGCACCCTAAGATTAGCAGTCACCTCTACCTACACTGTTCCCTCTGTGTTATATTAGAACTTAATTTTCTTTTTTTTTTTAAAGATTTATTTTATGCATATGTGTGCTCTGTCTGCATGTACACCTGTGTTCCAGAAGAGGGCACCAGATCACATTGTGCATGGTTGTGAGCCACCATGTGGTTGCTGGGAATTGAACTCAGGACCTTTGGAAGAGCACTAGGCAGTTCCCTTAACCGCTGAGCCATCTCTCCAGCCCCAGAACTTAATTTTCTACTCAAAATGCAGGACCACTGCACATACCACATGTCTCCTAGCTCCCGTAATTGATGCAGCTCACACACATGTAGCCTAACTACAACCCATGAAGGAGCTCAGTAAAGTTGGTTTTAACAGGCAAAGTGGGAAAGAGTACCTGTGCTTTGGGCTGGTCGTTTTGTTTGAGACTCTTACTCTTCTCAATCTTGCAGAGCTGGGCTTTGGCCTTTTTTAGGAGGCTGGCAACCCTCTTGTCAGTCATTGGAAGCTTGTCTGCCTGAGCCAACATGGAGCCTATGGAGGAAGTGGAATGTTTAACAGTGCTAGATGAAGGAGTGGAAAGGCAGAGGGTTCTCTCCTTCTCCAGGGATGGGGCAGGTGGGCCGAGGTCCAGGTCGCTTTTTTCCAGATTTCCTCTCCCTTTCTTTATAAGTATTTTGGCTTTCACAGCTGTGGCATCCCCAAGAGTCACAGAAGCAATGTCAGTCCCAGAATCAAGTGATGAAGACTTCTTCCGCCCTGTTGTTTTCTTGGAGGAAGATGAAGTGCCAACATCTTCTCCAGCAACCTTCTCTTTGGAAACCCGACCCAAAGGATACAAAGCAGAGCTACTCTGAGTCTCTGAGCCCTTTTTCCTTTTCTCTTTCCGAGACTCCCGCTTATTCTCCTTCTCTCTCTCCCGGTCTCTCTCTCTACTCTTGTCCTTATCCACGGTCTTGTCAGCATCCCGGTCTTTGGACAGTTCCTCCGGGGCCTTGTCTTTATTTTTCCCCTTCTCAGTCTGAGAACCTGGGGTGAACCACGGGAAGAGAGCAGGAGTGTTTGATGAAAATGGCTCTGCTGGAGCACTAGTCTGCTTCCTTGGTCTCTGATTTTTCTCTGCAGATTCCCCAGACTGGGTTAGGGAATGAGAAGGAAAAGTAAAAGTTGGGTTTAAGGCACTAGCGGCAAGAGGACTAACAGGAATGCTTAATGAGGAGGAGACAGAAGTCGGGGGAGCGAGAGGTGACAGCTCAGAGGAGCTGAGCCTTCCACTTCTTGTCCTCATGGAGTGAGAAGGTGATCTTGGTGCAGACCGAATCGGACTAAACACTTTCCTTTTCCGTTTTCTACTAGACGCTCCCGAAGAGGATGCGCCGACAGAAGTTCGATTACTGGGCAAAGTCACAGACTCAAATATTCTAGAGTGCGCCTCACTCGGAGTAAACCTTGGAGCTCTCAGAATGGGGCTCCTTTTGTGGATATCAAACCTTGTTCCAGAATGGAGTGGTGAAAACAAGCGGGCTGAAGCGGCAGAACCAGACGCAGAAAAACCAGAAGCGAAACCAACATCCTCAGGAGTCAGCGGAGGGGGTCGGAAATTATCAAATATCGGTTTGCGAATCAGACCTTCTTTGGCATACTTTGCTGAGGAAAAGTACTGTGGCTCTGACCTCGAATGCTTTAAAGAAGTCCACCTAAATGTTGGCTCTCGCAAAATAGATTTCCGCTTCCCTTGCATGGGAGCAGCAGAAGCAGGCAGAAACGGTGATGCTAAGGGGATGGTTGGAGGCATAAGCCAAGGTGTGTGGTCAGAGATACTGGAGGCTGGCTGGAGTGGAGGGGGAGGAGGAGTGAGGAGAGGCGGAGGTGGCGAGGAGGAGGTCTGCTGCTGCGGGGCACTTTGTAAAGTTGGTAGCTTTTTAGTTGTTCTAGATACAAAGCTTCTCTCTGACACAGAATACCGTCTGCTTCTCCTATCATTACTATCATTTTCTGGGGACTGGGACACAGGCAGTGGAGCATGAACTTCGGGGGTATTACTCCGCTCCTCAGGAAGTGCCTGGATCTCCTCAGAGGCCTGAGAATCTGATGTGGTATCAATACTGGGGCTGCTAGATCGGGAGGAGTCTGAGGACATCTGAGAGGAGTGCTGGGAAGCTGCACTGGACTTTTCAGAAGATCCACACGATGTGGCACTGAATCTACTGTTTGGTGTAGATTCTAGCCGTGCAATTTTAATCGGAGGGTCATAGTCCTCATCCTCTATGAACCGCCGTGGTGTTTTGATGATCCTTGAGGAGATGGCACTGACCACAGGCATGATGAACTGCCGGATATTCTTGACCTGAGTCTTCACCTTCCTCCCTTGCAGCTGAGCCGCCTCCTTTTCGATTTTCTTCTGCGCCCCCTTCTTTGCCCGCTGTAGGAGCTGCTTAGCAATTGCTGCATCAGTCCTTTTGGAAGAAGGAACAATCCTGACCGGCTTAATCCTTCGAGGGCTTTGCCTGACAACTGTCTTATCTTCTTTTGTGAGTGGGGGTGTTCCTTCCTTGTCTTTCCGGACCTTCTGAGGCTTTTCCAGTTCAGAGTTAATGAGGAGACCTGAAGGGGTCTTTATCCGCTCTGTGGATGGAGGCCTTCCTCGCCGTCTTACAATCTGTACCCCTTTCCTTCCTATTTGTAGCTTGCCTGTCTTAAACTTAGACTTGAGAGGAGAAAGTTTACCTGCTCTTAATTTTTTAATCTTTGTGGCTTGCTGGAACATAGCGGAAGGGGTCCGTTTAATTTTTCTCAGGCTGTCTTCCTTGCTTCCTTTTGCGGACTCTGAAATGTCCTGTCCATGTGTGATTTTGATTTTTACCCCAGGGAAGGTGGGAGGTCTTCCTCTTTTCCTTTCTACGCTTTTAGAGTCTTTCTTCTTGATTTTATCTGCACATTTGCTCTCTGATTTACTTAGAGAGGAAAACACAGATGGGTCTGAGAGGACAGCTGAATTTCGGTCAGGGCCACTTCTAGGTCTCCCACGAGGTTTTCGAGGACTAGCTTTAACTGTGTACAGAAATTAAACAATGGAGAGGACATATTTAGCTGTGTTAGTTCAGGTCTCAGTTAGGCTGAATATAATTTAGCACAGGCCATTTTGTACAGAACTCATTGGGACGCTGAGTCAATACTACATCTTAATTGGGCTTAATTTCTTTTCATCAAATATTTACCTCAAAGAAATTAAGTCAGTAACATTCCACCTGGAAAAACATCTAATTGCTTTTTTAATACAATAATCAAAGTAAGGTTTTCAACTGAAGTGACCTAGAAAACAGAAATTCCTGTTCCTTGAGATGAACAAGATTTTGTTTTCCTTTTCTAAGATTAAAAACAGGATTTAAAAAAAATCTGCCTCTCCTTATCCAGCTCACCAAGAATGACCCTTAAGAGCATGTTTCCAAAGCTGAGAGTAGTAGCACTCAGGAGGCTGAGACAGGCTGACAAGTCTGAAGTCAGCCTGGCCTATATATGAGATTCAGATCACCCTTGAACTACACCAAAAGACCTTGTCTCCAAAAACATAAAATAAAATAAAATAAAAATCTCAACTCAATCAAGACAACAACAACAACAACAAACTCCAACCTTTACAATTATGGCTTTAAATAAGTTTAAACAACAATATCAACTCTCATGGGAAAGGCTCCTTCCTGGGCTGCTCAGCATCTTGTACTTTAATCTGTTCTAACAAAGTAAATGAACAAAGTTTTACTTCAGAGAAAAAAATGCCCATCCACGAAACATCAGTCCAATCAGTGGTGCTAGCAATGAGAGTCTATCAGCGCAGTGGCCTGGGTATGTGCTCATCAATCTACTCTTTCCTAGGGCCTCCATAGTGAGTCCAAGTTACAAAAGGATCTAACCTTAATTGATGTCGAGGTCAAATCAACAATTTATTAAGACAGAATTTTACTTTTCCAAATAAGAGGAAACAGCTAGGTGTGATGGAGCACACCTTTAATCCCAGCACTAGGGAGACAGAGGCAGAGGCTACCTATAAGTTCAAGGTCATCCCGGTGTCCTTGTGGGCTTCCAGACAGGGCCACATATTTAGGTCTTGCTACAAACAGGAATTTCCCAAATTATAAAGATGTTCAAGTTGCTATTACGATGACAGTTAAGGAGCTGAGGCTCTCTAACTCTAACATCACTTGTACGGAAAAGGCGTTAACAACTGGCTCTGGCAGCTGGGCATGCTGGCTCACACTTGTGATCCCAGGACCTTTGAAGCAAGAAAAAGACAGTCACCTCAAGTTCAAGGCTAAGTCAGGACTACACAGTGAGCTCCATGCTAACCTGGGCTACAAAGTAAGACCCTGCCTCAAAAAAAGCCTAAGATTCTTTTATTTTCTCTTAGCTTCTCAGTGTTATATAGTACAGCCTTCTTCTGAGCCTCCCTTACTAGGCATCAAAAGAGACTGCAACCACTATGAATGTGCACTATGGAGCTGCCTTCCAACTAACAAAGTCAACAAAGTCACTTCCCAATAGAAACACAAATGCTTCCTCACCAAGTAACTTAGGAGACTTCCCTTAATTGCTTAAGAGTTTACAAGTCATGGGCTGGAGAGATGGCTCAGCGGTTAGGAGCACTGGCTGCTCTTCCAGAGGTCATGAGTTCAATTCCCAGCAACCACATGGTGGCTCACAACCATCCATAATGAAATCTGGTGCCCTCTTCTGGCCTGCAGATATACCTGCAGACAGAACACCGTATACACAATAAATAAATCTTTAAAAAAAAAAAAAAAAAAGAGTTTACAAGTCAATTCTCAATATAGGCTAATTATAAGCAAAGTAATGGGATGTAAGACACCAGATAACAATTGGCTTAAGTAATACATATGCAGTTGCTTTAAAACAACAAGTACAGCATTCAAGGTAAACTGATACCAAAAAACCAAAACCAAAACCAAACCCGCCCGCACTAGAAACCCACTGACCATTGTGAAGCGTGAATCAGCTAAGAGCAGAGACTTTCCACCTTAACACTGTGGAGCGCCTGACAGGCACCCAGATGACTTCAGCAACTCTGAAAGCCACTTCCATGTTACACAAGCAGGAAAAACAGAGCAGAAAGGCCACACAATAGGTCGTGTCATTTTTGTCCTCATTTTAATCAACTGTAAATGGAGAGTTAGAGTAGAAGGTCCCTAAAGTCCCTTTCCTATACAAAGATTTAAGATTTTGTCATCTCTTGAAGAGACCACTGCTACTGTCTTAAGACACTGGTACCAGTAGCTAGATATCAATACCATCACTAGGCAAACAAAGGTTGTCAGCTTGGCTGTTTAATTAGATTACTCTTTACATATAATGACTCTTAAGTGAGACCCAAATGTCACCAACCATCACAAATTGAACAGAGTAAAACTACCCAAAAACAGAATATTTTACTAGTCTGTTTATCCACATAAACAAAAACCATACAAGAAGTCTGGATGTCCACAAGATGAGGAAGGTATTTCCCATGAAAAGAGCCTCAAGTCTTTCCTCCAACTCAATTATCCAAGATATTAAAGGTGAAGTCCAGTGACCATCTTAGGAAACTGCTTGTACGTCTAAAATTTTGTTGATAACAAACTGATAAACAGTGCTAATAAATGGAAACATCCACATAATTTTCAGTTTCTTTATTTTAGTACAGCCTTTTTAGGGTTAGGTAAATGGCATCATATAGTGCCAACATGTTGTTTCTGGTTCTTTGACAACAGTACACTAAGTTCCATCTCCCAAAAAAATAAGGGCCAATTTCCCCCCCACAAGCATAAATATTACCAAAGAATAGAAAATGATAAATTTGACCAGGTTTCCCAAATCATTCTGTGGAAACCGACCTCACATGCCCATGTATTACCCAGAAAAACACAGGGAAGATTTAACAAGCACAATCTGCAGAAACCATCCCATCCAGTCTCGTTCATAAGTCATTTCCTAGCACCAGGACTGCAGCTCATCCTCTACTTGTAACTACACAAAAAGAAGTCACACTCTCCTCAAAGAATGCAGATCTACAACACATGCTTCATTGGCCATACCTGACGGAGACCTTGTGGGGCTTCGCACTCTGACTTCTTCATCTGAGCCAAAACCTAAGAACTGCTCATCCTACAACAAAGGAAAATTATTTTAAAATAGGAAGCAAAAGCATAAATGTGAACAAATCCCAAAGAAATGCCCAGATGAAAAAAAAAATGCATTGGAAAACTAGCCTATCCATACTAATCATCATTATCCAAACTGATTCTATAAAATAACTAAGTTTTAAGTCATAGACCCAATGACATAGTTTCATTACACATAATAGCTGTGTAATTACTGAACAATGCATTGAAACTTTATCTTTGGTGAACAGTAGATGAGGCACAGTCCTAAATTTCAAACTACAGATACAGCCACAAACCATTAAAGGATAATTTTAATACAAATAAATAAATCAGTATAATGTTAAAAATATATAGTCAAATAAAACAAGTACTTGTATCTACAAACATATAAGAAATAACATAAACCATACGATTATCTCTTGCCTGCTAAATATTACAGAGACTGTAAGTGCCGTAACTGTCAGTTCCTTAACTCAGGAGCTGCTATTCAGATGTATTTGTGCACATCTGAGACTTCATTTTATGGAACCACCTTAAATGCCCTGTGATAAGAGACGTGATGGTGGGCAGCAGTGCTGGCGACAGGAATCATAAACTGACCGCATGCAGCGACTACCATCATCAGCAACAGGGAGCATTTTATTTCCAATTCTTCTTGGGAAAGACAAAAGCAAAAACTCCCCTTACCTCTAACGTATAACCTTAAACACACACACACACAAACGCACAACTAAGAATCATTGCCTATGTTAGACAAGATCTCAAGAAAATATCTACTGAAACATACTGATTAGTACAAGTTTACTGATTCAGAAAAAGTTCTCTCTAGAAAGATGAGAGAGAGAGAGAGAGGAGAGAGAGAGAGACTATTTCAGATCAAAGAAACAAATCCCACACGAATATGGGATGAAGTGCAGACTTTCGAGTCTGGTAAACTCAGCTGTGTTCCAACAGTTACACGTCTTCAGACTTTCCCCCCTGTGGACAGCGCCATCAGACAACATGGGTACACTCCCACTGAAAAGTTTTCCCTCAGTTTAAAACTAGAACAAGGCGTTAATGAGGTCCTTAACCACTTATCACCCAGAAAAATATTAACAAGCACGTGAAACCTTTAGACAAATTAGCAGTTCAACTCTTAAACTTAAAAGGCTTTTAGGCAGCATTTTTTTTCCCTTCAAGACTAAGGTGAAAGAGTTTTTAAGGGGCTGGACAGATGGCCCAGCTGTTAGCAGCACTGGCTTGCTTCTACAAGACTTTTGTTTGATTTCTAGCAACCACATGCGACTCACAGCCATGCGTAACTCTAGTTCCAGGGGATCAGGCGTCTTCAGTCTGAGAGCATCAGGATGGTGCATAGTACACGAACATAAGTGCACGCAAAAAAAAAAAAAAAAATCTATTACATAAAATAAATAAGTAAGCAAGTATTTGCTGGTACCACACACCTTTATTCCCAGCACTCGGGAGGCAGAGGCAGGTGGATCTCTGTGAGTTCGATGCCAGCCTGGTCTACAAAGTGAGTCCAGGACAGCCAGGGCAAGCGCGTGTACACACACACACACACACACAGCCCAGCAAAGAGAGTGTAGGAGACATTGTGTTGCACAGAGCCAAGGAGTCCTAGATCCATTTGGTATACATAATTATCTTTTTCTGTTTCTTTTCTTTATGTTTTGTTTTGAGACAGTCTCACTATGAGGACTAGGCTGCTCTCAAACTCAGATCATCCTGCCTCTGTCTGTCTCTTGAGTGCTGGGACTAAAGGTGCATACCACCATGACCACCCCAACACACACACTTTTTCTTTCATTGTAGCCTTCTCTGAGGAGCACAGCATTCCTAGACAAAGTATAGGCAAGAGCTGTAACACCCGTCCCTTGTAGTCAGTGATGTTCCTGGAGGCTAGGCTACTAAGATCTCAACATTTTCCTTAACTACAAGATAGAAAAACACTCTATCCAACGTGAGCTCTATAAATACTGTTAAATTATATTTAGTGTCTGGTGATTTATGTATGGTAAGTTCTCCAATGTCACCCCCCTAAGTGAAATAAAACTATAAAAATAATTAATGTAGAATTTACCACTCCTAGCCATAACTCTAGGGCAGCTAGCTGGGAACCTGGAAGCATACTTTTACTACTAAACTCTCTGGCTTATAAATATCTCAGCATTTAAAATTTTTATTTGCTGGGCATAGTGGCAAATGTTTTTAATCCCAGCACCCAAGATATAGAGATAAGTGAATTTCTCTGAGTTTCAGGCCAGCCAGGGGTACAAAGTAAGGCCTTGTCTTTGAAAAACAAAATAAAACAAAACAACACAACATACTACATAGTGTAGTGAGACCTCATTTCAAAATAATTATTTTAATTTTGTAGTGGTATTTGTGAAGTAATAACAACACTTTTCCCACAAGAGAACCAGAGCCCAAAATAATAATAACAGACAATAATGTTGTAGATAAAACTTGGTAAAGGCATTTAGAAAAATACATGAAAATCTGTGCTTCTCAGAATTATGTAAGACTAGCAAAACTTTTCAAACAAAGTAGTATTTCATTTCCTGGTTCTTTTAAAGCCATTCACATACATGTCCCAAACAGAGCTGTGTTCCAGATGAAAAGCTGAAAAATAAGAATCCCTGTTTCCAAGTAGTACCTAAGACAAAGATGGGCAGGTGCAGCTTCGCTTTCCTTCCACAAACCAAAGTTTTGTTAAAATGTGACTGAGAACAAAATATAGCTTAACTCACATTCCAGAATAAACACATCTTGGAATAGCACATTCTTCCTCCTCTTACATTAGTTCTGGGTAAGAAACACTCAGCAGATTTCAAAATTCTCCTAAAGCATTATCACCCTCACATATAACGAGGCCCCTCAACAGGGCTGGAGACCAGAGACTTGACCCTCTGCAGCCAGCAGACATGACACAATTCCTAGTATGAAACAGCCTTATAAAATGTTATCATTCAGAGACTTAATAACTTCCTTTCCCTATATCCAACTAAAATAGTTGGCTTTTTGTGTCTTTCTTAATGCTTCCCAATTTACCACAGTCTGGGGCAGAAAAATCACAGATTTAGAGTCCTTAACCTCTCACGCTAAGGTGGAGCGCCACCAAAGCAACCCTGAAAACACATCTGCTGGGATAGGGGTGGAGCTCAGCTGGGACAGTAACTGCCTAGCAAACATGACTTCCGGCCCTACACAAAGCCAGGTGTGATTACACACTTTTGAGTCCTGTCCCAGCACTGAGGTGGGGTAGGGGGGGTCAGAAGTTCACAGTCATCTTCATCTACTCTACATAAGACTCTCATCACAAACAAATAAACAAACCAATAAACCTACCAAACTAACCAAATACTGATAGCACTATTCCTAACACCTAAATCATGAAATCAACCCAGGTATCATCACCATCATAAACACATCTCTATTAAACAGGCTCCATTAGCCCTGGCCTGATATGGACAAGGTCTACCGTGATTTTCTGTCTGTCCCTGTTCCTTCCTGGGCACCTCACTTTATTAACTAAATGCCATACAACCCACACATGCCCTTTAGCAACCACAGCTCGCTCGGCACTCTGTCTCTAAAATCTCTGAAAACTCAAATTCCTCCAATTACAAAATTAACTTCACTGAGTCAGTGAGAAAAACCATCAATGAACATAGTATCAAAATCACTCCTTGAAGCTGGAGAAATGGCCTGGAGGTTAAAAGCATGAAACACTCTCCCAGGGGACCTGAGTTCAAATCTCAAGATCCACGTCAAGGTGGCTCACAGCTGCCTGTGACCCCGGCTTCAGGGAGGTCAATGACTCTAGCCTCCATGGGTCCCTGGACTGACATGCAAATAATTTAAAAAAATGTAAATAAGAATCACTCCTGAGGGCTGGAGAGGTAGCTCAGAGGTTAAGAGTGCTTCTTGCTCTTTCAGGGGACCAGAGCTCAGTTTCCAACACCACATCAGGCAGCTCACAACCACCTGTAATAAAAGCTTTTAAAAAATCCCTTCATATACACTCATTTTTGTGAAATACGTTTTTTCAGGAGTCTAAGTTGGCATCGTTACACGTGGTTCAATCTGATGAGGAGGCCCAAGAGAACTAAGGGACTGAAGCGCCTAGGAGGCAAGAGAGCTGTGGGTCTTGGCAGCCATACTTTAAAAAGAGTAACACCTCCCTGTGGGAATTTATTCCTGTCAGCTATCACTTTTGTTGGCACAATTCCCTTTGAGTCTCCTGCTACTTGCTATAAAATACCAAGGTTTTATGTTGTATTTTAAAGACTCACACCCATAATTACTAGTATTTAATTAGATGGTATTTTTCTTTTCCCTAGACAGAGACTTTGCTATGTAACCCAGACTGGCCTCAAATCATGATCCTTCTGCCTCAGCTTCTAGAGTGTTAGGATTACAGGTGTGGGTCTCCATGTCTAGTTAGCAGAAGGAATTTTTTTTTTTTAATGTGTTCACAGGGATGATGAGCTTGGCTTAGCAGGTGAAGGTGTTTACTGCCAAGCTCGATGGCCTCAGTTTGATCCCTAGGATTCCCATGGTGAGATGAGAGATCAGACTTGAAAGCTGTCCTCTGCTCTTCGTATGTGTACACACACAAGATCTCTCACACATACATACATGTTTAAAAAAGCAGTCCTCAGGGACCAGGGCTGAGGGCTGTACAGCTCAGTGGTAGAGTGTATGCTTAGCAGACACCATGCTCTGGGTTTAATCCCCAACAAAACCAAACAAATAAAATAACATATACATGGACTGCACAGGGAGGGACTAAGTCGGGCCACAATGAACTAGCAGCTCATAGCTGCTGGAGACACTAGTGTGACAGCAAATGACAGCAGAGCAACCGTTGGTGAAGACAAAGAAAAGTGAGTCTCTGTGCACAGTAGGTGGGAGTGTAAACCAGAAAAGCTATTTTTAAAAAATAGTATGGCTTCCGGGCGGTGGTGGCGCACGCCTTTAATCCCAGCACTTGGGAGGCAGAGGCAGGCGGATCTTTGCGAGTTCGAGGCCAGCCTGGTCTACAAAGTGAATCCAGGACAGCCAGGGCTACACAGAGAAACCTTGTCTCGAAAAACCAAAAAAAAAAAAAAAATAGTATGGCTGTTCTTCAGAAAACTAAACAATCTAAGCATGACACCCTACCATCCTAGATGGAGAACGCAGCGAAGGGACCGAGTTAATATGCTGAACAAGTCTGTGTGCTTCAGGTCCATGGTCGCCTTAGTGGATTAAGGAAAACAGGGCACATAGCCACCATTCTGCCTTTAGAACTTAGGAAGCTTGGCCACTCTCAATGACATTACACAGAGTATGTCAGATACAGAAATTTCAGTGCTCTGAGAGCTCCTGTACATGTGGTGTCAGAAGGGAGCAGAAAAGTGATCAGAAACTGAGAGAGAAAAAGAAAGGTTAACCAACAGGCACACAAGACTTCAGTTCTAATGAGTTTTGTTTTTTTTGTTTTTTTTTTGTTTTTGTTTTTGTTTTTCGAGACAGGGTTTCTCTGAATATCTCTGGCTGTCCTGGACTCGCTTTGTAGACCAGGCTGGCCTCGAATTCACAAAGATCCGCCTGCCTCTGCCTCCCAAGTGCTGGGATTAAAGGCGTGCGCCACCACCGCCCGGCTTAGTTCTAATGAGTTTTAATGCTGAAAGGTAGTTGGAGGTAATAATGGAGGATCTATTTAAAAATTGCCAAAAAGGCCCAAACTGGACTAGAGAGATGGTGCGGCACTTAAGAGCACTAGCTGCTCTCAAAAAGGACCCAAGTTCAATTCTTGGCACCCATATGGCAGCTAACAACCATCTCTAATGCCAGCTCCAGAGGATCTGACAACCTCTTCTGGCCTCCACAGGTACAAGTCAAACACACGGTACCCATACATACATGCAGGCAAAACACCCATACACATAAAAGAAAAACTAATAAAATTAATAAAACATAAAAATTGCTTTTAAGAAGTTTTTTTTTAACATTGACACCACAAAAGTTGAGGAGGTAATGAATATATTCTTTAGTTTGATGAACTCTTTTCACATACACATCTGTAATCCCAGTGCCAAGGAAGTAGAGACAGAGAGATTCATGGGGCTCATTGGCCAGCCAGTCTAGCCCAATTGAGTTTTAGGCCAATGAGAGACCTGTCTCAAAGGGTATATGATATATGACCAGGACACTGGAAGCTGTTTTTTGGGGGGCTGACAAAGGCTGTGTAGTAGGGTGCTTACCACTATGAATAAGGAACTAGGTCCTGGATTCAATGTCCAGAACTGCCAAGAAAGTAATTTTTTTTTTAATCTTAAAAAAAAAAAAAAAAGCCAGCTGAAGTGGCACATACCTTTAATCCCAGCACTTGGGAGGCAGAGGCAGGTGACTCTCTGTGAGTTTGAGGCCAGCCTGGCCCATAAAGCAAGTCCAGGACAGCCAGGACTATTACACAGAGAAATTCTGTCTCGAAAATCCAAACCAAGCAAAAAGCATTGGGCTATCTGGTGTGGAGGCTATGTTTGTATTACCAGTACTCACAAGGCAGAGGCAGGAGGGTCACTACAAGTTCAGAACTAGCCTGGTCTATACTGTGAGACTACATCTCAAAAATCCCCCAAATAAATACATAAATGCAGGGTGGGAAAGAGATGCTAAACCAAGTCATTCTATAAGAAACATGTCACTGGGTGGCTGAAGAGACAGTTCAGAGGTTGCTCTTGCAGAGGACTGGGGTTCAGCTCCTGGCACCCACAGAAGACTGATAACTGTCTAAAACTCCAGTGGCAGAGAATCTGACACACTCTTCTGGCCTCTGTGGACTCTTGTGCGCATTCGTGCTCTCTCACACGTGCGCACATCCCTTTAAAAATGTACATGAAGGTAAAGAGATGAGCAGAAGTAGAAGACAGCTTCAAGCAGGGGATGTTGTGATGGCACAGGGTTAAAATCCAAGCTTTTGGAAGGCTGAACAGGTGCAGTGAGACTGCAGCAGGAGGGAAAAGGGGGACAGCTAAGTACAGTAACAGAGCAGGAGGCCCTGCTAGAGAAGCAACCATGGGAGGGAATGCTGCAAAAGGCAGCTGGCTACCCAAGACAAAGGGTCAGGAAAGCCACTGTACACAGGATGAGGCTAGCTCACTTAAGAATGGGAGCAAGTATGCCGGCTGAGCAAATAATATACAAAATCACACAGTCATAGTCATTCAGAAAAGAGGCAAAAAAATACTGAAGGTGGGGAGGTGGAAAGCAGATCACGAAAGGTCTGATAGGCCTTCAAGTACTTAAAAATTACCTTTTAGCACATGTGGATAAAGGCTATATGGGGTCGGCAGGGTGGCACACCTGAAATCCAAGCATGCTGTAATCTCAGCATTTTGGCAAGAACTCAGAGTTTGAAGCCAGCCTGAGCTACCCAAGGAGACCCTGTCTCAACAAACAACCAAATCACTATGACTAGATGGAAGAATAGATTGTTTTTTCCTTCCTGTACCTGTCTATAACTTTATATTAAAACACTGATGAAAGAAGCCTTACCCATACCCCAGTGTTTAAACAAAACAACAGGAAAGGACTTTCTGTCCTTTAAACTACTTTGTTCCACCTAAGCCTATGAGTGACATTTGGGGTGCACATACACACACACTATGCAAACTGCACAGAAATCCTTTCTGAACATACCTACTCTTTTAGAACTGTGGTGGTTTAAAGAAGAATTGTTCCGATAGGCTCGCATCCTTGAATGCTTAATCACCAGGAAGCAGCACTACTTGAGAAGGATTAGAAGGATGAGGAGGTGTGGCTTTGTTGGAGAGGTGTGTCATGGGGGGTGGGGTTAGCTTTCAGATTTCAAAAGCCTGTGCCAGGTCCAGTCTCTCTTGGCAATCAGATCTAGGATGTCACTCTCTGCCACTGCTCTGGAACTGTAAGCAAGCCCTCAGTTAAATGCTTTCTTTTCTAAGAGCTGCCTTGGCCATGGTGTCTCTTCACAGCGACAGAAGAGTAACTAAGACAGACACAAAGTGGTAAATAACCTGCCCACCTTCTGATAGACTAGACAGAGATCAAGTGAAAGTCCATCCTATCTTGTATTAGTATTTATCCTATTTTTTTTTAATGTCATGTAGCCCAGGCTAGAGTTAGGGGGTGTGAAAAACAATGTGCTCTTAACCATTGAGTCTCTCCAGCCCTGACATTCAGTTTTGCTATGGAGGTTGTTAAGGGAGAAGAGAAAGGCCTGAAGGTGCCTGGTTTAGCTGACTGGTTTCTGGGGATAGTCACTTAGATTGGGAGTACAGACAGACTTTCAAGAACAAGAAGGGAGAAAAATTCAGATATTTGAGGTAGAAATATTTTTCTGTGTTGTCTACTGGAAACAATGCCCTGGAGAAAACACGTCTGAGTGGATGAACATGAAAGTGCTTAAACTGTATGAGCTCAACCTACCAGGGAGAGAATACAAAGGAGAAAGAAAGGCTGACAGAGTCCCATGGAACATGTATAGCAAGGTTTGAATGGGAGAAGGGAAACCCAAGGAGAACAGACACTCAGGGGAAGTACTTATCAAGGAGTGGTCAGCTCAGCCAAGACTCATCCTGTACAGTGGAATATCAAAACTGGGAGTCACTTGTGCTGTTACCAAAGCAGATGTCTATGCAGGGCCACAGGCAGGAGGAGACAAGCCATGTTGTGGAAGCAGGAACGGGGCTGGGGGCTGTGGCTCAGTGACTGCTTGCCCAGCATGCTGAGGCTCAGTTTGGTCCCCAGCAACAGACACACAGCGGGACAATGGAAACGAATGCAGATTACTTTTGAAAAACTCAGTTATGTGAAGAAAGAGAGAGAAGGAACAAGGAAGGGAAGGGACATCTTGGGGCACAATTTTTGAGGCTGGCTGTGTCTGCTCATTAATAAGGAACATAATAGGGAAGAATTAACTAAAAATCCTAAAAATCAAAGAGGTGATAAGTGGAAAAGGGAGGGAGGAAGTGGGGGGGGGGGGGGGGCAGCAGTGCCAGGCAAGGGACACAACATGCAATGGAGGGAATTCTCCTGAGAAAGGAAAAGGAGGGTGAGCATGGAGTTAGTTGCAAAAAAGGTTAAAAGGAAAAGTGCAGGGTAAGACATTCTGAAACACAGGCAATCATATGTGTATGTATAACTAACTGAACCATGAGAAACTACATCTTTCTTCAGATTCTCAAGGAAGTTCACAGCCACTATGTTTTTAAAAGTTTAGCTCTGGCAGGACATAATGGCACATGCCTGGAAGAATCATTGACTATATATCAACTTCAAGAACATCCTGGGCTAAAAGAACATGCAGCTTTGAAGAAAACAAATTATAGAAATTGGTAATAGGCCACAGTTTACGCAGATGAATGGGAGAAAGAGAAAACCAGATGCGGGAATTAAAAGAAACTGTCTAGGCTGGACAGGAGTGGCCCCAGAAGGACAGGGAGGAGAGACAAGCACCCATACACATAAGACAAAAGTAAAAACAAGAGCAAAAATCTGACACAGTAAGGAGCAGGGTGTTACCACGGACTCACCAATGCCTGGCAATGATACTACATAAGGAACTACAATAGGAAGAGACTGAAGGAGAGCAGCCAGTAGCCACAACTCAAATGTGAGCAGCATTCATTCACTCAGTAAGTGGCTACTGAGTTCTGCCAGGTACCGTCTGACCCTGAGGATACGTAGATGTTGTTCCAGTCTGTTTCTCTTTGCTCTCATAAAACAACTTGGGGAGGACAGAATTCATTTGGCTTACAGGTTACAGTCCTCCATCAAGAGAAGCTGAGGTAGGGCCGGGCGGTGGTGGCGCACGCCCTTAATCCCAGCACTCGGGAGGCAGAGGCAGGCGGATCTCTGTGAGCTCGAGGCCAGCCTGGTCTACAAAGTGAGTCCAGGACAGCCAGAGATATACAGAGAAACCCTGTCTCAAAAAACAAAAAAAAAGAGAGAGAGAAGCTGAGGTAAGATCTTAAGCAGAGACCATGGCGGTATGCTTCTTACTGCTTCCTCAGGTACTTTTCCTACACAGTCCAGCCCACCTGCCTAGGGTAACAGCGCCACAGTGGTCTAGACCCTCCTACATCATTTAGCGATTACAGACCATGTCTACAGGCCAGTCTGATGGAGGCATTTCCTCAATTGAGGTTTCCTTTTAACAGGTGACCAGTTTGTGTCAAGTTGACAAATATTAACTAGTACAAATGGGGAGTGTCCTAGTTGGCTTCCTGTTGCTGTAATAAAAATCTAAACCAGAAGCAACTTGGGTAGGAAGGGGATTATTTGGCTTCCATTACGCTCCCCACCACAGTCCATCAATGAGGGAAGTAGGAGCAGGAACTCAAGCAGGGACAGACTCAGGAACTACGGAGGAAAGCTGCTCACTGGCTTGCTCTCCAGGCTCACATTCAGCTACCTTTATTGTAGCTCCCAAAACCACCACCTAGGGATGGTACTACTCAGTGGAATGAGAAGAGGTCAAGAAGAAAACCATGCCAGCCCAGAGGCCATCTCACCTCTGGCCATAGCTGAAGATTTCAGTTTATTCTAGCAGTGGTGGCAGACACTGCCAGGTTTAACATGAATAAACAGTATGTCTGATATTGGAAATCATAGTTACTGTGTGAAAAACAAACTCTGGTGAAGGAAGAGTTCAAGGAAGGAGATGAAAAGAGGTGGTCCAGACAAGAGACTACAAGGGATAGGTCTGGGGTTTAGGAAGTAGAGTTGGGAAGAGGAAGCTGGGAGTTAAGAGTATATTTTGATGTAGTATAGAGAATTGAGCTTAGATTTGGGATAAGAATGAAATCAAGTACACCTCTTATGGAATTCTAGGCCCAAAAAACTGCCTACTTGGAGACTCAACCCAAAACAGAATGAGAATGGAGAATGGCAAAGGTTTGGGGGGGGGGGGGAATCAAAACTTTTGGAGATGGTTGACATGGAATACCTACTGGATTGCAAACATGTAACTATGTCCTTGCTTATAGGATAGGAACAGTGGCATGTCATAAAGGGTCATGAAGGTTAGATGAGAAAATATACATGAAGGGTCACAATATAGCCTGGCCCACAATAAACAGTAAATGTTAGCCAAGTTATTATTACTGTTATCCAAATAGAAATGTTAAATATGCAGTTGGTTATAAAGTATTAATGATTCAATTTTACACAGTAGTTCTTAGCATGTAGATGAATCTGGAAAAAGACCACCTGGAGAGACACCCAGGCAGACTCGGTGAGGACAAGGCCATGCTGAACACTGAAAATTAATAGCTG
Source organism: Lophiomys imhausi (assembly GCA_907164525.1). Classification (NCBI taxonomy): domain Eukaryota; kingdom Metazoa; phylum Chordata; class Mammalia; order Rodentia; family Muridae; genus Lophiomys; species Lophiomys imhausi. The sequence goes on along the minus strand of CAJQZJ010033987.1, from coordinate 211,828 downwards.
GTGAGTACAGTGTGTCAGGATCCAGGGAAAAATGAAGGGAGTGGTTAGCTGGTTCAAAACGCTGCAAAAGGGATTAACCAGACAAGGACTAGGTAAGACACATCTCTTCAGAGGCCCCTGAGGACCTTGATAAAAGCTATTTCAGCTGAGTCTTGGGGCGAAAAGCCCAACTGCAGCTGTTGAGGAGAGCCTTAGGGGTGAGAAAGTGGAGACAGTAATTACAACACTTTAAAGATGCTCTTCTGTAAAAGGGAGGATTGTATCCAGACAGATGGTTCAGAATGTAATGGGGTGAGAAGCTGCCTGTGCCAGCGAGGGGCTGACAGACAGCAGAGCTGGCACCCAGTGCTCCAGTGGAGAGGGAGACCCTACCCAGGAGGGGCACTTTGATTAGAGAATGTGGCACAGAAGTATTACCAAGTTCCCTTAAACTGAAAAGGAAACACTATCAAATATTCTGAGAATGGTTTTTAAGTTTCTCTATTTTTATGCCCAGTATAACACAAGCACCTGCCAAATAAACACAAACTCTTATAATCCCATTAACCTGGGAGTTGAGGCAGGAAGATAGCCAGGCCTAAGCAAATTAGCAAGACTCTGCCTCAAAGCAGGGTGTAGGGTGCATGCTGATAACTATAATATTTGGGAGGTAGAAGCAGGAGGATCAAGAAGAGTTCAGTCTCCTGGTATGGTGGTGCACGCCTTTAATCTCAGCACTTCGAAGGCAGAAGCAGATGGATCTCTGTGAGCTCATAGGCCAGTCTAACCTACACTGAGTTCCAGGTGAGTCTGGGCTATATAATACCCTGTCTTTAAAAAAAAAAATCACTCTTCAAAATAAATGTAAAACAATAATAATAGTTCAGCAGTTGAGTGTTTATCCACATGTACAAAGCCCTAGGATCCCCAAATTCCCAAGAAATCAGTAAGTGACCAAGTGCTGGAGTTTCAGCATTTGACAAGTTCCTTCCCCCCTTGGAGCTCATTATCTGACTTCTTTTTTTAAAGCTCAGCCTAAAGTACAGCATGAAATGTAAGTACTAAGATAATTAATAGCACTTTGCAAGATACTTTGGGAATTGATAATTTGAAGGTTGAAGCTCTTAAAACTAATGCTAACAGAACTGCCTTTGGGAATAACTTGCTTTAAAAAAAGAAAAAAAAAAAAAAAGAAATGTGTATCGTACTGAACTGACATCAGTGTCTTTTGAACTGGCCGGCAGAGGTGAGGGCCAATTCTCTCTGATGGCAGGTGCATGGAAGGGACAGTTGGCTGTCTGAGAGCGAGACAGGGAGGAAGAGACTTAAGCTCTTTTACATATGATCTCTGACTGCTGTTGAAAAAAACGTTAAGAGGGAAAGGTCACCCAGGATTAACGGGTCCAAAGACTGTAACACACTGGTTTTTGGTAACAATAGTAGGCCACACTTTCAATATACAAAAATGAACTCTACTTTTCAAGTTTTTAATTCAGTTCTACCCAGCAACTGTCTGTCACCAAAGAACAACAAATACAACAAAAGGAGACTGTGCCCCTCAACCCCTGTCCTTGTCAACAAGAACAAGAAGCAAAGATGCTCAAGAGAGCTAAGCAAATGAGCCAGGTAAATTCTACCCATCCTGCTTCAGAAAGAGAGGAAGTCATAAAATAGATCGTCTGTCTTTAAAAACAAACGGTGGCATGCAAGCACCAGCTCAGACAGTGGGCTATTCAGAATCTTGGCAATGACCCAAATTTCTTTACAGACTCATTAACAACAAATAATCAAGGCTGAGCACAGAGGCACAAGGCCTGTGATTCCAGCACCTGGGAGGCAGAGGCAAGAGAATCAAGAGTTCAAGGCTGTCCTTAGTCACACAAGTTCAAGGCTACATGAGACCCTGTCTTGAGAAAACAAGAAGGAAATCAAGTACAATTCCAGCCTCCCCAGTTTCCCAAGTCTGAACTGGCTTATCTGTTTGTAAAAGAAAAAGAAATGAGCCGAGCCCACCAAACTAACACATTGTAGAAAACCAGGTTAGAAACCATAACCATTGGGCTTAGTCTTGTAACAGGGAAGCAGATCTATAGGCTGGACTATTAAACACTAACTTCACTTTAGACGACAGTTCTTTTCATGGTAAAAGGATTTGGTCCCTTACTCACCCACCACCTTGAAGCAATTAACTTCATTTTGAGCTATATCCTAATTCAAGTTTAGTTTTTTTTTCCTCTCCCTTCCTTCTTTCCTTCTGAGTTAAAGGTCTTGTGATGTAGTCCTGGCTGGCCTATTACTAAGTAGCAATTCTCTTGATTCACCCTGCTGAGTGCTGGGACTGCATGCATAAGTTACTATGCCTGGCTTGACTACATGTTTTCACTGTAAGATTTTGGTTCTCTCCTGGTTAGTTGTTCTCATCAAGATGCAAACTCAAATTTCATCTTTCCTTTTAGGACTATGAGCTATTACTGACTAACCAATAGCAACCTGCGTATCACTGAGAAAGCCACAACTTCCTTCCCTCTGAAGGAAACAGGGCCATCCACCAAGGAGCAATGTGAAGAATAATAACATGAGCATCCCCATTTAGGAAAGCAATAGGGCTACCAAGTTCTCTATTGAATCATTATTTTTTTTAGGATGCAATGTTCAAATAGTGTAGTTGGAGAACTCATGTTCTACTGACAACCATGTCATATTTGGAAGTTTGCTATCAAGTTCTGACAAGCCCACAGTAGGTGGCATTGACTACTTAAAAAAAAAGCCTCTGGTATTTAAAAAAAAAATTTGCTCTGATAGTAGAGGCTCTCAAGAATAAAGAAAACAGACTAAATGTGATAGCGCACACCTTTGATCCCAGTACTTGGAAGGCAGAAGCAGAAGATCTCTGTGAGTTCAAGGAGAGCCTGGTCTACAAAGTGAGACCCTGTCTCAGAAAAACAAAAACAAAAACAAGGAGAACAGAGAAACAAAAGGGAATTAAATGTTTCTATCTTCTCCCCTCTGTGAATATGGACCAGCATGGTTAGAAATTAAGAACTATGAAATCTGAGTCTGCTCTTCTCTCCAACTTCTGATAACAGTCAACTCTGTAATCAGGGAGTTGAACAGCCCTTCACTTTGGTGCCACTTGCAGCATTCCTGCAGCGTATCAGCTTCTATGAATTGTAGTCGATCTACAAGATCGACTAAATCGATCGGCTAAAAGTGGACATGACTTGACAAAACTTAAAAGAGAATAAACTCGATAGTAATTCATTTAAAAGAAGGCACTGATACACAATTCCCAGTGCTAAATCAAAAAATTCTAACAGTTTAACTACCCCAACTGAGGTCCTAGCAGTGGGAAAGAAGGCTGGTTGAGTATGAACTCTGCCCAGAGTTTTAGTAATCTAGATGAATAATCCCAGCTCACAGCTCTCAGTCTGACTGTACAGGAAATGCTTTCTGCAACCCAACATGTCTGAAAAGGTTTCATTCTGAGTGATGCAAACCCTCCACACAGACTCAAAAGCCAAGGGTCAGAGGTTTATAGAAGACTCATTCACATGAAGCAAGCTGACGGTAGACTGGAAGCAACTTGCAAGCACTCTGTTACAAACCTCCATACGCAGTGTGGTTCTGGAGCCTTTCTCTGTAACGCACAACCAAAGACCGGCATAAAACCTCTAGGCAATTACTTCCTGTATGAGGACCATATCTACTCTTATTCCTGGTTCCTTTTGATGTCTAAGATTTGTCTTTTAGCTTCACTTTAAAAAGTTTTATTCTCCTATAAAACCACTACAAAAACCATTATTCCATAAAGACATTTCTCTGGAAGCTTACTACAAAAATTAACTATTGTCATAAATTGACAATCCAAATCAAATACTTCTTGTGCAGCCAGTGAGGCCCTAGGCTCCCTTGAGGAATATTAAAAGATATAAAACACGATCCATGTCCTCAAGGAGCTGAGTACGGCTGTATTTATTGATTCACAGGAACGGAAGGTAGAGAGAGGTCACTTCATACATATGTAGGCAGAACTGTATTTTTAAAGTTTACCTCCAGAGAGGGTTATGTTGGTAACCTTTTCCCATTACTATGACACCCATCATTAGCAACAAGTTTTTTTTTCAACCCGGTCCCATTCAGCTTAAACCTATCTTCTCTTATTTCAGGATCAGTGGGGCTAGATTTTTTTGTTTTTGTTTTTTTTTTTTTTTGAAGAATTGTAAGTTATCTCTTAACACTTCATTCTCTCAACCTTTCCTTACTAACTTCCAATTATATTATCAGCTTTTGTGTTTCCTCAGAACCATCTCCAAGGTCTCCATATCCTTTTTAAGCTGAGGAACCTAGAAATGGAAACAACATTCAAGAAAGGGACTGATCAGTGCTAAATGATATCTACATAAAAGACAATGCTATCTAATCAGAATAACCCAACATCACTTCCAAACCCATGCCTGGGAGAGCCTTTAAATCTAAGTCCTATATGGGAGGCAGAGGCATGTGGATCCCTCAGTTTGAGGTCAGCCTGGTCTACATAGGGAGTTCCAGACCAGCCTGGGCTACATAACAACATCCTGTATCAAACAGTAATTAGTAAGTCCTGTGATGATTCATACTCTCCCCTGGCACGTCTGTGTGTACACATACATGTGTGTGGCGTGTGCATGCTTGTCTACACACAGGCCAGGGGAGAGTACTACTCTCTACCTTATCACCTTGAGACAGGGTCTCACTGAACCCAGAGCCCGACGTTTCTTTTGACAAGGCTGGCTGTCCAGTGAGCTCCAAGGACCCACCTGCTCCACTCATGCCAGTGCTCGAGTTTGAGGCCCACGCAGTCACACCTTGCTTATTCATGGGTGCTGAGGGTACAAACTCAGATCCTCGTGCGTGTAGCAGGTGCTCTTACCCACTGAGCCATCTCCCCAGCCTGATTATTTTCTTAAAAATAAGTCAAAATTACCTATACAGTCTCCTAGTTTAGTGAATCCTTGCAGAGTTCTTATAAGTTCAATAAATAGTCACTGATCCACTTTACACAAAGAGTTACCATTGTAAAACAAGCAATGACTTGGAAATCATGTGAGTCTTAAAGGTAGTCATAGACCATTGGGGCAAAAACAAATGAATTCTTTGGTATCCACAACAAAAGGAAGCCTGGACAAAGCTCTTTGAGGGTTAAGTACAAAATCTTTAAAAAAGAAGAAACCGAATTTCAACTCATAGCAGTATCTGTGATTGCTCCATGGGAGAGTTGTGCTATGGAGATCTGAGTTAACTAAGCCAGAGGCAGGTGAGGAAGTAGAGGCTCAGGCAAAGGGGCTTTGCAAATGCACCAGGGCAGAGCACAGAGACCAGAGAGAAACCAAGGGGATCCCTGCCCCATGTAGACACAGCAAAGAAGTGAGAAAGTATACTTAACAGGTAAGGTTCAAATGCAGACATGCAGGCCAAGGTAAACTACAGAGGGCTGAGAATGTAAATCATCTATTTGTGAGAAGCCAAAGAGCTTTAGGAAAACAGTAACAGAATCCTATCTCCGTTTAAAGAAAGCACTGGCCACATTGTGTGCAGTAAAAAGGGAGAGTGGCTGGTTAGGAGATCACCATAATGATCCTCAGTACTGGACATAAGCTGGACTGTCCAGACTGAAGAGACACTACAACAGCATAATAGATGGGACTCAGACACACAGTGGGTGGGGGTGGGGAGAGAAAGAGCTTTCACAATTCGGAGACCAAAAGTGAGCTCGGAAGTAGATACACATTAGGGTTTGAATCTTAGCTCTGCCACCTCCTAGGCACATGGCTCAAGGGAAACTATTGTCTGAACCTGTAAAAGATGGTATACAATGTTTTAGTAAGCATTTCCTTTTTAAAATGTTTGGTTGTATTTGTTTTGTATGCACATATGATTTGTGTCACAGGGTATGTATGGAGGTCAGAGGACAACTTGCAGAAGTTGGTTCTCTCCTCCCACCACATAGGTTGTAGGGATCAGACTCAGACCATCAAGTTCAGTGTCAAGTACCTTCTATCCATTGAGCCACATCACTGGCCCCAAATTATGTTCTCACTTAAGAGAGGTACTACAGCCAGGCGGTGGTGGCGCACGCCTTTAATCCCAGCACTCAGGAGGCCAAGGCAGGCGAATCTCTGAGTTCAAGGCCAGCCTGGTCCAGGACAGCCAGGGATACACAGAGAAACCCTGTCTTGAAAAACCTAAAAAGAGGGGGCTGGAGAGATGGCTCAGAGGTTAAGAACACCAGCTGTTCTTCCAAAGGTCCTGAGTTCAATTCCCAGCAACCGCATGGTGGCTCACAACCATCTACAAAATGAGATCTGGTGCCCTCTTCTGGAGTGAATGTATACATGCAGGCAAAACACTGTATACACAATAAATAAATAAAATCTTAAAAAGAAAAAAAAAAAAAAAAGAAAAACCTAAAAAGAGAGAGAAGTACTGCAGGCCTGGAAAGATTAAAGATGGCTCAGTGGTTAAGAACACTTGCTGCTCTTGCAGAGGATCTGGGTTCTCTTCCCAGCACCCACATAGAGGCTCACAACCACCAGTTCCAGGGTGTCCAACCCCTTCTTCTGGCAGCAGTTACTGCATGTACCCAGTATACACACATATATGCAGGCAAAACATTTACACAAATGAAAAGTTTTTAGATTTATTTTATGTATGGATGTTGTGTGTCTATGAACACCATGTGCATGTCTGGTGCCTGAGGAAGTCAGAGGGCTTCAGATCCCTTGGAATTGGAGTTATGAATGGTTGTGCAGCACCACTGAGTGCTTGGGATGGAATCTATGTCTTCTACAAGAGCAGTAAGTGTTCTTAATTGCTGAGCCATCTCTCTAACCCCAAAATAAAAAGTTTTTAAAAGAGAGAAAGGTACCACAGAGCTGTAGTTTGTTTTCAAGACAAGGTTTATCTGTTTAGCTCTGGCTGTCCCGCAACTTGCTCTGTAAACCAGGGTGGTCTGGAACTCATAGAGATCCGCCTGCCTCTGCCTCCCAAGCACTGGGATTAAAGACATGTGCCACCATTGCCCAGCTTCTTCTTCTTCTTTTCAATGTTGGAAAAGATGCATCTCTTCTATAGTTAAATTGTTGATTACACCGATTTCTTTAGATCAACCAACATTGATTCTGTCCAAATTGAAACATGAGGACAAACATCAAATAGTTACCAATTATGGACCAATGGATCTGAACCTGGGGGCAAAACAAACAAAAAATCCTAAGGTTTTTGGTTAAGGGACCATCAAGAAATTAAATAAATAAAAAGATTAAGAATATTAGTCATAGCCAGGCTTAGTGGCACATACTTTTAATTCCAGCACCTGGAAGGCAGAGGCAGGCAGATCTCTGTGAGTTCAAGGCCAGCCTGGTCTACAGAGTGAGTTCCAGGACAGACAGGGCTATACGGAGAAGAGATTATTAAACATAAAGACCAAGGATGGCAACTCCTATGCAGCTGCCTGGGCCTGATCATTCCACAACTCAGGGGCCAACCTTCCTTGTTGTCTTTCTCCCCTCTCTGGGTCTTATCTTTGATTATGTTTTCCTTGGCTACCAATGATACCTACTGTTACCAAGATTGGTACTTGTCCTTCAGTTTGGTTCCACCTAGCTAACAGGTAGCCTGAATCCCAGAACACAATCAGTAACATTTGAAGTCGGTACACACAGAGCATTTGCATGTCAGGGCTAGGGTCAATCATAGCACTCAAATAGGTCTGTGTGCACATAGACATGTATGCATACCTCAAAGTAACAAAGCAATCCAGTTATGATGAGAAGATTACAGCTCTCGTGCCGCTTCAATTTCTCATCTAATAATAACCAGGGTTCCTTATGTGCTAAGCAAAGTGCTAAGTGCTTTGCATGCATGGTCTCAATTAAGCCTCACAATAAATACTCTTATGAAGCATGATTACCCCTGATTTGCAAATGAAAAAACTAAGTCATGAAGGAGTTAAACTCTGCAAGGTCATTCAGCTAATACACGGCTAAGTTAAGATTTGAATCCAGGCAATTTAAATCTAGAGCCTGGTTTTAACAGCCCCTAATCACTTTGTTGTATCATCTCACAGTATTCCAGATTAGACTATGAGATTCACCATCCCCTTTGTAAAGGCATTTATATATGCACAAATAAAAACTCCCAGCCAGAGAGATTACAAAAGGATTTCCTCATTAACCAAGCTTAAAGAGATGTTATCCAAGATTTCACTGCTTATAATTAAAGGCAATAATCCAGGGACAGAATTGCATTTGATCTAAAAATTAGTCTGTTCTGATGAATGGACAAAAGCTAAATTCAGGCACCTATCAGTATTTATTACTCTGAGAGTGAGATATTTATTATGAATGTGTGATTAACTTCTCCTTAGTTTTTAGAAACAAGTTCAGAAGTGAGCCCAATGAAATTATTTCCTTGGGCTCACATACCCCTTACAACTCACCTTATTCTCCTATTTCAAGACAGACAGCCACAATCACTGTGATGCAGTGAACTGAGAATGAGACAGTGCTGTCAGCAGTGCACAGACCATGAGGGTCAGGGCTCTCAGGTGCACAGATGATCAAAGAGTCATCTACAAACATTCCAACCAAACACAAAACCAGAAATGCAAGAAAACAGATAAAATACACAGAAGAAACTCCAACTCTGAATAAACACCAGTGAAATGGACTCCACCCACTGGTACCTCATACAGTCTTGCTGCAGCAAGAATTAGAGGCAATACATCTGGGGAAATCCCTCCAATCTATTTGTCAAATAGAAAAACAACTACTCATTTCAAAGAAGGGGGAATTTTCATGCACTGTACAGAAAACTGCCAACTAACTCTTAGATTTATATACCACTGTTAAACTAAAATCTATTAGGGTGGTATATTCTGGATTTAAAAAGTTAAAGCAAGACTGGCCTCCAGGAAGCCTTGTACTAACCCTACAAAGGAACTTATATCCTCCACAAATCCACAACTGCAAGTCAGGCCTTTAAAAGCAAAACTTAGGCAATGGCTTCAGCCTCATGGTTGGTTTCCTGTGAGGTGTGTAACCTGACAAGGTAAAAAACTCATTGAAATATTTAACAGTGGTGGTATGGATTTCTTTGGATAGGTCAAGAAAAGCAACTCATTCCTTTTAAAGACATAAAGAACCATTTTATGGGAAGTCATTCTCTTCTCAGTTCTAGGGTCTGAGCATTTCCTCAGGGCTTTCTCAGAGACCTTATTGAAGGGGAAATGAAAGGCTAACGAAAAGGCCCCTTTTCTCTCCCTGTTCCCAGCATAATCTACCTCAGCCACAGGGCCAGCAGCATCCATACTGTCATAAATGCCAGCAATTAGAGAATTAGGCTGTAAAACCACCCACCCAGGCCTGCAGCTTATTTATTTAATGCATACCATAAAAGATCCTGTACGTCCTTCTCTCAGGCCTTCGCCACCAAGAAATGACAGTAACAACAACAACAAAATGGCCCTTTGTCTGCCCACCTCTTAGTGATGTGATCAATGAAACCATCTGGGTCTAGGTGAAGGTTTAAGATTCCTTTTCTTCATAAAGACCCCCCATTTCCTCTAGCATGCTACATGAGACCTGTAAAAGGGTGGGCTACATTTTGAGTGCCATTGTAGTGGAAACCAAAGCTGTTTTTAGCTTTTACAGAAATTATTCTAGCTTATTCTGAAACTATTCTAGAAGCTCAGCTCAGTCAGTCCCTGACCTCAAGAAATACTGGCACCTACAATTAGCAAGTTTAGTGAAAAAAATTAATTCAGGGGCCCTCGAGATGGCTCGGCAGGTAAAAGGCATTTGCTGCCAAACCTGACAACTTGAGTTTGATTCCTAGGTCCCACATGGTAGGAGAGAACCAACTCTCATAAGCTGTCTTCTGACCTCCATATAAATGCTAAACATGCATACATGTGCAGTCGTACTGGGTCTCGTGTGCCTGCAAAAGCTAATTCCAATCCCAATATCAAAGCTATTTTATTCACTCTGTTCCAAAATCTGATACAATTTGGGGTCAACCAATAACTTCATTTTATTATTTATCCTCACAATCTAGAAGCCCACAAAAACTACAGGTCTCTGATTTAATCCATGATCAAACTTAATTCCCAAATGAGCCAATCTTGACGAGCCTGGAGCAAATACTCTATAACACCAAACTCTTTAGCATCCACTTTCTACTCGTGCCTAGAGGGTTAAGAATTTGGTTGAAATGTAGGTGCAGCATGCCAGACTCATTAGTAATTTAACCTTTCTTAATCCCAGAAAATGACATGCAAACAGAGAAAAGGGTCCATCGAAGAAATCCTCAAGGTTCCTAGTACAGCAACAGTCACAAAACTCCCCCCCCCCCCCCCCCCAAAACCCAGGCCACCAGGTTCTCCACCTTAACAGAAGAATGGAGACAAGATATTCACAAAAAGCCCGACTGAAGGCCTTCAGTTAAGTGCTAGAAAGGAGCTGAAGTTCTGTGCCAACACTAGAGGAATGTGGGCAGGCACAAAGAGATCTTAATTAGGAGACCTACAATTAAAACACAGTGAGTCTCCAAAAGAGAGAGGCGTTGCAGTCTGTTACGCCTCCAAGCAGGCAAAAGTACTGCTGCCACCCCCTCCAGCCACAGAGTAAAGGAAGCAACTGGCTGGCACAGGCTGCACAGCTGCTCTCTGGAAGGACAGCTCCAAGGTGAGCAGAGATGAGAAATGAAACCCAAATGGGAACATTATCTCTTAACTTCAAATCAGAAGGGAACTCACTATTTTGTGAATCATTTCCTCCAGGAGCATGTGCCATGAGATGCTTAACTGGGAGGGAAGGGTGGAGATATGGTATATGGCTTTCAGAGAGAGCGAGAGCGCTTAAGATTGCATTCTTAATATTCAGCACTTCATTTCAGAACTTACTGACAGCAAAGTCAAAGGAAGTATGTGTCTGTAGTCCCAGCAACTTAAGAGGCTGAGGCAGGAGGATTGCTTGAGCCTAGAAGTTCAAGGCCGGCAATGAGCAACATAGCTAAATCCCAACGCAAAAGTGTCTCCACTTCTGTCGTCAACTTCAGCAAAAATCCTTATAATTTTTTCCATACAACGAAAACTTTCTCAACAAGATGAAATTCCTATGACAATTAAATGGCCAAGTGTACAACCTGATACTAAAAGGCACCAAAGAGCCTCACTCTGTCTCTTGAAATAAACTCAGAATAAGAAATTCTGATCTAAGGCCGGGCGGTGGTGGCGCACGCCTTTAATCCCAGCACTCGGGAGGCAGAGGCAGGTGGATCTTTGTGAGTTCGAGGCCAGCCTGGTCTACAAAAGTGAGTCCAGGACAGCCAGGGCTACACAGAGAAACCCTGTCTCGAAAAAACAAAAAAAAAAAAGAAATTCTGATCTAAATGTGGTGGCGCATGCCTGTGATCCCAACATTTGGGGGACATCAAGGCAGGAGGATGCACAAACCCAGACCTAGTCTGGTCTTCCCAGGGAGTTCTACGACAACCAGGACTACACAGCAAGACTGTGACTCAATGACGATGATGGAGGAGCTGGAGGGAGTAAGAATGATGGAACTGAAAGGTCTGGGATGTATTTACTACAACTTCATTCACAGATCTGAAATTTAAGGTTAAAAGTGAACTTCCCAGCCGGGCAGTGGTGGCGCACGCCTTTAATCCCAGTACTTGGGAGGCAGAGGCAGGCGGATCTTTGCGAGTTCGAGGCCAGCCTGGTCTACAAAGTGAGTCCAGGACAGCCAGGGCTACACAGAGAAACCCTGTCTCGAAAAAACCAAAAAAAAAAAAAAAAAAAAAAAAAGTGAACTTCCCAGCTGGGCTTGGTGGCACAAGCCTTTGGTTCCAGCACTCAGGAAATATCGGTTGGCAGATCTCCACAAACACAAGGCCAGTCTAGTCTATATGGCAAGACCCTGCCTCAAAAACAAACAAGCAAATAAAACATATGAATTGCTCGCTGTGCCTTAACGGACAGAGACAGAGGGATGAGTAAGACAGAGCTCACACCCACTGGTGTCCACTCTACTGTGTTCTCTCAGATTCATTCACCTTCTGCCAAGCTCAGGATTAGCTGTGAAGGACACGAAAAAGCAATAGCTCTTTGGGTACATACACCCGGTCAACACTATTATTTTTTAATTAAAAGGAAAAGAAAAAAAAAAATCACAGACACTCTCCAGCTGCCTTCTAGCCAGAGAACTATCCTCTTTTCTCAGCCCAATCTAAAAGCCTGCCCCAGGCCATAAAGACTTTACTGAAACTTCAGATGAAAACAAATATGTGCCAATGCTGTAATTCAGTTTTAATATCACATATAATTAAAGCGTGCAATGTTGAGATCAAGAGAAAACTGCTTTTAATGTTCTGAGAGGTGATAGGAAAGGCATGTGAAATCAATGAAGCCTGCCAGCTGCTAAAATATTTTTGAAGCTTATGTTAAACTAGTGTAAATTCTAGTCCACAGAAGATGCTGCCTGGCTGTCTTTTTTAGATGGAGCTCACCTGAGACAGCTGTCAACACTATGAAGATCATGGAAAGGCACAGACCAGGACCTCCATGATGTCTTACAGGAGCCGATAAAGCTTCAATGCTATCCCCTAACTCACACAGAACGCACAGACATCTATGTCTTTTGAAAAAAAACCACCTCACCATTACAGACAGGAGTCCCAAGGAACTCACATGTAGTTGTTACCAGAGAGATTTCTATCCAAGGAGAGCAGAGAACCAATAGCAATGAAGGACAGGTCTCCTGTGAATACCAGGGTTCCTGCAGGGGGATCTGGAAACACTGTCACACAGGGTGCAGGGCTAGAACTTAACGTGCAATTTTGAGTCATTATTCACATAAAGTGAACCACGATTTAAAGAGGTTAGAATCCTTCTGGCTCAGCTAACCATTTCAAGAGTCCAGATAAGACTTCCTACGAAGCATGAGTAAATTCTAAGAAGCAACCTTTAGGATCCTGTAAGTATGTCAGCCTGAAGTAAGCCCTGTGGAACTCTATCACTGATGTGCAAGCCAATGTCACAAAATGCTTGGTTTCTATGCTGAAAGCCACCAGGTCAGAGGCTGCCACTCTGGTTTACCATGAAGAACACATAACTATCAGCCCACACTACATGGCCTCAAACTACCAGATAAAAAGCTTACCATCAGCTCATTCAAGTCCAGTTTAGGAAAGAAATAACAACCCTGGAACTTAATGCAAGGCACCTACCATTCAGGCACAAGTTTTAAAGAGAAAACCTCCCTATTATACTTGATCTCGCTTGTAGTAACTGAAATTTCTCAACAAGCTTTACCCCACAAATAACCATTAAGGCAAAATAAAGAACTAGCTCACAACACTTGCATAATACTGATAAATAAGAAGCTGTTAGTACCTGATGAAAACTCTACTGGTACTTTCTCATAGACCAACAGATAGATTATTCTGACACCCAGACATTAGGTCCCTGAATCCAGGTGTCTCTCTTTCTAACCAGTCTCTTGAAAAGTTATGATTGGAAGCTGTCGACATAAAACTTTGCTTTTGAGTGTGTGGTAAGAACATTTAGAAGGTGAATACATGGTCCTTCAGTACAAAATGCATGAGCAGGCCAAACAACAAAATGCTGCTACGTCAGGACTCTCCAGAGCAACTTCTCCTAACAGAGACTTTCTTATTATACTCAGGAGTCTATGTATAACCAGCCAAGCCTCAATTTTGAAAATACACAGGCAAATGATATGTCAATGTAAAGTGGGGCTTTTTTGTTCATTCGTCCTTTTGTGTGTTTGTTTTTGCTGCTGTACCTTTTTTAAAAAAGCAAAATCAACTCACATTTAAGCACTGACTCCATGCAAGAAACCTGAATGGTTCAGTCTTTTTGTCATGCATGAGGCCTTTGGTTCTCCAACTACATGGGATCTGTGTTGTTAGCGTAAAAAATACAGAATTGGCCTTTCAAGAAATATAATAATCTACAGCAACCAATAAATACTCACAAACAACCCTGCTTACTGCAGCTGCCTTGTGAAGGCTGGGAAGAGGAGGTGGGGACAGGGCAGAGAGAGGCAGGAAAAGGATGCTGCAGCTAGCAAGGAACACGCCCCCATCATGTCCTCCTTGCTGTCAGAGAGGGTTGATGTCAGTCCCCCGAGCCCGCTGCCTTAGAAACAATTTTTCAAAGAAGGCTGGAAGACTAACAACTTTAAAAAAACGGGGGGGAAAAGGCCAGCTCCTTGAAAGGAGAGGCAGGAGTCCCTAGAACCTCCTCCTCCCCATCTTCCCAAGGCCTCTGCTAAATCTAAAGGGGTGCAGGGCATAATGGGTCACAAGGGGTTTGCCCAGGATATTTTGTGTGCCCCATCGGCAGAGCACGCAGGAAACGGCTGGGTGCTATCTTTCCCTTTCTGTTTCAATCAACAGCACTCCAGAGCAGCAAACCCCTACCCCCCCCCCCCCACTTCAGCCCCTGGCAGCTGCTCTTCCTCCCCTTAGCATCCCCCATCCCATTCTCCTCCTCCCAACCCACCGCGATTCAAACTACCCTTTCTGCATCCAATGGAAAACAAATGCGCAACGCCACAGACTGAATCTGAACTCAACTTCCCTTCCCAGGGCAACTTTCTTTTTTTTGCTGAAAAAGGCTGAATAACGCTTATCAACGCGTCCCGCTTCTCACCCGTTTAATATCTGGGAAGGGTCACTGACCCTTCACCCACCTTGGGTCTCCCAACAGGAATCGCAGATAACCTTACCTACTCCCTTTAAAGACTAACTTTGCTTCATAATCCTCTTCCTCCCAACCCAAAGCAACCGTCACCACCACCCACCACACTAACGTAAAACTATCCCTCATCTACACTCACCCCAACCTGGCTTTCCTCCACCCCTTCCAAGATCCAGGATTGGCCTAGGAAAAGGATCAATAATGAAATGACGAGGAGAGAGAGAGAGAGAGAGAGAGAGAGAGAGAGAGAGAGAGAGAGAGAAGAGCGGGAGGGAGCCAGGGCCAGAGGCTGCAAGCTCTCCGGCGGCGCAGTGGGTGGGGTGAGAGAGCAGCTGCTTCCCTTGGGAGGATGCAGCCCAAGTCCCCCCACAAACATCACCCCTCGCCGGGGGCCCCCTTTCTCAAGAGCTGGAGGGAAAGCCTGTCTTCTCAAGGAGAATGCTAGAAAGTAGTTCTGCTCCAAGCCATGGGGGCACTGGGCCGTTTTCCCTCTACCACACCTCTCTCTGGTCCTTCGTCTAAAGGAGGGAAAGGGGTGGAGTTGGAGGTAAATCCCTGACACCAGCAGCCTAGGAACTGTAGCCCTGGAAGATGGGGAAAGAGACTAGCGCAGGGGGAAAGCACTGTTATTTTCGCAGGAGAGACGAGGACAGGCAAGGTAGAGAGAAAAGGTTTCCCGTGGGGTAGGGCGGGACGAGGATGCTCAGTGTGCAGGAGGTGGGAGTGGGCTGAGAGTAGAGGTGAGAGAAGGGGGAGTGACTGGCAAGGTGAAGATCTGGCTGGGGATGGAGAGGGTTGGTCAGGTTTTCAGAAGCAAGGTGCAGGAAGGGACCTGGGTTTCCCTAGGGCCAGGAGAACGTGGCCCTGGATGAAGCAACCACCCGAGAGATGTCCAAGGGTAAGACTACCCTAGGAGTAACACATCTGCCCAGGGAGGGAGGCGGAGATGTGGCGGGATCAGGTCTCTGGCAGAGGGAGGGAGGAATCTGGCTCGGATGAGGTAATCTGTGAAAGGGAGGAGGGGTTCAGTCCCGGGATGGGAAACCCCTGCGAGGGGGTCTGTGCCAAGGGATTTGGGGAAGGGTCCAGGGGAAGGAGGCGGGGTGGGGAGTAAACGCCCTTAGGCAGAAGGGTCTGAACCCTCGGGTAAGGGCGCCTGGGGGTCTGCAGCCCGTAAGGGGGGGGTCCCAAGATGGAAGGACTATTTGCCTCCGGTTAGGGACCCCAGGATGTTTCCAGAATTGGGATGCTCCTTAAGCCTGGATGGGGGAGGGGAGGGGCTCCGCAGAGGGTCGAGACCCCAGACCTGGGGGTTGCTCGTCCCCTTACCTCTCCGCTGCCGCCTCCCCCGCCGCTCTCTCCAAACACTGCCCGGAACCGGCGCAGGTTGGTGCCGATGGCGGCCGAGACCTGCAGCGCCGCGTCGAAGCCCGGGCCCACCCGGAGCAGGGCCGGCCCTGAGGAGGCTGAGGACGATGACGAAGACGAAGACGAGGCGGACGACGAAGAGGCTGCCGAAGCGGCGGCCGCTCCCCCTGGAACCCCAGCCCCGCTGCTTCCCGCCGCTGCCGCCGCCGCCGCCGCCGCCGGGGGGGAGGGGGGCGCCCCGGGGCCGCCACCGCCAGCTGGGGGCCCGGGGGGAAGCAGCAAGGCCGGGACGCGTTGCCGCGGGGCGCCCCCTAGGCCCCGGCGCCCCCCGCCGCCGCCGCCCCCGGTGGTCCCGGGTCGGGCGGGGAAGCGCCACCGACAGCTGTGCGCCATGTTCGCCCCGTAAGTGAAGCAGCGAGAGGGAGAGGCGACAACACAGGGGGGCGGGGAGGCGGAGGGGGGGAGCGGCGGGCCCCGGAACCTGCCTAACCCGCCTGGCGCCGCCCAGCCGCTCGTACCCTGAGGCCAGCTATGCCGAGCGCCGGGTGGCGCCCGCCTGCCCTGCAATCTGCATACGGGCCTCTGGCCTCTGCCTCCGCCTCCCGGCGGCCGCTGCGCTATGCCGAGCCCCGGGCCCAGCTCCTCCCGCCCCGCAACCTGGATAAGTGCATGCCCCGCCCTCCGGGAGCGGCAGCGCCAGGGAAGATGTGGGGGGGGGAGGAAGCCCTGGAGCCCGGAGCGGAGGCGGGTTCCGGGGAGAGGGGGAGGGGGAGGGGGCGAGGGCGGCGGGAGGATGGAGGCGGAGGGATGGGTGGTCAGCAGCCGGGAGAGCTGAGAGGCCGATTACACACGTTCCCGGGACGGACAGGGACTCGAGCGGCCCAGGAGAGCCGCTTCCAGTGCGGCGCGGCTGCTGGGTCCCGGGAGGAGCGAGCCTTCTTGTCCTCCGCCTTGGAGAGCGGCGGGCTTAGCCCGCATGGAACGCTTCTAGAATCCAGAAGGCTCCATTGTAATCCATGCAAAACCAAAGCGTCGCCCAGTTGACTTTATGCAAAATGACAAGGCTCTCGGTAAACGCGTTTTAAAAAATAAAATCCAATAAAAGAGGAGCCCCTCCCATCTTCATTCTTGGAGCTCTCTCCGAAATGCACAACCGAGTGGCCCGCTTCCGCCACCTCCTCGCTCCACTGTGCACTAGAGGGAGGCTAGAGGCCTCTGGCTTCCGTGCCCTTCTGCAGAGTTGGGGTGTGTTTTCCCACACCGGGCGGTGGAGCCCCAGCGTGCGCTGCGCGAAACGACTTGGCGTTACAACCGAGCTGAAACTGGGTGGCTAACGGACAGGGCCTGGAGGGAAGAGGCGGGCAAAGGCGCCCCGCCCCTTCTTCCTCTGCTTCTAGCCTGCCGCTGCCTGCAAAGCAGACCCTAATGTATGCACGCGGAGGGAGGGGGCTCACCACATTTCTCATGGGGGGGGGGGGGGATTGGGCATTATGATACACTGTGTGGAAGGGGCCCGCCGCCAGCGAGCTCTGCGCATGGGGTTAGCAAACCTAGGGGGAGGAAAGAGGGATAGGGCAGCGGCGGGTAGAGAGACAGAGTGTGTGTGTGTGTGTGTGTGTGTGAATATCCACGGGGTTTACTTTATTGCGGGAAATAAGAGAGGGCGCCTCCAGCAAGGCGTTAGAAGCCTGAAGGGATGGAAAAGCCAAAGAGGAGGGAGGGATTGCTGCCCGAAGAATTTTCCTTGGAGGAGGCTTGGGGATCGATACACTGCCTGCAGACCCGGAGCAGCCTCCATCTCCCCCCACCCTCAACAGAGGTGGAGTTCGCAGGAAGGTCACGCAGCCTTCCAGGTCTCCCGCACCCGTACCCCACGATGCTCGAACCTCCCCGGGGGACAAATTTGGGAAGGACCGGGAGGGTCGTAGTAAGGCAGGCAGCAACTAGCTCTAGCCCACTGGAGGGTGTATTACACGCCTCCAGAGGTCCACGGCCTCCTGGTGCTGAAAAACCTACGTCCTTCCTACCCAGAGACTCCTGTGCCTGGCGAGCGAACGGGGTGGGGGAGAGGAAGGAAACAGAGAAAGGGAGGACACATAGTCAAGCCCCAACTCCCCAAACTCGTCCGGGATCGATCATCGTTCCAACAGCGCAGGATGGGGCCCAGATGGTTTGAAAACGCACATTCACACAACGCACGCATAACCAGATTCCGTTGTTGCTTCTCGTGGCTTACTAGGTGCAGGGAGGGTGGGAGCTGCGAAAGGATATTAAACAGCAACCCCAAGACTCTGCTTAGGACATAACACACCCCATCGTGGACGCTTTCTCTATTGCAATATATTTAGCGTTAGGCTCTGGGGTTTTTGCTTCAGTATAGCTGCTCTGATCAGTTACAGATTGGGCACCACGTGGATTCCCTCAAGCATCCTGATTTGTTCCCTCTCCCTCTCTTCTTATTTTCTTTTGTATTTGGCACCCCCCCTTCTTTAATATGCATAACGGCCTTCAGAAGTAGTAGGCAGGGGACTGAGTGACAGGCTTTATATAACTGTGTCAACAGGATTTCTTCCCGCCCTCCACCTTTGAGAAAACAAGCCCGCTGGTTTCTGAGTAACCCCACCTCCCTACAAGCACACTTGATTTAGCACAGGTGGGAGGTCTACAGGGTGGGTGGCAGCTACAAGAACGGAGAATGTCTTTGCAGGTTATGAAGACGCGAGCCTGGGAAGTGGGGGAAAACTTGAGAATTTATCTAGTTGGTATCTTAGGCTAGTGCAAATCCAGCTAGGATAGATCAGATTTGGTTTATGGGATGTTTTAGAGTAGATATAGTGATAATTAGCTCCTATTGAACACTTTTTTTTTTTTTAGATTTACTTTATTATGTATACAGTGTTCTGTCTGCAGGTATGCCTGCAGGCCAGAGGAGGGCACCAAATTCCATTACAGATGGTTGTGAGCCACCATGTGGTTGCTGGGAATTGAACTCAGGACCTCTGGAAGAGCAGCCAGTGTTCTTAACCTCTGAGCCATCGCTCCAGCCCCTATTGAACACTTTCTATGAGTTTCTAATGCTCATAAAATGCTTTATGTGCATTCAGTTCTTCCTAATCATATAATATAATCCTTATTTTAGAGATGGGGAAACTGAGTCTTAGAATCATGTCCTAGGTCACATACATAGTGCTAGATAGGTCCGAAACTCAATGAGTTCTAACACCAGTATCCAGTAACTGTACTGCAGATTATGGAAATACATTCTTGTCAGAAAGACATTCAATGGTACAGCACTTACCTAGCATTTGGAAAGCCCTGGATTTGATCCTGAGCACCAATACACACACACACACACACACACACACACACACACACACACAAAACACACACACGGGTTGGGAGACAAGAGACACACACAGAGAGTCTTTTATACCTTTCTCATGTTACCTTAAACTGCATGTGCTTCATTTTTGGGTTTAAAATTTAACTCATTTCTCTTGAATATCTATATGTCATATGGCTAATTTTTAAAAAAATTTAGTTTTGAGATATGGTCTTATCTATTTGAGACTGATCTTGAACTTTCTATGTAGCCAAGGATGACATTGGGTTTTCTGCCTCTGGAGTGCTTAGAATACACTGTGTCCCACCACACCTGTTTTTGTGTGCTACTGGGGATCAAACCCAGGGATTTGTGAATTCTAGGTGGCAAGCACTCTATCTACATCCCCAATTTAAATATATATATATTCTTTTTGCTTATCTATGTGTCTCCTTGTTTGTATGTACAACATGAGGTGAGCACAGAGGTCAAGAGAGGTCACTGGAACCTCCGGAACTGGAGTGACAGGCAGTTGTGAGCCACCTGATGTAGGTGGGACACAGACTTCAGTTCTCTACAAGAGCAGCACGCGCTCTTAACTGCTAAGCTATCTCTCCAGCCCCCTAACACCGAACCTTATAGATTATTTTAAAGGTAGAGTCTTAACTGGCCTAGGCCTGAGCTATGTAAGTCAACCTAGCCTCAAACTTAGGCAGGCCCTCCTGCTCCTGTCTCTGAGTCCTGGAATCACAGGCATGCACCACCACATCTGGCTCCATGTGGTTAAAATGTTGGTGAAATTTAAAATCCCACTGCACTGGATCTGAGCTACCACATTGCTGCCATCGGTTCCTATCTTAGCAACTCTGTGGCAGCAAACGTTTGTGTGTACACCTCCAAAGGTAACCTATACCCTATACCTGAACAAGTAAACGCATAGAGAACTTTTTTCATAAGTGAAAGACTGTCACGTCCACTTCTGGCATCTCAATGGCTTCACTTAATAAAACCGGGAAATTGATTTTATTACTCTTGGGAATGTTTGAAAAGCGTGCAGAGTTTAAACATGCAGTGGAGATGTACATTGCTTTCAATCACTGAATGCCCTGCTCCTCCTCCTCTTCCTTATCTCTCTTATTTTTATGTGTATGGCACTGCTTGTAGGAGTGCATAGACATACATGCAGGCAAAGATGTAGAAGAATATGTAGAATTCTCCCTGGACTGGAGTTGTAGATAGTTGTGAGCCGCCATGTGGGTGCTGGGAATCGAACCTGGGTCCTGGAAAAGCAACCAGTTCTCTTAACCATTGAGCCGTCATCTCATTAAACAAACAAACAAAATCAAAAAAACTGTTTCACTGTGTGGCTCAAGCTCTTCTGGAACTCACTCTGTAGCCCAGGCAATCCTCTTGCTTCATATCATTAGTCCGGAGGGCTAAGATTATAGATATGAGCCATCAGGCCCAACTATTCCATTCACTTTCACACCATAACGTGGTGCACAACCTCGAACAGACACTGCTTTGCGATTGTCCAATACACCTTTAGTTTAAAGTCCTAGAAGTGGAGTTGCTGGACCCAAGGTATGTACATTTGTGATTTTTATAGATATTACCAAATTGTCCCCAGCAAATGTTGTTCTAGCAATTCATATTCCCATCAGTAATGTCGAGGAGGGCCTCTTTCTCCGTAACCTTTCTGAAAGTTTTTTCTTAACCTTCTTGATCTTTGCCAACCTAATAAAACTGCACATATTTTACATTTTTTCCAAATGAGAGAAGGAAACTTTCAGGAAGGAAACTCCAAATTTTGCCCATTTATGCGAACTCATAAATTACTTTGACTTTAAAGGGACCTCTTAGGACCTGGAGAAGCTGGCTCGAAGGTTAAGAGCATTTGCTGCTTTTGCAGAGGATCTGAGCTCAATTCACAACAATCACATGACAGCTCACAGGCATCCTAACTGTAGTTCCGAGGGATCCAGTGTTCTTTTCTGACCTCCATGGACAGCAGACATGCAAGTGATAACACATACACACACACACACACACACACACACACACACACACACACACACACA
>CAJQZJ010033987.1:166482-190304 GCA_907164525.1 Lophiomys imhausi | reverse complement strand
ACACACACACACACACACACACACACACACACACACACACACACACACATATATGCAAGCAAACACACATAAAATAAAATGATTAAATCTGATTTTTTTTTCAAAGAGACTTCCAAGTGTTGGCTTTCTTTTTCTCCACCCTGAGGACTCCTCACTGCAAATTAGTTGCATGGTGTGACTAGCATGGGCTCAGAGTCATAAACCTAGTCTTGATTTGCTATACACCTTGAGCCAGGTACCCAACCATATGCCCGTTTCCTTGTTTGCAAAAATAAGAATATTAATAACAACTTCACAAAGATTACTATGAAGATTAAATTATATAATTTAACCATCTTCTTTTTCATTCAAATAGAAACAACACCCCCCTACCCACACACAAAATTGTTTTGTTGGTTTGTTCGTTAATGCTAAGGATAGACCTTACCCAGAGTTCTTTTTTCTTTTTGTTTTCAGACACTGTTTCATATAACCCAAGATGACTTCAAACCTGCTATGTAGCTTAGAATGACCTTGAACTCCTGCTCCTTCTGCTTCAACCCTCCACAGTGCTTCACCCAGATTTCCTTCACTATTGGTGAAGACAGCACTCACAATTTTCTTTGTCCAGAAGAACTCCAAATGGACATTAGTACAGTAGTCCCACAGGTCTTTGAACTGAGACAAGAAGCTGGCTGAGTCATTTAAATGTTCTCCACAGAATCATCACGGAACATGGAGCTTTTCAGAATCTCTAGATATCAATTTCTTCTGAAAAGAAAGGGCCAAGTCTATAACTCTTCAATAAAGGCACCCTTATATTGCAGAAGTAATGGTTCAACCTGGGCATGGGGTGCACACCTGTGATCCCAGCACTAGAGAGGCAGAGGCTGTGGATGGAGAGTGTGAAGCAGTCTGGTCTCCACATTGAGTTCAAGACTAGCCTCCCGAGCCCCCCCCCCCCCAAAAAAAAGTAATAGTTGCAGTCTCTTCGTCCATTTAGTTTTCATTTCTGAACTTGAAAAGAATTTAGCATAGTTAGTTGTATTTATGACTGAAAGGGATTTACTGAATCTAGCAGAGATAGTATCTGGCTTTCTGCCAAAGATTTGGTGTAAGTCAGCTCAAACTCAAGGTCTAGCTAATTTAGAGGCAAAACTTTCTGAAGACAGGAACCATGGATTCATCATACTTACATCTGCTGTGTCAAACTGAGTATATATAAGCCCAATTATCATTTTCTAAATAAACGGTTCTTCTCAGTTACACTCCTAATTTGGGGGAGTCACTCTAAAGGGCTTTAAAATGTTTTTTGACTTATTTATTCAGGTGGTTTTTAAACATTTCCTTGTTTATGTTATGTGTGGGTGTGGGTGTGGGTGGGTTCACACCATGCCCTGTGTGTGCAAGTCAGAGAATAACTTGCAGGAGTTGATTTTCTACTTCCACTGTAAGAGTTCCAGGGATACAACTCAAGTTAATCTTGGAAGCAAGTGTCTTTGCCCACCAAACTGTCTTGTCAGTCCATGAGGATGGCATTTGTTATCAAAGGATTTGGGCAATCAAATGTGCTAGTCTGGGTCTATTTTTTGTTGCTATTGTTGTTTTACATTTAATCTGAAATCAGTCAAAGTATCTCCATTTGAAATTATAGCGGTGATCAAAGTTCATATTTTTCAAGGAGAGAAAAGTGATGAGTAGCTATCACATGTTTATGACTGGTTTACCGTGTAAAAACTCCATGGAAATTCTGTACTTGTGCAATTTATTTTTCTCTCTCTCCGGAGGTCTCTAAATTATAGTCACAGTGATTTTTGATTGGCCCAGGTTAGGTCTGTTGTACAAGCCAACCCAAAGTACCCAGTCACAGGAGACAGAGAAAGAAAATGGTCTATGAAGTATAGAAAGGCTAGAGGAGTCCGCAGGAAAAGACACAGAAGGAGCCCAGAACAACTCTAGAGGTGGAAGGAGGTCAAGAGGTAGGGGAGGAGGGAGGGAGCAAGTGAGGTAAAACTGCTTGCTGCTAAGCCTGATTTCCTGAGTTCAATTCCCAGGACCCACAGAGTTGAAGAAGAGAATCAGCTCAGGCAGGTTACCCTCTGACCTCCACACCTGTACATGCACCCACTCACGCATCTAAACTGTAATCACAGAGGCTGGAGAGGTGGCTCTGAGCTTAAGAACACTTAGTGCTCTTGCAGATGGCCCTCATTAGGATTTCTAGTCTACATGGTAGC
The DNA here is from genome assembly GCA_907164525.1 of Lophiomys imhausi. Taxonomy (NCBI): domain Eukaryota; kingdom Metazoa; phylum Chordata; class Mammalia; order Rodentia; family Muridae; genus Lophiomys; species Lophiomys imhausi. The sequence continues at coordinate 188,088 of CAJQZJ010033987.1, read as the reverse complement.
TCACAAAAATTTCTCAGTTCCAGGAGCCCTGACACCCTCTTCTGATCTCCTAGGGCACCAGGCATGCACATGGTACACATATATACATTCAGGAAAACACCCATATACATAAAAAATATTTTTTATGTAATAAGAGTAAGGAAGAAGCCAGGCGTGGTGCACACACCTTTAATCCCAGCACTCGGGAGGCAGAGGCAGGAAGATCTCTGTGAGTTCGAAGCCAGCCTGGTCTACAAAGTGAGTCCAGGACAGCCAGGGCTCTGTAAAACAGAGAAATCAAGTCTCAAAAAAAGAAAAACAAAACAAAACAAAATAAGGAAGAAACAAAGGGGCTGACAAGTGCTCATTGTGGAGTCCAATGCACAGCCATTGCCCCATGATGCCAATCAGGAGTAACCACTGTATTCTAGAGCAGACAAGTGAGAGCTGTAGGAGGGGCTGGAGGGGAAACATCAAGGCTCAAGACAGACTTTTGGTTACCAAGGCAGGGAGGAGCAAGAGGAGACATCTTTTTCAGGAGGCACCCCTGTAAAAGGAAAGAAAGGGGCTTTAGCTGGAGCCCCCTAACACATGGCTAAGAAGTTTCTGCATTTGGTTTTGAGACAGAATCTCATATAGCCCAGCCTGGCCTTGAACACTCCATGTAACTGAAGTTGACAGTAAACTCCTGGACCTCCTGGTCCTCCCCAGTGCTGGGATGATAAGCATACACACACACTACCATGCCTGGTTTATGCAGTTTTGGATATGGAACCCAGGGCCTCCTATAATCTACCAACTAAGCTACATCCCCATCACTAGAGTTTATTTTATGTTTTATTATTGCATGTGTGTATAGGTGTGTGAGAGTGTAGGTACATTACTGTATCACATATGGGAAGTCAGAAGATGACTTCTGGGAATCAGTTCTTGCTTCTTTCCACCTTGGGGAACTCTGGGGACCAGATTTAGGTTGTCAGTCTTGTTTAACAAGTATTTTTACCTACTAAGCCACCTTGCTGGCCTCCAAGAGTTTATCTAAATTTTTATTTTTTTAGATTTATTTTATTTTATGTATATGACTCTTTTGCCCGAATATATGTATATACATCATGTCAGTACCTGTTGCCTGAGAAATTCAGAAGAGGGCTTTGGATCCCCTGGAACTGGAGTTAAGGATGGTTTTGAGCTGCCATGTAGGAGCTGGGACAAAAAACGGGAAATGCTCTTAACTACTGAGCCATCTCTCCAACACAGAGTTTATTTTTAAACTAATTTTTGGTTACTTTTTTTGTAACCAAAAGTTTTGTTAAAATTTTTTAACAGTGAGCTATGCAAGGTAAAATTTTAAAATATTATTAAAGGGCATAAAATTAGAAGGTCTCTATACTCCTGCTGACCCTCTAATATTAAATGCACATATGTAAATATGCAAGCATATATGCATATATGTAAATATGTATGAATATAAACTTATTATTTTTTTTTTGGTTTTTCGAGACAGGGTTTCTCTGTTTAACAGCTCTGGCTGTCCTGGAATCACCTTGTAGACCAGGCTGGCCTTGAACTCGCAAAGATCCACCTGCCTCTGCCTCCCAAGTGCTGGGATTAAAGGCGTGCGCCACCACCGCCCGGCTATAAACTTTTTTTAATAGTTTTCTTGAGACAAGTTCTCTCAATGTAGACCATGCTGTCCTCTAACTCATAGAGATCTGCCTGCCTTTCCCTCCGGAGTTCTGGGCATCTATCTCTTTTAAACTGATGTGAATATATAGCACACAAACCTCTTCACTTGGTCCCTTAATCTCATGCAAGTCCCAGAAGCCCTTATCTTCTGCCTCTCTGGAGCTCACTCTCTATCTTCTGTTGCTGCTGCTTTGACCTTCTTGTAGTTCCTGGAACAGCCAAGCACGCTTATACCTTAAGGGGTTTGCACTTGCTGTTGGCTCTGCCTGGAGTGTTCTTCCGCCAGATATCCTCTTGGCTCACTCTCACATTTCCTTCATATCTCTGCTCATGTCCCCTCTCCAGAGGCCACCATTATCGTTCATGATACCATATACTATCTTCTTCCCTCCCCCTTCCTTTTACAGTGCTAGAGATTGATCAGCGTCTCTTGTGCTAGGCAAATTCTACCACTGAGCTATATCCCTTGCCCTACTACATATTTCCTCTCTGTCTCTCTCCTTAAAAAATTTTATATATATATATATATATATATATATATATATATATATATATATATATATACAGGTGTTTTTCCTGATTGTATATCTATATGCAAGTGTTTGTCTGGTGCCCAGGGAGGCCAGAAGAGGGCTGGAGTTATAGAGGGTTGAGAGCCAGCATGTGGGTGCTTGGAATCAGACCCAGGATCTCTGGAAGATCAAGGAGTTGGGGTCCTTAATTGCTTGGCTATCTCTCCAGTCTCCCTACCTCTCCTCTTTCTGACTGAAGCTTATATAGCCCAGGCTAGCCTCTGACTCACTATATTTTGGAGGATGAGAGTGAACTTCCTGATCTTCCTGCCTCCGCCCCCTCCCACAGTGCTCTCATCAGGTATCTTATTTCTAGAAGGCAGATCTCCCAGAATTCACATCTCCCTTGTCGCAGGCCTTCTCCCTCTCCATTCTCTTCAAGGTCTCTCCCTACTCATCATTAAGACCAGGATATCTCTTTTTCCTAAGTGTGTCTCCCATCCACCTCTTCCTTACATGGGGGAGGCTCCAGTCCTGGTTTTATTCAGTGCTGGGGATCCAACTCGGCCTCATGCAAGCTATGCAAGTGTCTACCAACAGAGCTACATCCATCCACAGACCCTCCTGCTGATTTTTTCCCACAGCACACTTATTACCATGGATTTGCTTACTTTAAACTTTTTTCAACTTCATTTTTAATTTATGTATTTATTGGGGGGCACTTGGGTGCCACAGCGTTTATGTGGAGGTCAGAGGACAACTTTCAGGAGTCAGTTTTCCCTTCTATCACGTGGGTCCCAGGGATCAGACACAGGCTGCTAGGCTTGGAGACAGGCATCTTTATCGGCTGAGTCATCTCACCTGTCTGGATTTTATTACTTTAATGTCAGTTTCCCTCATAAGAATACAAGCTCCATGAATGGAGGGTCTGTGCTCATAGGCGCTGTACCCAGAGGCTACACTAGGGACATTACCCTCGATAGATGTTTAGTAAACTATGAAAAGTCACAGAGAGGTGGCATCATAACTTAGTGGTTAAGAGCACAAGGTTTTGCACTCGGGAAGCAGAGGCAGGTGGATCTCTGATAGTTCGAGGCCAGCCTGGTCTACAAAGTGAGTCCAGTCCAGCCAGGGCTACACAGAGAAACCCTGTCTCAAAAAAAAAAAAAAAACCCAAAAAGTAAGCCGGGCGTGGGGTGGTGCACGCCTTTAATCCCAGCACTTGGGAGGCAGAGGCAGGTGGATCACTGTGAGTTCGAGGCCAGCCTGGTCTACAAAGTGAGTCCAGGACAGCCAGGGCTGTTACACAGAGAAACCCTGTCTTGAAAAACAAAACAAAACAAAACAAAAACCCAAAAAGTAACAAATAAATAAATCTTCAAAACAAACAAACAAAAAACAGTACAAGCTCAAATTGCCTACGTTCACACCTATTTGGTTCTATGTTTTCCCCTTTGAGACAGGGTCTCTCTATGTATCCCAGGCTGGCTTAAAACTCAAGATCTGGGCTCACAGGTTAAGAGCACTGGCTGCTCTTCCAGAGGTCCTGAGTTCAATTCTCAGCAACCACATATGGCTCACTACCATATGTAATGGGATCTGATTCCCTCTTCTGGTATGCATGAAGACAGAGTATTCACATACATAAAATACATACATAAATACATTTTGGAAAAAGAACTCTTATGATCCTTCTGTCTCAGCCTCTAAGTGCTGGGATTATAGACACCACCAAGGCTGGCTAGCAAATATTTATTTCTTAGCAGACATTTCACTTGGGAAGGTGAGTTGGTCTCCTTTGCTAAACAACCAGGTCATTTGAGTGCCTAATCCTAGGTTCTTATGAGAATTAACACATGGATTTATGTAACATGTTCATAGTAATAACTGTCATGGGAAATGTTAGGACTCTTCATTTTGGTAGGGTTTTGGGTTTTATTGGATTTTGTTTTGAAGATCCAGGACCTTGTGTACACTAGGCAATAGCTTTAGAGCTGACCTTTCCCCAGCTCTGTTAGTAAATTATTATAAAGGCTATTTAGCTAAGCATGATGGTATATGCCTATAATCCTATCACTCAGGATGCCGAGGCAGAAGGATCAAAAGTTTGAGGACTGCCAAGGAAACATCAAGTTCTAGGCCACCTTGAGTGGGCTATGAGACCCAGTTTCAAAACTAACAAATATAAATTTCCAAAAGGCAATCTAGTAGCTTGGTCATGGGAGGCTCTGCTCAGCTGGCTCTTCTCCATCTTCTAGGTGGTTTTTCCCAAACTCATTTCTTTGTCCTTCTCTCTTAGACGCTGGTGGCTCTGAGTGTCTGTCATTTCTCACATTCTCTTCTGGTGATCTCATGGTTTTAACTACTACCCAGGCTGCGGAGATCAGTAACTGCCACCCCAAACATCCCCTTCCCCTAGAGCCTCAGCCTCTGGCGTCCAAATGCTCTAAGCATTTCCATTGTAATTACTTGTTAGGTCGCATGACTCACCAGAGTGTGGGTTCCTCAAGGGCAGGAATAGCTTCTTGGTTATCTTTATCTCTGCTCCCCCCAGGGAGGTGTTCTTGGTAGGTCTGTTTCCTCAGTTTTCAGTCTATTGGAGAAAAACAAACAATAAATAACCAGACAGGCCAGCTGTAGAGAAGGGCTATGCTAGTGAGACAGAGACAGTGGAGAGCTGGGAGAAGTTAAGGTGCCAACATTGTTGGGGAGGGTGTCCAGACTTCAGGCAAAGGGAGAGTGAGTCAAACGATACCTCAGAGAAGATGGTTCGAAGAAGAAGCATAAACCAGCACACATTCAAGCCCCAAGATATAGTGTGAGCCATGGAGAGAGACCATGTGACTAGATAGAGTAAGTAAGATGAATGACGGGTAAGTGATATGAAGTAGGGTGATGCTGGGCAGTGGTGGCCGCACGCCTTTAACCCTAGCACTCGGGAGGCAGGAGCAGTCAGAACTCTGAGTTCAAGGCCAGCCTGGTCTACAGAGTGAGTTCCAGGATAACTAGAGCTACATGGAGAAACCCTGTCTCAAAAAACGAAACCAAGGAGGAGGAGGAAGAAGAAGAAGGTGGGTGAGAAAGGGGTGATGATGGCTTCCAATTTTACAGGGGCATAAAACTGAAAAGCCCTTGGAGGGTTCTGAGGAGAACGTTAATCAGCTCTGATTCAACGTCTGAAGGATCATATTGGCTGCTGTCAAGAACAGACAAAAGAAGGACTGGGGAGGCACTCTGTTGGCCGAGTGCTTCTGTAGCACGCATGAAGCCCTGGGTTCAATTCCCAGCACTGATACAAACTGGGCATGTTGGCACACACCTGTGACCTCAGAACTTGGTAAGCAGAGGTAGGAGAATGGCCCTAACTTAAAGGCCAGTCTGACTGTTGTATGACGAAACTTCTCCTGGGGAGACACATGTCTACTCACCCCAGATGGGAACCCACAACAGACTCAAGTACAGATACCACCAAATTCCAACATGGTGAACCAATGAGTTTTATTGGGGTCACTTACAGGAGCAGAAAAGACTCAAAGACAGCCGCATCACCAAAGTCCACTGCAGCATGAGTGACAGCTATTGAAAGCTGGAAGGCTGGAGCACACTGTGCAGCCTGCAGGAAGCCCAACAGGTTAGAAGGTGCCCTTTCCAGGTGCCTCAGCTGGTTGCTCTTCTTCCCAGTAGCTGATCTGGTCTCATAGTCTTCCTTGAAGCTCAGCTTCACATCTGACACAGACTCTTTATGGCTTATTCTGGCAGGAAGGAACCTAGTGAATATCTGGTCAGGTCCACGGACTTCCTGAAGCTATTTGAATTGTTTACCTTCCTTTCTATCCAAAGAGCTTCCCTGTAGGATGGAATGTTTCAATCTTGGAGAAAACTGTTACACAACACTAGTCTACATATTGAGTTTCAGGTGACCTAGGATTATGTAATAAGACTCTGTCTCTAAGAACACTCCAAAAATGGATGTGCAGGGAAAATAGTTGGTAAAGTGCTTGTCACATAAGCACAAGGACCTGAGTTCAATCTCTAGAGCTCAGGTGAAAATGTCAGGCTGCCTGCTTGGGATCCTAGCACTGGGGAGTGGAGATAAGATGATTCCTCGGGTTCACTAGCTCCCCAGCCTAATCTAACTGTCAAGTCCCAGGTGGGTGAAAAAAAAAACCTATGGTGGAGGAAGTAGATGGTACCTAAGAAAGGACACCTGATTGTCCTCTGGATTTCACATACCTGCATCCACACACAAATTAATAAGCACACATGCAACACACAAAATCTAAAACAATAAAAAGAATCAAGCAAGAGAGGGTGAGGGTGTGGCTCAGTGGTAAAGTATTTGCCTAACATGTGTCAGACCCTGGATATGACTCCCAACATCTTCAAGAACACTAAAGACCATACAAAACCACAAAGCAAAACAAAAATAACTCTCCATCCTTATTTTTTTAATTTTAAATTAACTTTGTGGAGGACGTTGAATTTCTATTGAATCAGCCTGGCACCTGGCAGCACATGTAGCCCTGGGCAACAGCTGTACCTCTAGGAGGAGGGCGTGAAGTTGACCAATGAGGAGGCACTCTGTATGCATAATTAGTGACACTGTATAAGAAGGAAAGCCCGGGAATCTGGAAAGGGCTTTTGGCTTGGCATTGCTTCTCAATGCTGCTCAGCTGCTGGACACTGCCACGCTTTGAAAGATGCTAGAAAGATAGTGGCAGAAATTGGGCAGAGCCAAAGTTGGGTGGAGCCCTGTTGGAAAGCCGTGGCTCTGAGAGTCAAGGACGTAGCCAGGGACCTTGAGAAACCGTAAGAAACCATGTGAAAGTTCAGACCAGCCAGGGACCTTGACAGCAGCATAGAGCTTAAGGGCATAGCAGCAGAGCCCAAAGAGGGTTCGAAAGATGAAGGTGCAAATCGGACGTGCAATAAACTGCTGATGTTGATGCCATGCTGACAGAAGAGGCCAGACTGCAAGTAGAGATGCGCTAACCAGCCCCTAGGCCACACCAGTCATGAGGTGGTAAGAACCGAGTGGTTAGGTCCTCAACACATAAACCGAGACCAGCCAAGGAGACAGAAGGTGGAGGCTGAGAAAAGGCCGCAGAAAGGGGCTCCTGCCACAAGTAAGCTCAGGTTGGCACAAGAGGCGTGGCATAGGACCTGCTCAGAGAAAGTGTATGAGAACCAGATGCTGAAGTGAGCTGTGGCCAGCTGGCTCTACTGGTGGCAGGAACAGAGCAGCCTGAGGCTATATCCATCCATAGGCCCATAGCTGCCCAGTGAGTGAGTGAGCAAGGCATGAAGGACGAGGGTTCTGGGGCCGTAAGTGAAAAGACTGTGAAGAGACCTTGAAAACAGGCAGGAGTGCAGCCCCTGTCCCATGAGGGTGTGGAAAGGCACAGACAAACAAAGGAGGCCCTGGCAAAGACCAAGGACAAGCCTGGGAGGCACAGCATCTGCCCTGAGAGGGTTCAGCTAACCCCTGAAGCACGAGGGGGTTGCTGCACCTGCTTCATCTAGCTTTGACAGTCTTGGCTGACTTAGGAGGCTTCGAGCCCAAGCTGAAGGAGGCAGTGGCCACAATAGCCAAGTGACCACTGGACGACTGCTATTGTGATGTTCCTACAGACAGACTGCTGACCAGTTGCCCTTGAGGACTTGCGCTTGAGGATTGGTATCCTTCTAAAGGTCATAGGGCTCGTGGGGTGGTAGGGGTTAATAATTATTAATAAGCACAGTTGAAAAGAAATGCCAGCCGGGCAGTGGTGGCGCACGCCTTTAATCCCAGCACTTGGGAGGCAGAGGCAGGCGGATCTTTGCGAGTTCGAGGCCAGCCTGGTCTACAAATTGAGTCCAGGACAGCCAGGGCTACACAGAGAAACCCTGTCTCGAAAAACAAACAAAAAAAAAAAAAGAAAAGAAATGCCTACACAAATTAATTAATTTAACTGTGTATGTTCATGTGCATGAAGAGGTCAGAGGACAACTTTGAGGACTCAGCGCAATTTTTCCATCACAGGGGTCCCAGGGTTTAAATTCAGGTCATCAGGCAAAGCAGCAAGTCCCTGTACCTGCTGAACCATCTCACCAGCCCCAGATGTGATCCAACTGAAGCTAGAGTAAGTCTTGCTGAAGTATTAAATGTACAGAGTGAGAGAAGAGGAAATGAAGTTGAATTCACAGTAACATGAGCAAGTGTGGAGAGAGGCTCAGCAGTTAAAAGCACTTGCTGCTCTTGCAGAGGACCTGGGTTCAGTTCCCAGAAAAGCTGCTCACAACTGTCTGTAACTCCAATTCCAGGGGATCTGATCCCCTCTTCTGGCCTCTGTGGGCAGCAGGCACCAATATGGTGCCTATATATACATGCAGGCAAACACTCCTATACATAAAACAAAATAAATATGAAGGCTCAAGCATCTTTTAAAAAGTGAATAAATTGGAGTTGCTGGACATAGTGGTGCACACCTTTAATCCCAGCACTTGGGAGGCAGAGGCAGGCAGATATCTGTGGGTTCGAGGCCAGCCTGGTCTACAAAGTCAGCCCAGGACAATCAGTAATGTTACACAGAGAAACTCTGTCTGGAAAAAAATCCAAAACAACAACAACAACAACAGAAAAATAGAGTCAAGTTTCTGGAAACAGTGAACTGTAATTCACAGCTTCCACTCTCTCAAAGACTTCCAAATACTCCCCAAGCAATTGCCACCTGACTGCCACCTCTGCTGGAACTATAGCCATCAGACACCAAGGATTTTCTTTTCTATTGTATTATAGTATTTACTTTGGTCTTTAGAGACAGGGTTTCAGAGAGTAGGCTGACCTGATACTTGCCATGTAGCCCAGAATGACCTCAGATTCATGGTCCTTTTTTGTTTTGTTTTGTTTTTCTGAGACAGGGTTTCTCTGTTTAACAGAGCTCTGACTGTTCTGGCCTTGCTTGGTAGACCACGCTGGCCTTGAACTCAGAGATCCACCTGCCTCTGCTTCCTGAGTGCTGGGATTAAAGGCGTCGCCACCACGATTGGCTAGATTAATGGTCCTTTTGTTTCAGTTTCCCAGGTGCTGGGATTATGCATGTAAGCTACCATGGCCAGCTCAGGCAATAGTGACTTTCTTTTCTTTATTTTTAATTACATTTTTTGTTGTTGTGGTGGTGGATGTGGTGGTGGTGGTGGTGGTGGTGGTGGTGGTGGTGTGTGTGTGTGTGTGTGTGTGTGTGTGTGTGTACATGAGCGCTCATGTTATTGACCAGAGGACAACTTGTAGTAATTGAGTCTCTCTTTCTACCATATGGGTCTTGGGGATCAGATGCCATCTCACGTCCCTGGCCACCTGAAATCCTTGCACCAGCCTCTCTCCATCTCTAAATGGTGGTCTCTCAGAACCACGTTCTTAGGATGCCTCTATTTTCATTATTTTGTTCATTTATTCAAATCTCAAATGCTTCCAACTGCCAGGAAGGCTTTAGGTGCTGGGAACAGACACATCCTGTGGTCACTTGGCTTGGGGTTTCTTCCTATGCAGTCCCACCTTCTCCCCTAAACAACCTTACAGCACCATTCTGAATTTCAGACACACCTTTTCTAGCATGTCTCTAAATGAATGCCTCTTTGCTCTGGTTTCCCTCTTGTGTGCCTTCTCCTAAGCTCTCTGCCGTGTACCACCATTGTCCTCCACAGTATTTCTCAGTGTCCTCCTCTGACGAGGCAGAAGTCTGACTGCAGTCTTTGCTTCTTTAAAATACTTTACTATCCTTAGCGTCTTCAAGATCCCTCATGGTTTAATCTAAGTCTCCTTTACCATTTGCCTCCATGACATATCTATTCATGTGGCCTTGCCTTGCTGAAGCAATCATATGGAACTGTTCAAATTCTGGCCCTGGTGCCCATCCATGCTGTCTAATGTGCCCGTTTCTTCTTGGCTGACTTCTTTTTTTTTAAGTAATTTTTATTTACTTTATGTGCATTAGAGTCTTCCCTGCATGTATGTCTGTGTGAGGGTGTCAGATCCTGGAGTTACAGACAGCTGTGAGCTGCCATGTGGGTGCTGGGACTTGAACCCGGGTCCTCTGGAAGAGCAGTTAGTGCTCTTAACCGCCGAGCCATCTCTCCAGCCCCCCTTTGTTGACCTCTAGCTCATTCTCTACCCTACAGCCTTCCTCAGCCTCTCCTGGGTGTTCATCCCTCACATGGAGGGATGTGATCACCTCACCAGGGCTGTGATCGCCTCACCAGGGCTGTGATCGCCTCACCAGGGCTGTGATCGCCTCACCAGGGCTGTGATCGCCTCACCATAGCCTGTGCTTTGTATGGCCGGTGGTGGTTTATTTTGCTATCTCTTCCACTGGTCTGTAAGCCCCTTAGAGATAGGAAACACGGAACTTCCACTGGTCTGTAAGCCCCTTAGAGATAGGAAACACAGAACTGTGTCATATGAAAGGAAAAAAGTTAGCCCTCCCTTGACAAAGATTCGTAAGCCCTTGGGTTTAATAGCACATGTACAGTTAAGGTATTGTCACCTGATTAGTGGCATCTAACTACTGTTGTACCTTCACTCTTGTGTGATATATGCCTGGACTGAGGGCTGCACAGGGTACAGTTTTAGACACCTCTCAGCTATCACTGGGGGATATAGCGCAGTAACAGAGCACCTGACAGGCAACCGTGAGGCCCCAGGTTCAATCCCTGGCAGAGGGAAAGCAATCTGATACCCATCCAAATTTTAATGTTTTTATAGTTAGCTGTGGTTCTTTGACACAGAATCTCATACTATAGGTTTCCCTGGCTGGTTTAGAACTCACTCTGTAGCCCAGACTGACCTTGAACTCACAGCAATCCTCCTGCCTTAGACTCCTAAGTACTAAGATTACAAGCATGCATCTCATGCCATGCTAGGAAGTATGTCTACTAAAACTTCAATACAAAGGCTGGCAAGATGTCTCAGAGGTAAAGGTACTTGCCATGCAACTCTAAACAGACTATTGAGTCTCATCCCCAGAATGCACAGAAGTAGAGAATGTTCCCAACCCTGCCCCACATCATGGTATATGTGCACCCCACTCCCAACAACATTAAATTTTTATTTTTTAAAAAGATTTATTTATTTATTATGTATACAGTGTTCTGTCTGCAGGTGTACCTGCAGGCCAGAAGAGGGCATCAGATCTCATTTATGGATGGTTGTGAGCCACCAAGTGTTTGCTGGGAATTGAACTCAGGACCTCTGGAAGAGCAGTCAGTGCTCTCAACCTCTGAGTCATCATCTCTCCAGCCCCCAACAATAAATTTTTAAAAATTAGAATTTTTTCCCTCAGAAGGGGCTGTGGGGTTGGCTCAGTGGGTAAGAGCATTTGCTGAGCAAGCGCGAAGATCTCAGTTAGAATCCCCAGCATCTATATTAAATGTCAGATGTGTCTGCATATATGCCTGAAAAAAAAAACCCAGCCCCAGTAGGGGGCTGAGACAGCTGGACCACCAGGGGTTGCTGACTGGCAGCCTAGTTCCAGATTCAATGAGAGACCCTGTGTCAAGGCAATAAGCTGGAGAGTGAGAAAGCAGGAGAGCTGATGTTCTTCTCTGGCCTCTGTGTTCATACTACACACACACACACACACACACACACACACACACACACACCACACAAATACACCACACATGCACACACATACACATACATACACACCCCCACACACACACCACAAACACACACATAAATAATCTTCAGAATTTCAAGAAGCTATCCTAATATATAAATATATATATAAATATATAAATATATATATATATATATATATGGGTAGACAGGAGACTCAGGTGGAGATGTACTTTTGGGGTGTATTTCCTAAGTGAAGAAGAAGAAAGGAGGGAAGGGACAGGAGGGAAGATGTGGCAGGAGCCAATCAACTCCAGGCAAGGGGAGGAAACTGGGGAGATTGTCCTGAAAAGTGTCTGTTTCTCTCTGTCCAGCAATGGATGAGATATTTCTTTTTCTTCTTTTGGGCCAGGCAAGATGGTGCACACCTGTAATCCTAGCACTGAGAGGTGGAAACAGGATAGGGAGTTTAAGGCCAGCCTTGACTACACAGTAAGTACTAAGCCAGTCTGGGTTACATGAAACCCTGTCTCAATAACTAAATACATAGGGGCTGGAGAAATGGCTCAGTGGTTGAGAACACTGAAAGCTCTTCCAGATGAATTGGGTTCTATTCCCAGCAACCACATAGCAGCCCACAACTGTCTGTAATTCCAGTTCTAAGGGATCCGAGCCCTCTTCTGGCCTTTCATAGGCACCAGGCACATATGCGGTACACAGGCTACATGCAAGCAAAGTGTCTACACACAATCAAAATAATTAAATAACTAAATAAAATACTTCTTTCTATTCTTTAATCTGATGACTTTCTCTCCTGCATTGTGAGGCCCGAGGCTGGACAGGTGACTGTGCAGTTAATAGTATATATTGCTCTTAGAGAGGACCTGGGCTCAGTTCCCAGCACTCATGTAGGACAGCTCACAGCTCCTTATAACTCCAGCTCCAGGGGGATATGTGACCACCTACTCTCATGTTCACACACAGACATATGCACAATTAAACAAATATTTTAGAATAAAACGTGGGGACCAAGGAGATCATGTAGGGTAGGGCTTTGAGAGCTTTAGATGAGTAGCAGTGGGCTCACTGATTGCCATTTGAGTCTGACTTTAAATCCATCCAGCTGCAAATTGCTCATTTGCAAAGCCATTCCCATTTTTGCCATCCCTGCTCGCTCCTCCTGTGTGCTGTCACGCCCGTGGTTCCAGAAACTGGAACCATTCTGTTTGCTCTAAATTATCTTGAAAAAGTTCACTGGATCTATCCTTGCCAAGTAATGTTTGCTTTGCTTTTAATACAAGTAAAAAAAATAATAAAGGGATAAAATTGACAATATTATCCCTAAATGAGATGTCTGTCTGTTTATGTAAGTCATGCTTAAGTCTAAGATTCCCTTCAGCCATTCAGCTAATTCTCTAAGCTAACAGGAACACACTTCAGTTGCTCTAATTCAGAACAAATTTTTATCCATAGATGGGATGGAAAATCTAGGTGAGAATTAAGGTCATGGCCAAGGTACAAAAGGAGAAGGAAGTGTGAGTTAATTATAACCTAGGTTCTGCAGTCTTAATTCCAGGAAGCTGTCCCTTAACTAGGTGGACAACATGTTGAATGAGGGACATTCTTAGAGGCATTAGAAGTTACTGGCTCTAGAGTTCTGAGATATATTCCATAAGGGACAGTGTCAGTACTGAGTGACTAGAACTCTGTCATTTAAAAGACCTTTGAACAAGGATTCGGTTATTTTCTTTCCAGCAATCATAACTGGGCTGAAATATTTCCCAAAAGCCATCACCCTCAAGACCAGTTGGGTGAAGGCATTTTGGCATATTTTTGTTGTTTAAAGTGCTAAGAACAGCATCAAGGGCCTCGCATATACCAGGCCAACACTACCAACCCAACATGCTACAAAGGGCTACATTTCCAGCCCCTTGACAAGTTTTTGAATGTATATAATAATGCATACTTTAAATCATTAAAAAATTTACTTTTTTACATTTGTGTGTGTGTGTGTGTGTGTGTGTGTGTGTGTGTGCATGTGTGTCTACAAGAGTGCTACAAAAAGTATGCATCAGAGATCTTCTGAGGCAGAAGCAGGCAGGCAAATCTCTGTGAGTTCAAGGCCAGTCTGGTCTACAAAGTGAGTTCCACAACAGCCAGGACTACACAGAGAAACCCTTTCTTGAAAAACAAACAAACAAGCAAACAAAAAAAATTATTGTCTGATTGGAGAGTTGGCTCAATGGGTAAGAGCACTTGTGTTCCAGAGGACTGGAGTTTGGTTCCCCATACCCACATAGAAGCCTACAGCCATCTGCAACTCCAGCACCTGGAGGTCCGCTGCCCTCTTCTGGCCTCTGCATGTACCAAGCATGCATGTGATGCATAGACATGTATGCAGGTAAAATACCTGAACACATAAAATAAAAAAAATAACTACCTCTGCATAGTGTGTATACATGTATTTAACCAACACATGGTACTCCATAGACACCTAAACGCCTTTTTATGGGTTTTGTGTGTGTGTGTGTCAGCTCAAAATAATTTAATTTACAAGTTCAGCAGTAGGCAAATGTACTGAAAACATACTCATTACTTATCTTTTGGGAGAGGACAGTACAAAACAGATAAACAAAACCATGAGAAATGGCTGCCATTGCAAATGGCAAAGACTTTATGCTCTGTGTGTACGCATGTGTGAGCAGGTATATATGGAAGCAAGAGTCTAACTTTAGGGGTGGTCCTCTTTTTTTGTTTTGTTTTGTTTCAAGACAGGGTTTCTTTGTGTAGCCCTGGCTATCCTGGAACTCACTCTGTAGACTGGGCTGGCCTTGAACTTGAACTCCCAGAGATCTGCCTGTCTCTACCTCCCAAGTGCTGGGATTAAAGGCATGTGCTGCCAAGCCCGGCCATTACTGACAGCTTCAAAATGCCAAGTGGGTGCTGGAATTTGAACCTGGGTCGCTTTGGAAGAACAGCCAGTGCTCTTAACTGCTAAGCCATTTCTCCAACCCCGAGGGGCCCACTTTTTATTTGGAACAGAATCTCTTACTGGTCTTGACCTAACCGAGTAGGCTAGGCTGGCTGGCCAGAAAGCCACAGGGATCAGCCTATCTCTATCTTCCCAGTGCTGAGATTATAAATCATCAGGGTTTGTTGTTGTTGTTTGTTTGTTTGTTTTATGAGACAAGGTCTATGTAGCCCTAGCTGGTCTGAAACTCTGTGTAGACCAGGCTGGCCTGGCATTTACAGAGATCCGCCTGCCTTGGTCTCTCCAGCACTGAGATTAAAGGTGTGAGCCACCACTCCTGACATACTTGGCTTGGGTGCTGAATATGGATGCTGGGACTGAATTCATCATTTCACTGACTGAGCTATTTCCCTCTCTCTAAGACATCACACTCTAACATGAAAATGTAAGCCTAAACCAGTGGTAGCTTGCGTCAGTAATCTTGGAGGAGTCTGAGGCAGGAGGATTGCTGTGAGGACAGGCTGGGCTACAAATTGAGAACTCCACCTCTATGAGCCAAACCAGACAAACAATGACATGCTGGTTCATGTGTGTCTATGTCAACTTGATACCAGTGGAGTTATCTGAAAGGAGGGAACTTCAATTAAGAAAATCCCTCTGAGCCGGGCGGTGGTGGCGCACGCCTTTAATCCCAGCACTTGGGAGGCAGAGGCAGGCGGATCTTTGTGAGTTCGAGGCCAGCCTGGTCTACAAAGCGAGTCCAGGACAGCCAAGGATACACAGAGAAACCCTGTCTCGAAAACCCCCCCCCCCAAAAAAAAAAAAAAGAAAATCCCTCTGGGCTGGAGAGATGGCTTAGTGGTTAAGAGCACTGGCTGCTCTTCCAAAGGACTAGGGTTCAAATCCCAGCACCCACATGGCAGTTCACAGCTGTCTGTAATTGGTGGGTAACGTGGCACATGCCTTTAATCCCAGCACTCGGGAGGCAGAGGCAGTGGGATCTCTGTGAGTTCAAGGCTAGCCTGGTCTTCAAAGGACAGGTACACAGAGATACACAGAGAAACCCTGTCTCAAAAAAACCAAAACCAAAAAAAAAAAATCCTCCATAGGATCCAGCTGTAAGGCATTTTCTTTTCTTTTTTTTTTTTTTTAAAGATTTATTTATTATGTATACAGTGTTCTGTCTGCAGGTATATCTGCAGGCCAGAAGAGGGCACCAGATTTCATTACGGATGGCTGTGAGCCACCATGTGGTTGCTGGGAATTGAACTCATGACCTCTGGAAGAGCAGCCAGTGCTCTTAACCGCTGAGCCATCTCTCCAGCCCTGTAAGGCATTTTCTTAATGACTGATGGAAGAGGGGCCAGGCCACTGTGGGTGGTGCCATCCTTGGGCTGGTAGTCCTGGATTCTATAGGAAAGCAATGCCATGTTAAGCAAACCAGTATGGAGGAGTTGAGCACTCCTCCATGGCTTCTGTATCAGCTTCTGCCTCCAGGCCTGTTTGAGTTCCTGTCCAGACTTCCTCCAGTGATGGACTACGATTTGGAAGTGGAAGCCAATTAAACCCTTTCCTCTTCAACTTGCTGGTTGTGGTCATGGTGTTTCGTTGAAGCAATAGAAACTCTCACTGAGACAAATGACAGAAAAAAAGCTGAGCGTGTGTGGTGGCATGTGCTTGTAAACTCATCACATGTGAAGCAGAGGCAGGAGAATCACTGTAAGTTGGGGGCCATTTTGATCAACATAGAAAGCTATAGCTTGAGAGGCAAGTGAAACTGTATCAAAAAACTGAAATAAATATTTTTTTCTTTTAAAAAGTAAATCTAAATTGACAGGCTGTGGAGTTAGTTCATGGGTAACTGTACAAGCAAGAAGACACAACTGAGTTAAATCCCCAGAACCCATAGGAAGCTGGGTGTGTTCCCATACACCTGTAACCTAAACTCTGGGAGAAGAGGGTATAGACGGATCAGAGACAGGAGGACTGCTGGAGCCTGCTGGCTGCCAAGCTAGCTCCAGGTACAACAAGAGGTCATTTCTGAAGGGGATAAAGTGGAGAGGGAGAGCTGGATGACAATGTCTTCTTCCCAGTTTTTCAAATGTCCATAGGTGCACACACCCACGCACATGTGCATATACCACATACACATCCCCCACATTTAAAGACATTTGTACATACATGGTAACTAAGTAAGGAAATAAATGTAAAAACAAATTAAAGCAAAAAATTAAAAAATTAGGCTGGGTAGTGGTGGTGTATACCTTTAATCCCAGCACTTGGGAGGCAGGCAGGAAGATCTCTGTGTGTTCAAGGCCTGGTCTATATAGCAAGTTCCAGGCCAGTCAGGGCTACACAATGAGACCCTATCTCACAACAAACAAACTAATTAACAAATGAGAATTTATTTTGAAACATTATTAACAGAGACTAGGTTGTTAAACCATCTCTGGATGTTTAGACTTCTAAAACTATTGAAGATTAAGTCTTCCTTTCTTTCTCCGTACTCTTTTCTCTTCTCGGACTCCTGTCTACCAATATAGAGTCAATCCCATTGCTTAGGACCCAGGGAAAGTTGTGACATCCTGGGCTCTGGTGCATGGCACATGTGCTGTATGCCATCTCTTGCTTCGGCTCAACTTGAAATAGAGCACCTTCTATATGGCCTGCAGTTCAGATGTGAAGGGAAGACGGGGATCCCCTTCCGCACTCCCATCCTTCCCAGTGTAGTAACAACCTCCCACAGTGGAGAGGAGGTAGGCAGAGACTCAAGCAAGGAAGACATGTGACTCCCTTGTTTTAACGGGAGTGGGGAAGAGGATTTCTTTTTGATTTCTGTCCTTTGGCTTTACCAAAAGAACTTTTGATTTACTACTCAGTTATTGGGGGGCTCTTCCTCCTGGAATGGTGGTTGTGGGGCCGTTGGGCCACCAGGTGATTATGGCTGAGCAAACAAACTCAAGGGCTCCAAATCAAGGGCCAATTGGCTTTAGAATCTACCTCTGGTGCAGTGGAGGTGAAGTTTGGATCCCAGAACTGAAAATCAGTTTGCTGCCAGATGTGGTGGTGCACACCTTTAATAGCAGCAGTCAGGCAGAGGCAGGAGGATGTCTGTGAGTTCCAAGACAGCCTGGTCTACTTAATGAGTCACCAGAATTACATAGTGAGACCCTGTCTCAAAAAACAAACAACCCCCCCCAAAAAAAACAGAAAGAAAGAAAAAAAGAGAGAAAGAAAGAACTGGGCGTGGTGGGACACACCTTTAATCCCAGCACTCAGGAGGCAGAGGCAGGTGGATCTTTGTGAGTTCGAGGCCAGCTTGGTCTACAAAGCGAGTCCAGGACAGTCAGAGCTGTTACACAGAGAAATCTTGTCTTGAAAAACCAAAGGGTTGGGGGGGGCTGGAGAGATGACTCAGTGGTTAAGGCTACTGGCTAGCTCTCTTCCAGAGGTCCTGTTTTCAATTCTCAGCAACCACATGGTGGCTCACGACCATCCACAATGTGATCTGATGCCCTCTTCTGGCTACAGGTGTACATGCAGATACAGCGCTCACATACATAAAATAAATTAATTAATTAAAAGAAAAGAAAGAGCAGGGTGTGGTAGTGCACACCTTTAATCTCAGCACTTGGGAGGCAGAGGCAGTGGCGGATCTCTGTAAGTTCAAGGCCAGCCTGGTCTACAAGGTGAGTCCAGGACAGCCAGTGATACACAGAGAAACCCTGTCTCAAAAAACCAAAATAATAATAATAATTAAAAAAGAAAGTCATTTTAGCATTGCAGGCTGTGGTAGTGACTTGGACATCATATAACAAACCAATGCATACAAGACAGACAAAGCTGTAATGAGGTTCAGGGTAAGGTAATGAGTGAACCCCAATTCTTTCTTGATCATTGATGATTTCATTTTCTTTCCATGACTCTGAGTGTCCCTAGACTTGGTAGTCACTCTTCCATGGTTTTCTAATTGATGGTGTCTTAGAACACTTATTTTTGTTTGAGACAAGATCCTACTTATGCAGCCCTGCTGGCCCTGAATGCCCTATGTTGCCTGGCTGGAATTGAACTTATAGCAATCCTCTTGTCTCTGCTTTCAGAATGCTGGCATTATAGGTGTGTTCTACCACATTTGTCTTAAATAATTTGCTTTATCGAGTTCCCTACCCTCTTGAGATCCAGAGTGAGATGACATCAAGGTAAAGATGCAGGTGTCCTTAGGGGAGATGGTAGCTTCTTTAACATCCAAGTTATAATTCCAGACCACACAACAGCATTTTAATTGCTTTTGGATTTGACAATGCTAGAATCAGAGTTTCTGAAGATAACCTTTCTTGCTTCATGCAAGAAGCCCAGAGTATAATTCTCATCAAAGCCCATTTATGGGTTGCATGTTGCAAACCCTGTAAGGAAAAGCATGCTATTTATGATGTGCTTTCAGCTGCACTGAGGATGTACCCCGAAATGCAGGCTTGGCACAGAAAGAGTTCAGATGGTAAGTTTCTGAGGCATTCCAGGGATTTTCAGGAGTCTATTGCATAAGTAAGTCCCCTGTAAGGGCTCTAGAGCTGCCCACCTCCTGGCTCTTCCTTCCTAGCCCTCAGGCAGAAGCATCTCTGCACGAACAGCCAGCAAGCAACAGTGAATCAGGATCCAAATCTGTGTGAGCGCAGGAGGTTGAGATGCAGGAGTGACTCAGCTGGCACCAGCTCGGGAGCAGTCTCAGCCTGCAGGCCTTCAGGAAGTGAGTCCCCATGGGCCTGCATCTCCCTCTGTGGCCAACTGCCACCAAAAGCCTGCTGTTTATCAGCCCAGGACCAAACACAGCAAGTAGAGTCTGCTTCTCTCATATTTTGAAACCCTACTATATACAAGCCAGAAAATGTGATAGGCTAGATGGCAAAGGTGACTTGGAAACCACATCTTCCTTAAGCAGCTTACAGTGTAGCAAGGGAAATAAAGGTAAATACAGAATTAGATAGAGTACAGTGATGTGAGCTTACAAGGCACCCATAAGAGGGCAAGGGGGACAGTTCAGAAAGATCTGAAGAGACTTCTCAAAACAGGTGATGAGTTGAAGACTGAAGACAAGGAATAGAAATGTGCCAAGTAGAAGAGGCCAGGACCAGAGGCAAGAGGAGGAGCATTTATAAAACACGGATCCTGAATGGATAAGCTGATTCCACCCATCACCATTTGTACGAGAATGAGTTCTGTGTGCTTGGACCTCACAATCTGCAGCACCTAGTTCAGGCAAAGTGTAGCACTTGCTGTGTTTAAACAGCAGGCTTTGGTGGCAGTCGGCCACAGAGGGAGATGCGGGCCCGGGGGGACTCACTTCCTGAAGGCCTGCAGGCTGAGACTGCTCCCGAGCTGGTGCCAGCTGAGTCACTCCTGTATCTATATTTATATGGGTGCACACAGCGGTAGGTGTGTAGATGATGTCTCGGAAGTGGAAGCTCTCCAACTGCTTACATTTTCTTAGTCAAGTGGGAAGCAAGATCATCTGTTGATAGAAATAATCATGGCCTAAGGAAAGGAAATACAATATGGTTGGCAGGTCTTATGAAGTGCTGTCTTAAGGTTCTGATTATGAGTATAAAACGAAACGAGTCATCTCAATTGTTTTCTCCAGCGTCACCTAGCTTCATGGGTGAAGCACAGAGCAGCGAGACAGTTGGATTGAGCCAAGGATGTGGTTTTGGCACGTTCCATGGTGAGAGGCAAGGAAGTTGAGGGTGTGTTCAAGAGAATGATAACCATGGACTGTAGGCCCAAAGAGAACAATGCTGAAATGTGACAAAGTAGTATATGCAGCATGGGTAGTTTCATGCCCCTTCTTCCCCGTCTCTTCTCCTATGTCTTTTGGTGCTGCTGGTGATCAAACCCAGGGCTTGGTTCATACTAGGCAAGGTGTTCTCTTACAGAGCTCTATATACTCCAAGCTTTGCTTTCCTAAGGGTCTCATTTTGTAGTCCTAGCTGGCCTCTACCTCTAAAGTGCTGGGATTACATGTATGCAGCACAATGCCTGGCTTTAAATTAGTCTTAAAATAATGAAAAATTGCCGGGCGGTGGTGGCGCACGCCTTTAATCCCAGCACTTGGGAGGCAGAGGCAGGCGGATCTTTGTGAGTTCGAGGCCAGCCTGGTCTACAAAGCGAGTCCAGGACAGCCAGAGATATTCAGAGAAACCCTGTCTCGAAAAAAAAACCAAAAAAAAAAAAAATAATAATAATGAAAAATTCAGAGGCTGGAGAGATGGCTCAGCAGTTAAGGTCACTTGCAGATCTTGCAGGGGAGCCGGGTTTGGTTCCCGGCACCATGATGGTGCCTCCAGCCATCTGTAACCATGATTCCAGGAGATCCAGTGCTCTCTTTGAGCACCAGGCACACATCTGGTGCACATAAGTACATGAAGACAGAACACTCCTACACATAAAAGAAAAGAAAAAGTCTATAAAACCTTTGACAACTAAAAAAAAAAGGCTTTATTGTTTACCAATATTATGTTGTTTTTATAGGTGCTCCTAAGGACTGTACTTCTGTACCCCAGTGACTGTCACCGGTGTACCTGGTGTGGGCTGCAGAAGCACCCGTCTTCCTTCTCCTCCTGTCAACTCTTTTGGGAAACTTCACAGACTGGGAAATGCAGGACATGCACACAATGCATTTGTACCCCAGCTTTTGTCACAGGGGATTGAGAGGACCTGCCAATAGTGTCACTTTCACTTTTTTTAAAAAAGCAGGGTCTTGCTGGGTGGTGGTGGCACACGCCTTTAATCCCAGCACTCTGGAGCCAGAAGCAGGCAGATTTCTTTTTTTTTTTTTTTTTTTTTTTTTTTTTTTTGGCGGGGTTTTTTTT
>CAJQZJ010033987.1:135652-166382 GCA_907164525.1 Lophiomys imhausi | reverse complement strand
GAATATCTCTGGCTGTCCTGGACTCGCTTTGTAGACCAGGCTGGCCTCGAACTCACAAAGATCCGCCTGCCTCTGCCTCCCAAGTGCTGGGATTAAAGGCGTGCGCCACCACCGCCCGGCAGCAGGCAGATTTCTATGAGTTTGAGGCCAGCCTGGTCTACAGTGTGAGTTCCAGGATAGTCCAGGTTTTTCCACAGAAAACCCCTGTCTTGAAAAACCAACAAAAACAAAACAAAAAAAACAACCCCCCCCCCAAAAAAAAAACCCCAACAAACAACCCAGGGCCTTACTGTGTAGACCTGGATGTCCTGGAACTCAATTTATAGACCAGGATTGCCTTTAATACACAGAGATCCACTTGTCTAGGCTTTCCAAGAGGCATGCACCACCATGCCGGCTTGTTAAAATACTTTCTTTCTTTTTTTAAGATTTATTTATTTATTATGTGTACAATGTTCTGTCTGCAGGTATGCCTACATTCCAGAAGAGAGCACCAGATCTCATTATAGATGGTTATGAGCCACCATGTGGTCGCTGGGAAAAGAACAGTCAGTGCTCTTAACCTCTGAGCCATCTCTCCAGCCCCAAATAATTTTTTCTTCAAATACTGGGATTTTCTTTTTCTGGTGTTGGGGACCAGACTCAGGGCTGTGTGCATGCTAGGCAAGCACGGTCACTAAGCTACATTCTCAGCCCAGTAGTGCCACAGTTCTCTCTCTGAGAAAGGGTCTCTCTGTGTAGCACAGACTGGCCTTGTGCCAGTGGATAACCTAAGCTGGCCTCGAGCACTTGATCCTTCTGCCTCAACCTTGAGTCCTGGGCTTAAAAGAGTGTGCCACCCATATGGCTGAATTCAGTGTTTTGAGTCACACATCCTAGGTTGGTCTCAAACTTCCTATGTGCTCAAGCAGGACTTTTAAACTTCTGGTCTTCCTCTACCTCTCAAATGCTGGGATTAAAGGAGGGAATTGAGCCCAAGGCCTTGGACATGCTAGGCAAGAATTCTACTAACTGAGCTATATTTCCAGCCCTAATCCAATCCTTTTTGTAACAAAATAATAAAATTAAATAGTGTTGGCAGACGGGTATGGCTGGGCACATGTGGAGGTCAGAGGGCAACTTGCAGAGTTGGTTCTTTCCTTCAACCATCTGTGCCTCAAAGTCAGTGATCCACCTGCATGGATGGTGATGCAGAGACTCACAGACAAGCCAAGATGCAAAGAAGATTGGTAGACCAGATAGAGCAGCTGCCTGGAAGTGGCTCAGACTACGTAAGGCCAACTAAGACCAAGCTGGAAAGGGCACTCCAACTTGTTGAGCTTCCTGCAGGCAGTACAGTGTGCTCCAGGCTCCTAGCTTCTGTGAGCTGCTACCCATGTTGCAGTGGGCTTTGGTGATGTGGCTGTCTTTGAGTCATTTCAGCCCCTATAAGTAACCCCAATAAAATTCACTCAAGACTTCAGTGGTATCCTTATTTGAGTCTGTCATGGGATTTGTCTGGGGTGAGTAGATGTTCTGTTGTATTTCCCCATGAAGTTTTACCACACAATACTTTTAAAAAATGTATATGGATGTTTTTGCCCACACTGCATATGTTATCTGTTAGCTATATGCATGTCAGGTGCCCAGAGGCCAGAAAAGGACATTGGATCCCCTGGAACTTGTTAAGAGATGGTTGTGAGCTACCATGTAGGTGTTGGGAATTGAACCTGGATCCTCCGCAAGAGCAGCTAGTGCTCTTAACTGATGAGCCATCTCTTTAAGCTCTGACCTTGTCCTTATTGATCATCCAGTTACTTTCCCTGTTGGCATTACAGATGCCCACTTCAGTTTTTTTTTTTTTTCCTCCATAGAATAGCTTTGTGTTTGTTCCTTACCCTACTCCATACTTCTTGGGTCATTGTCTCCTGGTTTGAGACTTAGGCTCTAAGTAGCCTAGACTGGCCTCATACTCTTGAACCCCCTGCCTCAGGCTAAGTGACGCAATTGAGAGCAAATATGCCTCTCTGGTTTATATCATGTCCAGACCACCTCTCTTGGTTCACCTTCTCAAAGTAGTCCCGGTAGCCTCTTTAAGTTCATCTCCTACATCCTCATCTTAAAGCCAGACTGAGCTCTCCAAATGGGACAGTCTTGAAAATGAACAGGTTTAGGAAGAACTTAGATGGTACACAAAAACAAGTGAACTACAAAGAAAAAAACTGAAAAAAACTCACAAAATTCACAAATTTCATGAAACTCCAAACAGTTCTCTGTTAGGAGGCCAGCTAAGTGGAAGTGATAAGGGCAACAATGCTAGTGAAATCCAGTGGTTGCTACAAGCAGCCCACTGCTATTTTAATCTAAGAAAATCCAGACACACAGTGTGAGTCACAGGGGTATGTTGTGGGGTAAGGAGGTAGTGAAGTAGAAATTGTTTGAGTGCCTTCTGGTGTGACTGTTTCTTTAAAAAGGAACATTACATGTTAGGAACCATCCGAGTAAGTTGCAACAGGCACTAGCTGATTTCATACCTTGGTTGTGTTTTACTCCTGGTTAATTTTGCTAGTCATGCACTACATGGAAAAGAAATTCCCTAAATCATCATAGAAGTTATCTCAGCAGTCCTTTGCTATGCAATTTAAATGATGGAATACTTCTGGAAACAGGGTGGTTTCAGTTATGACCATGTGTTCCTTTGAGCATGACTTTATATTTCGGAAGAGCAGCAATCCCAGAGACCTGCTGCTCATCTCTAGAAAAGCTGTGTCATTTCTTCACTAAGGTATAGGAACCGTGTTCCAATTGTAGGATCAAAAGGACAATAGCTAGCCAGGTGTAGTGGCGCACGCTTGTAGTCCCAGCACTCGGAAGGTAGAGGCAGTTGGATCTCTGTGAGTTCAAGGCCAGCCAGCCTTGTCTACAAAGCCAGTCCAGGACAGCCAGGGCTCTGTTACTCAGAGAAACCTTGTCTTGAAAAACAAAAAAAAAAAAAAAGAGGACAATAGCTAAACACTAATGAAGAATCAATACTGTACTGGGAGCCACATACTTTTAAAACTGTGCAAGCACACTGCTTATCAGCTGTAAAGATTAAGATGGGTTAGAATCACACCCCTGAGCCAATCAGATCGTACAGTCTGCAGCAAAAAAGCAATGCTGGATCAGCACCTCTGGTTACAAAGACAAACAGATGCTAATCACTGCTCATTTCAGGCCATAACACTGTTTAGACCCTTAGATGACACTGCTGTAACCATTATCTACTGGGTCTTACAAAGCTATACAAGTCATGAAACAGATTAATACTACATCCCAGTTAGATTATTCTTTGAAGAGAGAGACAGGGCAGGGTCTATGTAGCCCCGGCTGTCCTGGAACTGAGTATGTAGACCAGAACGGCTTTGAACTTGGAGACCTGCCTGCCTTAGCCTCCTGAGTGCTGGGATGAAGGTGCGTCCCACCGCACCAGACCACCCCAGTTACAAGGCTTTTTTCACCCTGCTCTACTATCAAAGATGTTAACAATCACACATCTAAGAATACTTTACTTTCTTGAGGAGGGAAATATTCAAATGGACAAGGATCTCCAACATCTTTTTAGAATTATTGAAAAAGTATCCAATTTTCTTTTTTGCAATTACTGTTTTTGAGATGAAGTATCACGTAGCCCAAGTCAGCCTTAAACTCCTGCTCCTCCCCCATATTTTTTTAGACAAGGTCTTATTCTATGCTCAGGCTGGTCTTGAACTCCTTCACTCAAGTGATCTTACATCAGTCTTTTGTGGCTGGGTGTAGGTCACTACATCTCAAATTTTTGGTTTCTCTCATTTGTTTTTGCAGAGTTTCACTGTATAACCATGGCTGGCCTGGAACTCTGTAGTCCAAGTTGACTTCAAATCTGTAGTGATCCTCTCAACTCTACCTCCCAACTGCTAGCCTTACACACATGGGCTACTACTGCACTTGGCTAATGTTTTCTGTTTTTAGGGTTTGTTTTTTTTTGAAGACAGGGTTTCTCTGTGTAGCTCTAGCTATCCTGTTCTTACTCTGTAGACTAGGCTGGCCTCAAACTCAGAGACTGCCTGCCTCTGCCTCCTGGGTGTTGGGATTAAAGGCGTGCGCCACCACTACACCGCAGCCCAGCACTGACTAATGTTTTCAGCCTTTGAATCAAAATTTTATTGTCATATATCCACACACCAGGCTGATATAGCCACACTCATCTTTTCTAACCACAGGTTGAACAGACATACATTTAAACCTATATCAATGTAACAAGGCCAAAGAGAACTCAACTACTCAGGAAAAGCTGTGATTGTGCAGCATTTGACAGAGAAAGCACTGTTATTCGACAGCTAGTATTTTTATTCAGATACCAGTCTTATTACACATGGTCCAACAATATTCAAATAAGAACTCAAATAAAATCAGATGTTAAAGATTGGTCTTCAAACATCATAGCCAACAATGCCACGTTTGCCTATGATCTCTCCGACAAAAAACCACATCCACACCTCAGTGGCCACCAAACCATTCAGCACAGCTTCCTGGAAAAGAAAAAGCACAAATTTTAAGGTACTTTAAAAAACAAGCAAAAAACCCAACACATATTTGAAACTCTTCTCTCTCAGGATTGATAGATACTATGAGGATGCCATTTAAAACTACAGCAGTTTTAGCCCAAGTCAGGAAAACTGACGTCCAATGTTCAACCTCGGAGAGCCTTGAACTTTCAGTTTTGTGAGGCAAACAGGTCTGAGCTTATAAAGTCTTTCCAAAGGGATCTCTAAAGACCCGAACTGACTTAACCCTTTCATTATTAGTTTATGAGACACTTTATGGGCCCTAAAACAACCCACATCCTGGAAGTGGCTCACACATTAGACAAGGCATTCATAGAAAGGCTTGTTTCTGAATAGACATTTCTGTCTGTCAAAAATGAAGAACTCTGTCTTCTTCCTTCTTACACCCCATTTACTTTATTTTTATTAACTATCATTTGAATACTTTCCAAGTATTCAGTATCCATTTTTATGTTCCTGACAACCCCCCTCAAAAAAAAAAAAAAGGAAAAAAAAAAAAAGAAGAAAAAAAAACCCTACTCATGGGTCTAGAAAGCATTGTTATGCAAACACAAACTTGGATCTAGAAACTCTAGCTGGACCCATTTACTACTAGTAATAAAAACATTCTAGAGGTCATTTTCCTCCTTCAGTTAGATCAGAGGCTACTGAAGTCTCCTGACTGTCACTGTTCCTCAGGCGAAGGCTCTATAGCCTAGCAGTTACTAGAAATCAGTCAAGTTCCAATTCTTGTGGCCTTTAATCTACATGCAATCTGAAAACTCAGACTTTGGCATTTTTGCACTGCCTAATCATTGTAGAGGTCTTTAGCTGAAATGGGGTTAATTCTACGACTAAAAAGAAAACAAAGCCAGCGAAGCCAACCATCAGATTCTAATACACTAGCTGACCTCAGGAAGGTGAGCAGGGTTCCCAGGCAGTCAAGATGCCCACCTTTTGCTCTAAGACCACAACTAGACCAAAACAAAGAACAGCTGAATTACTTCTATCCAGATTACAAAATGTGAAAATGTCTTTTCTTGGTAGCCAAAAAAGAGATTATCTGTCTTTGTTGGACTCTGCCTTGTTGGAAAGTACACATATTAATCAAAAGAAATGAAAAAATCCCCAGGGAAGACATTTTTCAACCACAAACATACTTTTCATTTAGCACATAGTTACCTTAACTGTAAGCTGTTTGAAGCTACCAGTTTTAGCACTGTGAATTAGTTTTTTCACACCCTGAATAGCTGTAGGGATTTCAGAAGGGGTTGGGGGAACCAGCTCAACCTTGGCGTATTGCCAGAATGTGGCCAATCGAGGTTTCGAGTAAGTCACGGCAGCTGGAAAACAAAACAAAACACCCAGGATGAACTCAGTAGAGATCGAAAAAAGCAGATGTGTGGGCTGGACACAAATATTTATTCATGTATCACAACCACTCACTGCTTGGACTGAATGTACACCTGGTGTGAAAGTCAGAGCTGCTGCTCCTTGGTAACAAGGGGCTTTTAAAGATGCAGAACACCTGTGTCACAGGGACACTCAGCCAGGCAGGACGCTCTAAGCAATCAGTTATGCTAGGATTCACTAGTGGTCAGCTAGTGCTGCTATTCACCTCTGAATGGTAAATCTAATTAAGTGTAAAGTTACTAGTAGCTAGATCTGAAAACAAAGACAAAAGTAATTTATTAATTTTTCTTTGTAGAAACACCAGATCTTGAAGAGAAGGGGTCCAGAAGAAGAAGCTATGCAGAATAATATTCTTTTAACAATAAGATTGGAGCTCATCACAATATTGGCCACAAGTCCAGATGGAATTAAAGCAATTAGTATCCATTTTTGGTATCCTCAGCAATATGTGCTGGCTTAAATCTCTCTCACCAGAGCACAGCTGCTCCCCTTTCAAAAACTGGACTCATAATAAAAATAAAACTTACATGCATTGGCAAGAGCAATCAAAAGAATCTACGCTGGATAGTGGTGGCACACACCTTTTCTTTTTTTTGGTTTTTCGAGACAGGGTTTCTCTGAATATCTCTGGCTGTCCTGGACTCACTTTGTAGACCAGGCTGGCCTCGAACTCACAAAGATCCGCCTGCCTCTGCCTCCTAAGTGCTGGGATTAAAGGCGTTCACCATCACACTTGGTCAATAGCATATCTTTAATTCCAGTACTGGAGTTCTAGGCCAGCCAGGGCTACACAGAGAAACCCTGTCTTAAAAAACAAAAACAAACAAAACTGCCCCCATAGAATCTGCCATTAAGCTGAAATTCCTCAATGCAGTCACTATTTCAAATCAATGAATACAGCAGGAGAAATAATGATACAATCAGTCCAGGATCTGGGAATGTAGATCAGTGGTAGCAGGGACAGAGACACAAACCAAGAAGAGAAATACATGCAGAAACATCGAGATGGGGGGTTGGAGAGATGGCTCAGTGGTTAAGAGCACTAGCTGCCCTTCCAAAGGACCTGGGTTCAAAACCTAGCAGCCCACATGGCAGTTTGAAAACTGTAATGGCCGGGTGTAGAGGGACACTCCTTTAATCCCAGCACTCGGGAGACAGAGGCAGGCGGATCTCTGTGATCCGCTTGCCTCTCTGAGTTCAAGGCCAGCCTAGTGTACCGAGTGAATTGCAAGATAGCCAGGGCTACACAGAGAAACCCTGTCTCAAACATCCAAAAACAAAGAAAGAAACAACAAAACAACAACAAAAACCCATCAAAATGAATGGTAATGGGGCAGGAATTTGATGCTACTGGATTAGAATCATATACACATATATAGAGGGAGCACAAAACCAATAATTTATTATTATTGGTTTTTCAAGACAGGGTTAAACCAGGCTGGCCACAAACTCAGAGACCCATCCACCTCTGCCTCCTGAGTGCCACCACTCTGTTTATTTTTTTAAATAAGGTTTATTTCATTTTGTGTATGAGTGTTTTGCTTGCATATATGGCTATGTACCATATGTATGTAGTGCTCACAGATGTCAGAAGAGGGCATCAGATCCCCTAGAACTGGATTTGTAGTTGTGAGCCACCATATGGGTGCTGGGAATTGAACCCAGATCCTTTGCAAGAGCAACAAGTGCTCTTAACTACTGAGCCATCTCTCTAGCCCTAGAAACAGGTACTTATATATACAGACCTAAAAGCAAATATAGGTATGTATCTGAATATCTGCTGTGCTGGCTAGTTTTGTGTCAACTTAACACAAGGCAGAGTCATCTGGTAAGAAGGAACCTCACTGAGAAAATGCCCCTACCTACCAGTTCGGTCTGTGGTGCATTTTCTTGATCAGTGAGAGGACCCAGCTCATTCACAATGGTGTCATTCCTGGGCTGGTGGTCCTGGGTGCTATAAAAAAGTATGCTGAGCAAGCCATGCTGAGCAAGCCAGTAAACATCACTTCTCCACGATCTCTGTTCTGCTTCAGTTTCTGACTGCAGGTTTCTGCCCTGATTTCCCTGGGTGATGGATTTCAAGCTGTAAAAATGAAATACACCCTTTCCTCTCCAAATTGCTTTTGATCATTTGCTGTTTTATCACAGCAAAAGAAACTAAGCTAAGTCACCTGTCCCCTGAGAGAACTTTGAGATGGACTCTGGCAGCAAAGAACAAACCTGGTACTGAGAGGGGAATTTGTGAATTCAACTGTCTAATAAAGGTAACCAGGGCTCCTTGGTGAAATGGCCAAGTCTAAGGCTGAGAAGAGAAAATAAAAAGATGATTCATCATGTAGAACCAATAACTAAGGTAAGGAGGCATGTCAAAGGGGGCCAACTTAAAAGATGCACAGACGGGCCAGGCTGGCACAATCTCAGCAATGTATAACACAGAATTAGATACGAGAGGCATGAATGTAAATGAGCCAGGGCAAGGCAGGACTGAAATTACAATAAACAAACAAACAAGAGACAAACATTTCTTACAGAATTCCACTTAATATATGTACAAGATGGACCCACCCATTGGGCTAACAGAAAACCCTCCTGCTCTGGTTAACTGCTTGTAAAGAATGTGTACACACACAAAAGACATAAGGCTGGTCACACCATTACATCATTGTAAAATAACAAAAACATTCTTTTTTGGGGGGGAGTGGGGAATAAAGGTAGGGGGTGGATCTGCTGAGAAGAGGGGTAATGGTGTGTGTGTGAAAAGGACTAAAATCCGTTATATAAATGTATGAAATTGTCAAAAATAAAAATAAAAACAGATGGTGAAAATGAAAACAATAGTTTTACAGCAGAAGACCTTAGTAGACCAAGAGATGGGTATGAATATCATGAACTCCCAATGTGTGATCAGGGTGACTTGTCTCTGCAGTTCTTTATTCCTTTTTTAAAGATTTGTTTATTATACAGACAGTGTTCTCCCTGCATGTATGCCTGAAGGCCAGAAGAGAGCACCTGATCTGATTATAGATGGTTGTGACCCACCATGTAGGTGCTCAGGACTTTTGGAAGAGCAGCCAGTTCTCTAACCACTGAGCCATCTCTCCAGCCCCCATCTCTGTAGTTCTTGTTCTTAAAATCCCTACTTCCAGGGTAATCATCTGAGTGACCCAAGATAACCAGTTTGGGGAACACTCTTCAGGATATTTAGGCAGATACCTCAAGGTGGATAAATCATGAAATATCAGACATAAGAAAGGGGAGACTGGAGAGACATGACAACTAATTCTAAGGTAATACCCTAGACTGGACCTAGAAATGAAAGATCTTAATGGGAAAACTGGTGGAACCCAAATACAATTTACAGCTTTGTTAAGGGAAGAAAAAACAGACCCTGACCCTTCTTGGGAGTGTGATGATAAAGTTACTGCTTCTTCAAGCTAGCTGCTTAAGGACAGGAGAGATCCAGTCAGTAGTCAGTATCAAGTACACTATAGTCACATTTGATAAACCAGCCCATGATGCAAAGCAAAATCCACTTATCATCCCCACTCCATCAGAGCCCTCTGTTTTCAGTACTTCTGGAAGAACAAATTACCTTACAATTACAGCAGTGGAAAGAGTTTATGTGCTTCATGACGTAAGTTTACCTTGGTAATGTCTTTCTTTTTAGATTTTTATCAATAAAAACCAGCTTTAAATTCCTGAATACGAACTACTTAAAAGATGGAAAAGTCATACAGCTCGGAAAATATTCCATATGAACTATTAACAATCGCACCTCAAACCAAAGTCCAAACCGCAAAGCCTTCTGGTTTTGTTGATGTAAAAACTGTAGCACTTTGCTACATATGACCTGATGATCTTAGTAATGTGGAAGCTGAAAACAAGAAATTCTTTGGAAAAATGTGGAAAACGGTTCTCTGGCAGACTAGGGTTCCATAGGAGGGAAGCCATTATTTATAGTGTGTGGCACTTTCAGGTTTTCAATAGTTTGTTTTTGCTTGGCTGGTGATGAAGGGGAGAAAACACATTACTAAGTATCTAAACATAGCAAAACAGGCTCAAAAAAGCATTACATGTTTTTAAAATTCCACTTCCTATTCACATCTTATAACCAAATCTGAACATTTAGAGGTTTAGCTATTTAGAAATCTGACCTTCAACCACTTACTACAAGACAGAAAAGAAATGAATGTAAACCTTACCTCACGCTCCAGAAATATAATAATTTGATACTCAGAAAAGATCTGTGCTGATATACTACTCAGACTTTTGACTATTCAATGTTCCTCTGAGACACAGAGGTCTGCCAGACTTTTCAAACAAAACAGCCCCGCCCGGTGTAGTGTCGCATGCCCTTAATCCCAGCACTCGGGAGGCAGAGGCAGGCAGATCTCTGTGAGTTCAAGGCCAGCCTGGTCTACAAAGTGAGTCCAGGACAGCCAGAGCTACACAGAGAAACCCTGTCTCGAAAAACCAACCCAACCCAACCCCATGCATGCCAAGCCTGATAAAGACGACTCTTGACAGGCACCGCTTTCTATGCTGACTGGGGCAGGAATATTCATTCCCACGTTCCAACTTCCCTTCGTCTCACGCAGAATTCTCTAGGCTCTGACCAGAACGGTAAGCAAACACAACTTGCAAAAGTCTCACCCGTCTTTTAAATTTTTCTGATGCCTTTCAAATACTTCGCTGAGACCCAGACCACCGATGAGGCCTGCTGTGCGACCTTTCCCGTTTACGTCCTGCGGTTCGCAGCTCTCTTGGAACCGTAAGGAGGCGTCCGGGCGTTCGCGGGGGAGGGAGGCTGGGCTTCTTCACACGACCCTCTCTCTTCTGGGCCGCGGTTAGGGCCCAGCAGCCTGTGCGCCCAAAGAACCTGATGGCAGGTCAGGCGAGGCTGCAGCCTTGCAGCTACCTCCTGGCGGCCCTCCCGACGCCCGCAGGCCCCGTAGCACACCCCTTCTCCTCGCGAGGAGTCTACCCCGGGCCGCACTTACCGGTCACTAGCCCCGGGGCCTTCTCCACGAAGTTTCGGACGAACTTGGCCATGGTCTAAGGTGGAAGGTCCGTCTCCCCGAAGCGCCGGCTGAAAGTCACCCCCGGAAGGACCCCCGGCAGGACCCTTGCCCCACTTCCAAGGTTGGGCTGCTCCTCTCTTTGCCTGTTCAAAAATATACAGGTAAATACTTTCGTGTTTGTGGAATCTCATTAGTCAGCTCATCTTGTTTAGCCCAAGCAAAAAATGTAGGTATGAAAAAATGAGGTAAGATAACATGTGGGGAATGATAGGATCCCTCAGGAAACAGGCATTACTTGGGACAGCTATAGATGGTGGCCCAGAAGACCGTTGAGGCGAGGAAATGCGCATGCGTTGTTGATACTTGGCTTGATCTCCACTTTTGCTTGCCGCAGTTTCGTAGGTTTTTAGAGAACGTGGAAATCGAGGCCGGAGGGCATTACGTGATGCTTGTGGGCTGATGTGTTTGTTTCAGAAACATAGCAGGTCCTAGACCGGATAGGAGCTTTGAGGGGGTCATGTAGGCGTCACATAACCCAAGTTATCAGACTCAACTAATCAACGACTTCTTTAATTGACTTTTTATAATTCCATTTTCCTCCAGTCAGTATCAGAATTGCGATCCAATCCCGGGTTTCCAAACAAGCCATTAGGAGCTTTGCGGACAGGAGGAAGAAAGTCACATGTATTGAGGGTGTACACTATACCAGGCATTTTGTAATTCAGTGGAAGCATGCTTTGGGTATTGTCCTCTTAGAGACTGAGATTCCTAAATGGTCATATGAGGGTATCAGAGTTGCAAGATAAATACAGAGAAGATTAGGCATGGTGTTGATCTGGGAAGACTTAGAGATCTTTGATGTGTAAGAAAACATACGAATTCCAAAGGGTTGGAACTTGACATTATGACCGAAAGAAAAAAGATACAAGAAAGATATTTGATGAGGAGGATAAGTTCTGGAAAAGCCTAAGCGTTAGAAGTAAAACTGATAGGGAGGTTAGGTAGAAAGAAAATTAGAAGTGGGATCAAGGAGTCAAGAACATTCCAATGTGGGACAGACAAATTGCTTTAGATATTCAAGTCAAATTAAGGCTGGAAAGATAACCTAGGTGGTGAAACCCATGTTATCCCAATATACAGAAGCCTGAGAATTGGAAGTTACAGGCCAGTCTGGATTAGGGTAAGACTATGTATTTGGGGGAAAGATAGGCAAGCTAATTATCAGTATGAACATTAACTATAAATAGTTTCAAAACCTTAGAAACCAGACTGCATCGATGGAGAAATATGGAAGTAAGAGAATATAAGTCAGACAACCCAAGAGCAATGTGGAACTCAGGAGAAACTAAAGTTAGAGGAGGGGAATTGTCAAGAACAGGGAGACAGCAAAGAAGGTAGAGGAATTAGTTTGGGAATGGTGGGACCTTGGGAATGGGGTGATGGGAGAAAAGTTTCAAAGTGAGGAATCTGATGGATGCCACCTGACTTTGAAAAGTAAATGGGAGACGAGAGAATTTCAGGTGAGCAAGGCTAAATTTCACAATATCTTAGAGACGCACAGAGGAGTTGGTGGGCAGTGGTGGAACCCACAGGTTTGTGGTTGCAACACTCTACAGACTTTGTTGTTTCATCCAACAGTTCCCTGTAGTCTCGATATCAAGTGCAGAGGGTAATGGTTACATTAACCTAAGCTGAGGTCCTGCATGCCATAGGTACAGAAACAGGGAATAAGGGCACGGTAGCAAATTATTAAAAGATCTGGTGTTTAGGCTGGATAAAGTGAAACCATAAGGGAGCTAATTAGGGGAAGAAAAAAAAAAAAGCATTCCTTCAGATTTATCTTCTGATGATAGCCCCAGGGTCCCTCTAGAGCAGTGGTTCTCAACCTTCCTAACTTTAATATAGTTTCTCAAGTTGTGCTGATCCCTAACCATACAATTTATTCTCACTGCTTCTTCATAACTAATTTCATTGCTGTTATGAATTGTAATGTAAATATCTGTTTTCTCAAGGCCTTCGGCGACCCACAGGTTGAGAACTGCGGCTTTAGGGATCTTTCATGAGGCCAGTTAGGTCAGTCAGGTCATACACATTTGCTAGTACCTTGTCTTTGAGAAAGTGGCAAAACCTGCTAGGTTTTCAGTGGGACTTCTGAAACTGTTGGTAGCTTTTTCTTTCTATGGTGGTGGTACTGGGATTGAATTTAGCAATGTGTATGCTAGGCAAGCTCTCTACCAAATTTTAGTTTGAAACGTCTTGATAAGATGCCTGGACTGGCTTTGAACTCACTAAGTAGCCCTGGCAGGCCTTGCCCTCCAATCCTATCATTAGTAGCTAGGATTAAAGGCATACACCACCACACCAGGCTGCCACTAGCTTTTAATAAAGGGATAACAAAGGTGGTAAGTCAGGTGCTCATTTATTAAATACAAGTTTTGAACAAACACCCCCAGGCAAGTTTGACAAGAACTAACCTTCCTGGAATGTTTCAAATACAGTTCTGTTGACTAAGTTTGATTTTAGGCAACCTTTTTGTTGTTTTATTCTTCATTTTGCGTCTCTAGGTTCTTTTCCCGTTTAGCAGTTAGCACATGACAACGGTGCAGCATCAGCCTGGCTTGTAAAGGTACTCAGTAGACTTAGGCTTTGCCCAATGGCTGCTTAGCAACCAGAATCAAATAAAGTAATGAAGCTTTTGTAGAGTGTGGTACCAAGCAGCAACTGGGACCTTCACCTGCACTGTTCGACTACTTCTCAAGTGTCCCTCAATTTTCACATCCACAGAAAGCTATATTAAACAAACAACTGTCTGAACCCCAGTTAATCTTCCAAGTTCAGTATTAGCCTCTTGGTGAGTTATGAGCAATACCAGAGCTGACCAAAGTTCTCACTTTGCTTTCGTACTCCAGCAGTCATCACAGAAAACTAGGTATGTCAGGAAATCTTAACAGACTCACAGCTGCTGCCGAGTTCCAGTCACAACACTCCTTTACCTTTGCAAATGCACATATGTGTCTTAATGTGCCAGGATGGTAGTCTTTAGAGTTTCTTTTTCTAGAATGTCTTTAAATTAGTTCACAGAAAGAAAGAAGGCACAGAGGACACTTGGTTTCCTCATCAACAGTGGCCTTAAGCTACACACTTGCTTTTGTGATAGAAAGTATTCAGCAGCATTGGTGGTGTCACAGCCATTCGTAGAAAAGGATCAGAAAAGGTTAAGAAGAAAACAACACAAACTTGCCAAAAAAGGCTTACAATCTGAAGAGTCAGTTCAGAAGTTGAATACAGAGAGATGCTAGAGGCAGCATTGGAGGTCATCAGCTAGAAAGCTGCTGTGAACAGCCTGAGGTTTTGTACCCATTTTCCTCCAATTTTCACTTGTAAAGCTCTGGTCTTCCCTCTTTTTCAAATAAAAGCATCCTAACACATTAGCTTTGGGATAATAAGTGCAGCAGGTAGAAGCTTATTTCATATGCAGTTCATTCCCGCAGAGGGAAAGAAGAAAAATACACACAGGAAAATGAAGTCCATTTGAAGAAAAGAAACCCTATCAACCCACACCTAAAGGCCCAGGTTAGCATTCTGGCATTTACAAATGTGTGCTACGCTTCTCTGTTCACAGTTAAGCACAGCAAGAGGCAACATTTATTTACTAGCCAGAGTGAGATGCTCTCTCTGATCTCAGGTTTTCCAGTTGATACCATTAAAAAAATACACAAAAGACTGATTGCAGCAACTTGTGTTGGAATACTGAAACACCGCTTATGTATATGTATATTCTTTTGTAATAGTAATGTTCTGTAAGGAAGCCACAATCACATTTTCTTGTCCTTTACACATCTAGGCTGAGACTGGTTATTTATATAAAAACATCCTATAGAGGACTGAGAGTCTCATAGCAAAACAGATGGAAAAGTAGGACTGAACCACTTATTGAAGCTCAGTGGATTTAAAATGTCTCATGGGCAAGATTTTGCTCCAGTCTCTACTTTGTTAACTGATAAACTAAGGCTAGATGAGAAGCAGCTCTTAGAAGCCAGGTCACAGCCCAAACATTAGCTATATACATTTTATAGTCTTAGAATTTTATCTGACTAGAATGACTACATGAAAAAAAAACATCGCTGTATACTACAGAAATCTTACCATGGAGGACACAATATAATGTGGCACTCAATTAAATGAGACCAATAAAAAAAGGACCCAGTATCTGTATATAACATATATAACTGAGATATACTGCATTAAGTGTCCCAAAGTGACATTTTCATAGATACAGTTTATTTATTTATTGCCTATTTTACCCAGGCCTAGTCCTTGGAACACAAAAGAGAAAAGGGCCCAACAGCTTCTTACTTCTCCTCTTACTAGAAGTTCACCCTTACTGTCACTCATTAAAAGATTGTGCAGCTAAGTTTTTGGTGGTGACAACCTCATAGGAGTATTTGTGATGATATCTTTAAGTTACAAGATAATACAAAATTAAGAGATATGAACCGAAGTTGTATGATGTTCCCCCATCTTATCTATCAGCCAAAAATGTATACATACACTCAGGTATTTGCGTTTATCTGGAAAGTTACTCTGTAATATTACAGAAGCATCTAAGGACAGGTGCTTAAATCCAGACTTAGTGGGCTAGTAAACATAGGATAGCTGGGTTTTTAGGTGCTGTCAGCTCTTACTGAAACAGCTGACATCACAGACTTAAAAGCAGTGCTTACTACTTGGGAAGGGAAAGAATAAAGTGGCAGGACATTTTTGTTGTTGGACTTAATATAATTTAGGGTAGAGAAAGAAACAAGGAATAGGAAAACCAAGGCTGAGAATTAGTGATGATTTATAAAGATGCTGTGAGGAGGAGAATTTCTTGTAAGCCAAAAAATTCTCAAGACGATCATAAGAATCTTAATTGTCATAATTTGCACAAGAATGATTTTCTAATTTAGTAAAAGAAAAACAACAAAGAATGAAATAAAACAAAAACAAAAAATAAAACAAACAAACAAAGAAAAAGGAAAAGATAGTGCCAGGAAGAGAGAGCACTAACAGCTGTTCACACCCCAGGGCTGGTTCTGACGTTTGCTTCACAGTATTTATTCCAGTGGCTCCTTTTGTTGCTTCCTCTCTGCCAGCCACCGTTGGATTTTTTCTTTCAGTTCTGTGTTTGGCCGGATCTGGTCCATGGTAAGGGGACTACGGTTAAAAGGATCTGTTTGGTCACTAGGACAAGGAAAGAATGAGAAGCGGGTTACTGCTGTGAGTTCTAACCTGCTAAGGCCAAGCCAAGCATCTCAGCCCCTCACCTGCCCTGTGACTCAAGACAAGGTGTATTGTAACTCTGACTCTGGGGTTAGAAAAAAGGCAATGAAAAAAGTGTGATTTGAGAGTGTTCTTCAGCTACCCTGTCACTCTGCTTCATAATAAACTTTATTCAACTTCAGATTCTTTTTTTAGAGACAGTGTGTGTGTAAGTAGCCTGGGCTGTCCTGGAACACCCTCTGACCAGGCTGAACTCAAGCTCACAGAGATTCACCTGCCTCTGCCTCCCAAACACTAGGATTAAAGGTATGTGCTACCACCATCCAGCTGGCATCCAGATGTTGATCCTAGTGGCTTTAAAACATTATATTTTGGGGCTGGAGAGATAGGTCATCCATGAGTATTGGTTGTTCTTCTTGAGGACCTGGATTCAATTTCCAGCACCTATATGGAGTTTTATAATCATTGGTAACTCTAGTTACAGGGGAGTCAGTATCTTTTTCTGACCTTTGTGGACACCAGGCACATACATGATACACCTACATACATCCAGGCAAAACACTCATAGGCATAAGTAAAATAAATACATGTAAATTTTTAAAAAATGCTATCTTTGTCATCAGACTTTAGATTTCTCTACTTCAGAGATCCTAGACATGTGTTATCATAAATCACCATTTGTAGGTTTTTCTTCCCCCTTTTGAAATGGGGTTTTGTTATGTTACCCAAGTTAACTTCAAATTCCTGGGCATCAATAACCCCCCTGCCTAAATCTCCCAGGTAGCTGGAACTACAGATGAGCATCACCGAACCAGATTCACTACTTCTAATTTTAGTGACAGATTCTTGGAACAGTATCAGCTGTGAAGAGATAAGGCCTTGTAACTGACATTTGATTAAATTAGCTGATTGCTATGCAAGTAAGTGCACGTTATGATTCAGTGCTGAGAGTACAGATCACTGGCATAGTGCTTGCTTAGCATGTAAAAGGTCCTAGGTTTGTTTCCAAGAACTACATAAAACAAAACTGGGACCAGCAATATGGCTCAGTGCGTAATGATGCTTGCTGCCAAGGCTGAAGATTTGAGTTTGATCCTCAGGACCCACAAGGTTGAAGAAGAGAACTAATTCTTGCAAATTGACTTACCTCCACACTTGCAAGTGCACATGTGTGCACGCATGCATGCATGCATGCATGCACAAACAAACAATAAATAAATAAATGTAATTTAAAAATTGCAGCAAAGCCAACAAAGAAATACCCAAGACTGGCTGGGGACATAGCTCAGCAGGTAGAGTGCTTGTCTATTATGCACAAGGCCCAGAGTTGGATTCCCAGCACCATATAAACTATGCATGGTGGTGAATGTCTGTGATTTCAGCACTTAGGAGGGGAGATAGAATGATCAAAGCTGAGTCATCCTTAGGTACATAGCAAGTTCAAGCCTGGGCTACATTAAGCCCTGATTCCAAAACAAAACAAGATTCAGGATATACTTTAAAGACTGACTGACAGATCTGAGAGCACCATAGTTTTTACCGACATCACTTAGTACAGCATCATATAGTGAAAGCATAAAGAATACCAAATGAAACAAAATTTTAAATATTTTAAAAAATTCCTTAAATTTGAGTCAATTTACTTGCATTTTAAATAGGCATATGGTCTCTCGGTACTGTTTTCTTTTTTTTTAATTTGTTTATTTTTATTTTATGTACATTGGTCTGTGTGAGGGTGTCAGATCTTGAGTTAGACACAGTTGTGAGCTGCCATGTGGGTGCTGGGAATTGAACCCAGGTCCTCTGGAAGAACAGTCAGTGCTCCTAACTGCTAAGCTATCTCTCCAGCCCCTCAGTACCCTTTTCTAGCTAAATTTGTACTTAAAAAAAAAAAGAGAGAGAGAGAGATTTGGGCCAAGTCAAGCAACAGTGGCATTTGCCTATAATCCTAGCACTTTCTTGATATGCAGAAGGATCACAAGTTCAATGGATCATAATTCCAGCGACAAAGTGAATTTGAGGACATCCTGGGCTATATGACATCCTTTCAAAAAAAAAAAAAAAAAGGGTGGAGGGGGGGAAGCTGCTATTCAGTGATGTTTACCTGTAGTCCTAGCTATTCAGGAAGCTGAAGCAGGAAGACTGTTTGTGCTCAGGAGTTTGAGGTCAGCCTAGTGACACAGCATGACCCTATCTCAAAATTAAAGAAGTAAAAACCCAACCAGGGTTGGGTCAGCAGTTGGGAGCACATGCTGCTCTTGTAGGAGACCTGGGCTCCATTCCTAACACCTGCATAGTGACATGACCATCCATAATTCCAGTTGCAGGGGATCTAACATCTTCTTCTGACTTCTGGAGACACTAAGCATGCATGTGCCGTGCATACAAACATGTACCCAAAACCCTCAAACACACTAAAAACAAACAAACAAACAAACAGATGGCTGCAGGGTCACAGCATAAAACTCTATAGTTACTAGCTTCCCTCCCTCAAACTGCAGTATACTCTTCTTTTTTTTTTTTGTTTTTTGAAACATGGTTTCTCTGTGTATCCTTGGCTGTTCTGGACTCACTTTGTAGACCAGGTTGGCCTTGAACTCACAGAGATACACCTGCCTCTGCCTCCCAAGTGCTGGGATTAAAGGCGTGTGCCACCATGCCCGGCAATTACAGACAGCTGTGAACTGCCATGTGGGTGCTGGGACTTAAACTGAGGTCCTTTGGAAGAAGAGCCAGTGCTCTTAACAACTGAGCCATCTCTCCAGCCCGCAGTATTCTCTTCTAAATTCTAAAGAGAAGGTAAGGGCTGCTTGGGCACTGACTAGCTTCCATTTATCTCTGCTTTCCAGTCTTTTCTCTGGACATCTGCAAGGTGACTGTCCAAACAACACTCAGCTTGCTGAAGTTTATGTTACCACAAGCTACATACCCAAATATAAATATAGTAACTGAAGGGAGTGTAAAATCTGAGCTAAACTGCCCCCTCTCCCAATTTTTGACATTTTTACAATTTAAATAAAATTAAAACAATGGTAGGCCAGGGTATATTTCATGTTGATATATTTTATAATGTGGATAAAATTATTTTTTGTTTTTTTGAAATAGTCTCTTACTATGTATCTCTGGCTGGCCTATATAACTGCTATGTAGACCATGATAGTTTTAAAGTTATGGCAATCCTCCTGCCTCTGTCTCCCAAGTTCAATTCCAGGCACCTGCCACTGAAGCTGGCTAAGATTACTAAAGGAGGGAAGAGATAAGGTAAGAGCCAGTACCTCTCAACAGAGTTATCTCCTAAATCTTGAAAGTCATATTAGGCCATACCAAAATGCTACACCAGTGAATCTACTGAATGAGGTAGCCACTGAAGTGCTGCGGGGAGAGCAGACATAGGAAACTAACACAGCTGAGTTCCTGAGGCAGCTCTGTGGGTGGACATACCTGAGTAAGTGCCTGGCAATGGTGGACCTGTCCACAGTGACTCTGGAAGATGGAAGCACCACAGGGTCAGACATCAGCGTGCTCATGATGGGATCCAGGAACTCATCACAGGCATCTGCGTATGTCTCCTCTTCCTGTTGCTGGAGGTCTGCAAGAGACTGAAACAACAACCTCAGGCTTCTAAAGTGAACTCACAGTGTGGCTTCAGACTGCCCAGTGACGACGATCCCTTAATCTTGGCTATCAAAACCTCCACAGTAACTTTGTTTTTTTCAAGGACAAGCCCAAGAGCCACGTTTTAGAGGCAGAGTAGTTCTGCTTCATGTTGGCTCAGTTGCTGGAAGTCATAGCTGGAAGTGGATGGAAGTGTCAGCAGGAGAAGGGGAGTACGTCTTTCTGGCAGTATTCTATTCTGAATGCTGACATTTGAAAGGGGAAAGGGCAGGAGGACTGTTAGTCGCATAATTACTGAGCCACTCATACAGCCTATGTCTGAAAAGCAGTTTCTGACATAAACAGGTTCAGAAATTTAAAGGTGCTTTGACATTTGACTCCAGTAACTCTACTTCGTAAGGGCTATATCTGGTTAAGCTGTAGCCAGATCAACATCAAGCCCACCTCAAAAACAAAAACAAAACAACCCAAAACTCAGCTGGCCAATGATGGCGCACACCTTTAATCCCAGCATTCAGGAGGCAGAGGCAGGCAGATCTCTGAGTTGGAGGCCAGCCTGGTCTACAGAGTTAGATCCAGGACAGCCAGGGCTACACAGAGACACTCTGTCTTGAAACACAAACAAACAAACAAACAAACAAACAAGCAAATAAGCAAACTGAAACTCACTGAAGAAAGACTGACGTCAGTAAGGAAGGTTTTCTTTTTTCCTTTTTTTTTTTATTTCCTTCTTTTCCTCCTCTTTTTTGTTTTTGAAGACCATTTCTCTGTGTAGCCCTGGCTGTCCTGGAACTTGAAGATCCTTCTGCCTCTGCTTCCCAAGTGCTGAGGTTAAAGGCGTGTACCACCACCACCCCACCTGGATTAGACTTCCTGTGTCATGTATTTTTCCTTTCCCCTCATTCTAATGGAGCTTTACCATCCCAACTGGAGGGATTAGATGAGCACAATGGAGTATTTTAATCTCTAAAATGCATTTCAGTAGGAACCAACCACCAGTAGAAATGTAGAGAAGAGGAAACACTAGGAACCAGTGTCTATGACCTAGACAGACACTGTGAGTTTTAAACTCTCATCTTTGTTCAGGTTTCATTTATTTTGAGTTAAGAACTCATTATATTGCCCAAGATAGCTTTGAACTTGCAATCCTCCTGCCTCAGCTGGGAGAGTGAGTATTAGGTTATGGTATTTACCACCAAGCCTTGCTCTTCCTCCTGAATTTTACTCTAAAAAGTTCTTTTGCATTAACACTAGGTTTTCAAATCTTTCATAACACTGGGACATGAAAGTTAGTGTAAAGAAAGACTTCACAAATACATATTCTTTTCACCTGGTAGAAACATCTTCAATTTCTGTTCTTACTCTCCCTTGGCAGAGGTAAGTAACATTTAGTAAGATGGCTGCTCCAGTTATTGACTGATTAAGAGGAAGTATCTGCTTCTAATGCCTCTAGGCAGTACCCCTTTTATCCCTGAATAGGGCAAAAGCAGCAGAGCTGAAGTGACAGTGTGGCACTTCTCACTGAATATACGAGAAGACAAACTGCTTACCTTGATTCTTTCTGCCAAGTTACTGAAAGCCACGATCATATTCCCAGGCTTATTGATTTTCTTCAGGACTCGGACTGTCTGTGCAAAGAGAGTAGGGGAATAGGAACGTCCATCCTTGGGCACAGTGGCACAGAAATTCTCCTCATCCCTGCAAGGTCAGCATTAGAAAGAAACCGAGCATCAGAGCAGAGGTCAATGTGGAGACAGCAGATGGGCTACCAAACAAGCATTCCATCACTTACAAGCCACAAGTGCTTTTTTGAACTAGAAAGCATTTTATTTATCTTG
Source organism: Lophiomys imhausi (assembly GCA_907164525.1). Lineage (NCBI taxonomy): Eukaryota > Metazoa > Chordata > Mammalia > Rodentia > Muridae > Lophiomys > Lophiomys imhausi. Next base: position 144,689 of record CAJQZJ010033987.1, on the reverse strand, counting down.
TGTGTATGTGCATCTCTGTGTGTGGTGTATGTATATGTATGTGCATATATAAGTGTGTCTGTATGTGTGTAGAGACCACAAGTCAGTGTTAGGTTTCTTCCTCAATACTGTCCAGACTGTATTTTTTGAGACATGGTCTCCTCAAATTGATCCCAGAATCCATCAGTTTTATTAGGCTGAATGGCCAGTGGACTTCAGGAGCCTCCTATTTTTGCTACCCCAGTACTGGGGTTCCAGGTGCATGCTACCACATGCAGCCTTCTGGGTGGGTGCTAGGAATCTGAACTCTGACCCTCATGTTTGTGCGGCAAGCATTTTACTGACTGAGCCTTCTCCTTGGCTGGACATCTAATTTCCTTTCTTTCTTTCTTGTTTTGTGGGTTTTTTTTTTTGTTTTGTTTTGTTTTTGTGTTTGAAACAGGGTTTCTCTATGTAGCTCTGGCTGTCCTGGAATTGATTCTATAGATCTGGCTAGCATCAAACTCAGAGATCCATTTGCCTCTGGCTCCCAAGTACTGGGATTAAAGGCGTGCACCATATCTAATTTTCTATAAGGATGTCTCTACAAAGTATTCCATGGACATGAAAAAATACTTTCACAATCAGTAGTATAACCAGTAAGGTGTATATAAAGTTTATCTTTGCACAGATCAAGGCAGAACGTTAGAAATTCTGAACAACGTCCCATGGATCAGATAACATCTCTTATTTAAAACTACAGAAGATTCCTTCATCTATCACCTAGAAATGCCCCTTCCTTCCCCCACTATTTTCACACAATAGCTAACCAGCAACTCTGCTATAAAAACATTAGCATCCCCATGGCTTGCTTGATGCCAGTCTCAGATACCCGAGATTTAAGTAGATAGTGCAGATGTCTGACACAAGTTGCTGAGGCTTGAAGTCAAATTCGCTGAAGTCCTTGACTTTGAGAGCACCCATCTTGGGGCCAACAAGGTGCTGCAGGAAGTAGTTTAGCATGGAGATGATGCGCTCAGCAAGGAAGGGGTGCACGAACAGCGACTTGATCTCTGGAAAAAAGCAAAGGCTTCAAACGAAATGCACCAAGAATTTTCTTTTTTTTTTTTTTTTTTTGGTTTTTCGAGACAGGGTTTCTCTGTATAACAGCTCTGGCTGTCCTAGACTCACTTTGTAGACCAGGCTGGCCTCGAACTCACAGAGATCCGCCTACCTCTGCCTCCCAAGTGCTGGGATTAAAGGCGTGCGCCACCAACGCCCGGCTAAGAATTTTCTTTTTATATCTAATTTATTGGAGACAGCTGAGGACTTTTAGTTACATAATACATTTTCAGTGAAAAAAATATAGACAATAAAAACAAATAAATAAACAAACAGGAAACAAAAGCTACTACCCAGACATGAACATTGTTAAAACGTTTTAAAAATACATTTTTTTGTATGCACCTATGTGTGTACAGTGAGTGTGTGGAGGTCAGAGGACAATTTGTGGGAGTCAGTCCTCTCCTGCTACTAGGTGGGTCCCAGGGATCGAACCCAGGTTTTCAGACTTGGTGGCAAATGCCTTTCCCACTAGCCCCACATCTGCCGTTCCCTAAATCCACTGTTCATTTTCTTATCCTTTCTCTCTTAGTTTCTATCTCATTATTTTCTGTTCCACTTTAATGGGTTCCTTGAGTTTATTTTTTAATCCTTTCACTGAATATTTAAAGTTTTAAAGTCACGTTTTCAATATTTAAAACATCTTTTCTGTCCTTTGTGGAATTTGTTGTTGGTTTGTGGCTACCTTATCTTCTCTGATTTTTCTGACCTGATAAAAGTTTTTAAAAGAGCTTTAAAAGTTTTAAAAATCTATTTCTGTGTTTCTCGTTAGAGGGTTTCTTTTCACTCCTGTTCTTTCCCATATCACACTAAATTTAATCACTGAATGCAAATTATTTATCCCCTTCCCTCCCTCATTTCTTATTATTTACCACAGACTGTTAGTTACTTTGTAGCTTAGGCTGGCCTGGAACCCAGAGTCCTTCTGTCTTCATCTCCCAAGAGAATGCCACATCATGCCTGGATTTATATGTTTTTATCACACACACACACACACACACACACATACACACACAATCTTACAGTATGGATTTTACAAATATAGCATACTTTAATTCTGACTACCCACATTGTAAATGCTTGACAGCCACATGTGACATGGTTACTGAACAGGGCAGTGTTGCTCTAATGAGAGTGAAAATAAGTGTCTTTTTGAAATCTACTTCACCTACCCAGGACAGAAATACTTTCCAGAGTAATATATGTACACATACATGAACATGTAGAGGAATTTTTATTTAGAACATGGCTGCTCTGGCAAGAGATCATATCCAAAGACCTTCTAGGTCTGTGTGATCTGGCTAGAATATAGACATGCTTTTAATCCTAAGAGACAGAGGCAAGCTGATCTCTGAGTTCAAGGCCAGCCTGGTACAGAGCAAGTTTTAGGTAAAGAAAAACTCAGGTCCAGTTGTGGTGGTACACTCAGGAGATAGAGACATGTCCATCTTTGAGTTCTAGTCAGTTTTGTTCAGTCAGTTTGGTTGGGTCAGTGAGTTGAGAGGCAGTACAATAGAGTTGAATTCATGGCAGTTCGGTTCATGGAATTCAGAGGCAGTTTTACTTGGAGAGTTTTACAGAGACAGGTTGAGGAGAGAACAAGCTAGACACAGGTGAAGACAGATGAGCCAGAGAATGAGAAGGAGCCAGAAGATTAGAACAGATTATCAAAGTTAGTATGAGGCCAAGCAGAGCAATTCAGAAAAACTGAGAGAAGCCAGATTGAATCAGTCATCTTGGAGAGGAGTTTGAGCCAGAACAGCTCAGTTAAACCAGCCACCCAGGGTTCAGAAAGAGCTAGAAAGGGTAAGCTTATTCAGCAGTAAGTCTCAAAGGCTGAAAACATTTTATGCCTAGATTAGATTGTACTAGAAGGCTAGAAGCTTCCAGGACTAGGCCTAGGTTAGCAGACAAAGCAATAAGCCTTGGAGACAATTAAATCAGGAGAATAAAAGTTACTTTAACATGAACATATATAATTTACAGTGTGTATGGTATACACACACACACACACACATACATATAATTAATGGCTAACTGGTTCTCACAAAGTTTTTTGGGTAGCAGAGATTGAAGTTACCTCTACCACTAAGCTATACTCCCAGCTCCTTCAAGAAACCAACTCATATTTTCTGGCATGTCAATAATGGGGACCATCATTCTTTTCGAAGTTTTTCTGGTTTGTTTCACTCTCAGATGTAGAAGTTACAGTTACTTGAGTCTAATTTTCTTTTGGACAGCATCTCATGCATCCCAAGGTGTTCTGGAACTTACTATGTAGGTGTGGATGACCTGGAACTTCTGATCTTCCTGCCTTAGCCCCCAGAGTGCTGGGATTACAGTGTGGGCCACCATGCATGGTTTCATGAAGCTGAGGCAAACACTCTACTGACTGAGCTGCATCCCATCCCAGATTCTAAATTCTTATTTTTGATCTGGGTTGATTACTCAGTGAAACAGACCTCAATTCCTAAATTTTTGGGGAAAGCAGACCTTCATGTTCTTACCTGATGTCAGGAAGGAAAGGGTACCAATTGTTTCATTGGACATGATGTTATGGAAACGGGCCAGCTGCCCAAACATCTGCAGACCCGCCTCTTTCTCTCGGCGGGCTTCTGGCGTCAGACTCTCCCACTCTCCTCGGTCTTTCTCGATCTGCTGAATTTTTATCTTGCTCAAATACTATAGAAACCAGAAATGTGATACATGCAATTGAAGGGTCATGACATTTAAGAGGGCTTAATTAGCTGGGCATGGTGGCGTAAGCCTTTAATCCCAGAACTCAGGAGGCAGAGGCAGGCAGATCTCTGTGAGTTCAACGCTAGCCTGGTCTACAGAGTGAGTCCAGGACAGCCAGGACTACACAGAGAAAGAAACCCTCTCTGGGGGGGGGGGGGGGAGAAGAGATAGAGTCCTCATACAGACTTGTTTCAGCTTGAGTAAACCGTTAGGTAACTAACTGCCTAGAACCAGAATAGTATCCAGAGATGGGAAGGAGGGTCAGTGGAGCAGCACATGGACACCCAGCTAAACGACCAGACTACCACAAAAAAGGAATCCTTTCTAAAACATAAAACAAAAACAACACCACAAAAATGTTCAAAACTTGCTTATCAAAACAAAGTTCTATAAATATGCCTGATGTCTAGAAAGGAATCATAATTATTTAGAACTCCTCACCTCTAATCATTCTTACTGTTGCCACAAACAATGAGTTAACCAATGTCAAGGCAACACCATCTGCTTCACTGCCTGAATCATACGGTCCTTACTTAGCAGTTTGTAGCAGGAACTGTTCTCACTCCCTCACAGAACTTACATTAAATCTCAGAGCACAGGAGCATAAAAAGAGCAGGGGACCAGACCCTCTCACAACGCAAACACAAGTTACTCAGTGAGTTATCAATGAGACTTCCTGACTGTCCACTAAGTTACCTTCAAACTGACCTGCATCATCTTCCTGGTGTGTGTGTGGGGGGGGGTGTCACTGCCTCGTCACACTGATGCTCCTTCCTTGCTGCAGGCCCAGTGAAGAGCACACAGCTAAGCCTGGACCAAAACCTCTGCTATTATGAGCTAAAACAATCCCTCCTTCTTTAGGTTGTTTTTCTCAGGTACTTTGTCATAACAATGAAAGTCTGACAGTCACTGACCAAAATTACGATCCTATGATTTCTTTCTGCATTGCTGGACTGTTGGTACACCTTAGTTTGGCTTTATCACACTTAAAAAAATTATTTATGTGTATGCTTGTGCACCACATGTCTGCAAGAGTCTGTGGAGGTCAGAAGATGGTCTTAGACCCCCTGGAACTGGAGTTACAGGTGGTTGTGAGCTGCCACGTGGGTGCTGGGAACTGAACCAGGTCCTCGGCAAAAGTAGTAAGTGCTCTTAACCACTAAGCCATTTCTCCAGCCCAACACAATCTATTAAACTCCCAAGCTCCATCAAGCTTCAACAATGACTCTTGATTTTATCTCTAATGAAATGACAAACCTAGAAAACTGTGTGATGGCAAGCGTGGGGGAATACTAATAAACATACACTTTTGGTGTGCAGGAATGTTCTAGAGCAAGGATTACTCTATTATAATTAAAAAGTCAAAAGAAGATATTCTTTGCCAGGTGTGGTGGTTCATGTCTGCAATCTCAAAACTCTGGGAGGCTAAGGTGAAAGGATTCCTATGAGTTTGAGGTCAGGTTGGGATAAAGAGTGAGAAACACACACACACATACACAGACACACATACACACACACAGACACAGACACAGACACACACACAGACACACAGACACACACACACACACACACAGACACACACACACATACACACACACACACACACAAACACACACACACACACACACACGCCCCAACCCAACCCTCACCACTCCACTCCCACCGATGTTGATGATTTGAAGCCCTTCTCATTGAAACCACCACAGATGCACAGGAACACACACATAGGCACACGTACAGTTTTTTCTTTTTTACCTGTATGGCTTCATCCAAAAGGAAGATAGCATCATTCATTAACAGGTTAAGAAATCGGAGGAACAGCGGGGGGTTCATAGCTTCTAAATTCTTAGAGGCATAGTCAGCCAAACCCTGTAAGTCCCAGGCCAACAAGAAGATACTTTAGTACCAAATCACAACTGTACTAATGCTGACCTGAAGCAACTGCTTTTATGAAAACCTCTCTTACCTTAATGCTCTCCCGATAGGTATCTGTCCCCCACATGTATCTTAGGATGGGATACATTGGGCGGCGGTAATTAAACTTCTGTTCAAATTGATGGGGGTCCCCTAGAGTAAGGCAAGAATGAGAAGTCAGCAAGGGTGGTCTAATGCGGAATGAGCAGGAGCTTACGTATATGCATTTTCTTCACTCTGAATGTCAAGGCTGCTGCTACAATCTTCCCCAGAAGTTCCTCCGGCCCATACTCCTTGAGGTGCTGGGGATAAACCTAGGTTGTAGCTACAATTAACTGCATAGGATCATGTCAACAAGACCAGTCATTATTCCAACAGGCAGTACTACCTGGATTCAGTGGGTTGCGAACAAAAAAAAGGAGCAGATGTGAAAGGGGGAGGGGAACATGTTGGGAGTTCCCAGAGGAAGTGGGAGGGAAGAGTTGGGGATCAAGCATTCTTTACATGTATGAAATTGTTGAAGAATACATTCTATTAAGACACATACACAACAAACAAGACATAAGCCTTACATATGTTAGGCAAGTGTGCTACCAGTGAGTTACATGTCAGCTTTTGTTAGGAATCCCTGCCCACCCCCCACAAGACAAGGTTTCTCTGTGTAGCCCTGTCTCTCCTGGAACTGACTCTGTAGGCCAGGCTGGCCTCAAACTCAGAGATCCACCTGCCTCCTGAGTACTGTGATTAAAGGTGTGTGCCACCATGCCCAGCTTTCTCTAGCAATTTCTAAGGCCTAGAATTAGGCCAAATGTTTGTTTGTTTGCTTGACAAAAGAGGGAAACAGCTCTAAAGGACAGCTTACTTAGTAAGGAATCAGGACCAGGCTGTTAAAAAAAAAAAAAAAGCCAAGAACAAATGCTTCTGTATCCAACTATGGAGTATGCAATGAGGGCTCTGAGATGGCCACTACAGCAGTGAAAGTCAGGTGCACAATGGGTCACTAAGTGACCTCCATATTCTTTATAGTCAACATCCCAGCCATGGGGCCAACTGGCTCCAGATTATTAAAAAAAAAAAAATCATGCCAAGAGCTAAAAATCTGAGTCTTAAAGAACAGGCTCATATAATAAAGGGAAGATGAAGCTGGATAGATAGCTACAGTAGCTAGAATTAGAGGCCTAGGTTTTCTCTTATTCTGCTTAAGACAAGTCTCCTAACCTCTCTCCCTATTCCTCCCACCTCTTCCTCTTTTCCTTTCATTCATTTATTTTGAAAAGGCTCTTGCTATATAACCGAAGGTAGTTTCTTTTCATATATGTATGATTTATTATCATTATTATTTTTATGTACACTTGGTGTTTGGCCTACATGTATGTCTGTGTGGGGGTGTCAGGTCCTCTGGAACTGGAGTTACAGGCAGCCATGAGCCACCATATGGATGTTGGGAAATGAACCCGGGTCCTCCAGAAGAACAGCCAGTGCTCTTAACTACTGAGTCTTCTCTCTAGCTCTGTAAGGTTGTTTCTTTCTCCTTTCCTTTTGTCTTCTCTTCTTCCTTCCTTCTTTCTTTTCTTTGTTTCTGAGACAGGGTCTCTCTATGTAACCCTGGCTATCCTGGAACTTGTTATAAAGACTACGCTGTCACAGAGCTTCACCTACATCTGATTTGTGAGTGCTGAGATTAAAGTTGTGTGCCACCACACCTGGCTCTAGGTTGGTTTCCAACTAAGATTTTTTTGCCTCTGCCTCTCAGCTGTTGCGATTACAAGTATGCATCCCAGTGCTTGGCTGACCAAACATTTTCCAACTTTCACTTTCTTAGATTAACAGAATGTATTCCATTACAATTCTCTGTGTACAGCCACACAGTGAGATCACCAGAGTGGCCTGTTGTGCAGAGCCTCATATAGGTGAAGGTTTACACACACTACACCACAGAATCATACAGGTGAAGGTTTACACACACTATGCCACTGAATCATTTTGAATCATTTTATATGTGAGAAATTGAGACCCAGAGGTAGGTAAGAGACAAAGGCAGAAAAAAATGTGGAACGTCAGCTAATAAAATGTTAAATGCCTCTTTAAATGTCAATTGTATATGCTACCAAATGGCAGAAATCCCTTTTAAAAAGACTGATATGCAACTGCTTAATATATCTTGCCTACTAGTTCAGACAAAGTTCTGCTTAAGACTTGGGCTCAGGACTGAAGAGAAAGACAATGTTGTCTACTGGTACTATTTTCTTGATTTTAACTAATTTTTTTGATGTGTACATGTATGTTGTGGGTATGTGTTCATACATGCTTGTGTGTCCATGCATGTGTATGTTTGCACATGCATATGTGAAAGCTGAAGGTCTATACCAAACATCTTTCTCAATTGCTCTCCACTTTTTTTGAGACAGGGTCTCTCTGTGTAGCCCTGGCTGTCCTGGAACTTGTTTGATAGGCCTGAGTGGCCTTGAACTCAGAGAGATCCACCTGCCTCTGCTACCACCTCCTGGCCACCATGAAAGGTTGGCTTCTATATTTTTTGAGACAGAGTCTCTCATTAAAATCAGAGCTCACTCAGCCAGTTGGATGGTCAGTGAGCCTCAGGCATTTCCTGCCTCTGCCTTCCTAGAACTGGATTACAGGTGGATGCTGCTTCACCTGCCTTTTTAAACTTAGATTTTAAGGCTCAATCTCAGGTTCTGACGGTTGCCTTGCTTGCAAGTGTATGCAGGTGGGACATTTTTGTTCTTGTTTGTTTGATTTTTTTCCATAAGACAGAGCTGGTTCTAGTATTTTTAGTTGTATGATATGCACAAACAATTAAAATATTTTAGCACATATATTCTTACAGATGAAATGAGAACAACATAGATGAACTTTAAAATAAAGCACTCAGCATCAAGCCTGGCACATAGTAGTGTTCCAGACATTTCTGTGACACTTGACAGTGGTTACACCGTAACTTTTAGCTCTCAGCTCTACAGCTGGGCATGTGACTTTACCTGTAAATTCAATGTCCACAAAAACCTTGATTAGGGCTTCTGAAAGTTGGGGTGCATATGGATAGTTGCAGAACACACGTTTCCGGTGGAACACACTGGACACCAAGGGGTTTGGGGTCGGGTCCAGGTGAGGCATTACTGCTTCCAACACCTCTGCTAGCTTGGCCCTCAGGTGGGGATTCTTCATTCTGTAGAGGGCAGAAAGCATGATGAGCAGGAAAACATAACGCCCTGATGTGGTTCCATTCTACATGCAGAGCCAGTGCACACTGTCTCACTATTAATACATAAAAGTCACACCTGTT
>CAJQZJ010033987.1:82302-135642 GCA_907164525.1 Lophiomys imhausi | reverse complement strand
TCTCACTATTAATACATAAAAGTCACACCTGTTTCAAGTTTGCCAGTACTCTGGTACAGGGTATACCATGTAACATGTTTTGAGATGGTTTTACTACATAGTCCTGGCTGGCCTGAAACTCCCTATGTAGACCAGGCTGGTCTTGAACTTGTGTCAATCTCTCTGTCTCTGCCTCCTGAGTGCTAGGAGTATAGATGTGCACTAGTATGCCTGCTAATTTAACTCTTGAGATGACAGTTTACCTCAAATGAGGGACCACTTCAGTTTCCAGGTAATCTTAGGCCATCAGTTTTCTTCTCTGTAACAATTCCCTATTTATTATGTACTCTTTTCTGACAGGTTCATCTTGACTCCCAAGCTTTCTGAGGGCAAGGTTTAGGTTATAATTATCTGATACCACCCATAATCCCTATCCTGTGTGTCTAATCAATGCCTGTTGGCTTATGACTCCCCTTTAGGTCTGCTAGGCTCAGTGAAAGGTTGGCTTCTATATATTTCTCATTAATATGCCTTGAGAAATCATGGACTTTTCTTTTTATTTTGCAGAAAATGTGCCCTTTTGTGCATAGAAATTGTTTCTTTATTTTGGTTTTTCAAGACAGGGTTTCTCTGTGTAACAGTACAGGCTGCCCTGGACTCACTTTGTAGACCAGGCTGGTCTTGAACTCACAGAGATCCACCTGCCTCTGCCTCCTGAGTGCTGGGATTAAAGGTGTGCACTACCACACCTGGCAGAAATTGTTTTCTTTTAGCCTACACACATAATACCTTCCCCTGCCCCAAGAAATCAGGGAAGTAATTTTGAAAACCATAGTACCTCTGTTTCTGAGAGAAGGCTTCTAGAAGTAACATCATCAACTTAGGTTTACTGCTTATCCAACTCAAGCTGCAGGAGCAAGCTTTGGTTCACATAATTAGTAGAAGGGTTTAGTACCTGACTGCCACTGGTACAGCTTCTGGTATCCTAGTCAACTGTTTTAACCAGGGACCAGCAGTGGAATTCCCATCAGGTACCTTAGAGGCAGGTTCAGATTCTCTGTGGGCAAAGTCCTCTGCTTATTAAGCCTCATGACAGCAGGCAGAATGTTTTGTATCTCTAACCAATGACTGTGGCAAGCGTTAGCATATCACCTTTCTATGCTTCCAGTGAAAATGGTGATAAAGTGAAGGACATGCTCCAGTGAATCTGCTGATGTCTCCAAGATGTCCTCAGCAAAGCGCCGGAGGAAGATGAGGAAATCACCCAGGTTATCTGCAAAAAATTCTGAAAAAGATCCACTGGAATTAGCCAAACATCTGTTCAATGGTCCCAAATAACATCCCAGTACCTCCTTCACATTTATTAAAAGAAGGTTAAAAAAAGGTCAAAGTCTTCTGTGTACCCAGGATGGTGATAAATCAGTAACAGTAGGGTCTCTTACGTGTGTGTATCCAGCTTTATTTTTATCTGACTAAATACATGAAGAGCAGTGACATGTCATACTGTCACCAATAGCACGGTGGATCCCCAAAGGATGATCACAGTATAAGCCACACTTTAGGTGTTGCCAGTTACACCACATGACTGCAGTAAGGAGCTCCAGCATCATCCTCCAACCATGCTCCCTTTTGGCACTCACACCGTTTGCAAAGTCCCTTTCTGCATTACTCTAGGCTAGGAGATACTCTGATGTATGCAGTAGAGTATGCATTAGTTGTGAAAGTTTGCAGCTTTCATTTTGGTCACCTGTGCTGCCACATCATGAGTGGCTCTAAGAGGAGATGTGTGGGGCTTTTGGCAAGCAGCTGAGGCCTGTTGACAACCACATGACTGGGTTTGTAAGTGGCTCCTCTAGCCCCTGTTGAGTCCTCAGAATCCAAGACTCTGACTGACAGCTTGCACCATCTCATTAATACTCTGAGCTAGAATCACACAGCCAAGTGCTCCTGGATTTCTGATGTAGAGGACTATGTGAGGAAATGTTTGTTGTTGTAAGCTGCTATGTTCGGGAGTAACTTGCTACATAGCAATACCAGAGCAGCAGTGTTGAAGAACATTTAATCTGTTTAGTGAACACCATCTACTGACCCCCTCACTGACATACATATGCACACAATCTCTTTTCTGAGTTAATAAGAGGGGATTTGTTTTTTTCTAAACAACAGACAAATTAATAAGTTGAAAGACAAACAATATTAATGACAGAAACTAAGAGCTATGAAAACCCTGACTGCAGTTCATCTTTTGAAGGCTGTTTTCTGATAGACCCATCACTGGAGACACAAAACTGGAGAAGCAACCACCAGTGCCCTCATTCTTTGGCCAGGAGATACTTGCAAGTTTGAGTAGTTTCTCTAAAGACAATGGAACGATAACTAAGGAAGGATATTTTGAGGATTCAGTTCCAAGGTGACCCAATTAAACTTAGGTGGCTATTAATAGAATGTTCCCAAGGGACAGGCTGCTTACCTGGCACATAAGCCAAAGAGCTGTAGTTATCTGGCAAAGGAAAACTTAGCTCTATTGGCTGTGAGCCCTCATTGCCTATGGCCAGTTGAACTAGCAGAACAGCCATGGACACCTGCAAATTCAGGCAGTTTTGCAGCATCTGGGGTTCAGTCATAGCAGTCTTGGTAGAAAGATAGATGGTCATCAGGCGTTCAAACTGCTCACGGAGATTGTCAGCAGCAGGGCTAGAACTCTGCTGAGCATCCCGCCAGGCAACCTGCAGCCGATGCAGATTTTGGTTGATTTTTACCATCTGATCATGCAACCTGCCCCCAAGAAAGCAGAAGAGACTATGTCAGGGAGGCTCATGTGGGGGCAGGGTAGTACAGACCACAGTGAAAAGCAAATCCTCATTTGCTTATTCTAGTATTCTAAGGTTGTAGAAAGTTGCAGGTACAATGACACAGAAAGCACTCACAAAAGTCACTGACTGGACAGAAGCAAGGTGCACTGCTCTGGGAAAATGTCACCATGTACCCAACGAATCTGAATTATGAAAAGTTAGCAACCTCTGCCATGACAGAGTGCAGAGTGAGCAGTTACTACTGAAAACAGTCATTTAACAAGGCAGAGTATGAGCAGCCCAGCACAAGCTTCAGAGCACACAGACGGGGCCAAAGGATGATCTTTGCACAGTTAGGAAACAGAACAAGTGAAAAAAGGCTCAATTATAAAGACCACACAGGAAGCAACCACTAGTGGGCACACAACCTAAGAGCAGCTTCCAGCCCTCTGTTGTTTAGTGTAAAATAATTATTCTTCACAGAAGTTCACTTGAATATTGAAAGGAAGACCTAGAACTAAAGCTATTGGTAATTGGTTCTACATCTACAATCCTAAATCACTCCTTTGATTCTTGTGGACAGTGACTAGGGCTACTGACTGGGAAACTAGATGACCAGCATGTCTATGTCTGAATTTAGATTGTTGAGCAGATCAAGCACATACTGAACTTCTATCTTTCACCACATTTAAAATGTCAACAGGTCAGAAATACTGTCTAATGAAGATATATTTTCTTTTTTTTTTCAGTAATTATCTGCTAGAGGAGTTCTAAAAAACAAAACCAAAACCAAAAAACACCTTACATTAATTTAAGCATCATAAGAAGGCATTAAAAAAAATCAGTATTCCAGGCCGGGTATGTGATGTACACCTTTAATCCCAGCTCGCAGAGGCAGAGGCAGGTAGATCTGAGGCCAATCTGATCTACAGAGTGAGTTTCAGGATAGCCAGGGCTACACAGAGAAACCCTGTGTAGCCAAAAAACCAAAATATCAAGCCGGGCGGTGGTGGTGCACGCCTTTAATCCCAGCACTTGGGAGGCAGAGGCAGGCGGATCTTTGCGAGTTCGAGGCCAGCCTGGTCTACAAAGTGAGTCCAGGACAGCCAGGGCTACACAGAGAAACCCTGTCTCGAAAAACCAAAAAAAAAAAAAAAAAAAAAAAACCAAAATATCAATATTCCTGGGATCTGGGGAGATGGCTCAGGTGGTAAAGTGCTTGTAGAACAAGCAAGAGGAGCTGAGTTCAGATACTCAGCACTCATTTAAAAGCTGAGTATGTGGTGTGTTCCTGTAGCCCTGATGTTGGGGGCACAGAGACAGGAGCCCAGGAGTCTTACTGAATCAGTGAGCTAGCACTGAAAGATCCTTCCTCAAAAGATATGGTGGGGATTGTCTTGAGAAAGCCACCTGACATCAATCTCTGGCTTCTTTATCACATATGAGCATGTATGTCTATCCCCTACAACTAAAAAAAAAAAAAAAAAAATCAGTGTTCATAATACTCTTTTTACAGATGAGAAGTATGAATGAGTTGTTATTTTCCCTCTTATACTGGCAATCATTCTCAGCTAAATAAGGGGGGGAAATGTAGTGACATGTAGCTGGCTTGCTAGTAAAGGACCCGTCTGGCACTTCTACACACAAGTTCTTAACCTTCCCATTTTTAAAATCCTTTCTCTTAGGCTCAAAGCTCCTTTGTGGTCATGTTGGTCTTACTGGAATTCCTTACCACCATTCTCTCAATTTCTGTCAGTTTTGTCTGTTGGTCTTTGGGCATCAGAAGTAATAAGAACTCAAGAGTAGAGAATGAAATGTAAAGTTAAGATAATTATCCTAGATAATAACAGAAAGATGGAGATTTTAAAGTTGGCAAAATGTGGAAAAATTAGCACGTTGTTAATTTTAAAAATAGATTAAAACTGTAAGTAATCTGTACAAAGTGGACTCATGTAAATTTAAAGTGCACAAGAGTTCTTTCCCTGTGACATCCTAAAATTAGTCTTTAGACTCTCAACCTCTGAGCTATCAACACAACTAACTAGTTCTTAACAAACAGTTCTTTTCCAACAACATCAAAGGAGTTACCTGTGAAATCCCAGGTACAAGGTGTACTCTGTCAGGGCCAGGTTCTCTGTCACAAGGTTGTAGTTCTCGGGGAACATTGGCTCCTGCACAGCTGGGATCAAACAGGTCTCCTTGTCCAAACCTTGAAAAAGTGAAAGGAATGGTGATCGCTCACCATACATATCTATCTTGGGCTTCAGTCTCCTTTCCTTTTGCTTAGCTTCCATATTGCTACAATGATATCTTCTTCACAACACCTCTCCAATTATTTCCTTCACTAAAAACACTTTTTGGCTTTCTGATATCTACAGAAATAGTTAAATCTCTTTTGATGAACCAATGAAATCAGGACAAACTAAAATGAGTGGTAATACTGTGTATTTTTCCAACTGATAGCTAATGGGCCATTTCCATTGATTATTTATATATTTATTTATTTATTTAGTTTTTTGAGACAGGGTTTCTCTGTGTAGCTCTAGGTATCCTGGAACTGGCTTTGTAGACCAGGCTGGCCTTGAACTCACAGAGATTACACCTGCCTCTGCCTCCTGAGTACTGGGATTAAAGGTGTGAACCACCACCTGCCCATTTCTACGTATTCTAAGCTTTGCTACTTATTCAATGCTTATTCCACTGTTCTATGCTTAAACATATAAAAATATGTGTTTAAGATAAGTTACTTTTGTACAGATATTAGTTTTTTTTTTTAATTAAAGGAGGATAAATATCCCCAAAAACCTGGAACGAAATTGATCAAAACGGAGAAGAGATCCACTCTGAGTGATAGAATCAGGGCTGATTCTTTTCTTCTTTTCCCTTCTCTATATTGTTCATGTTTTCTCCAATCTGGTGTCAGCTTTTTTCCTTCCCACCTCTTACTCTTCACAACCCCTGATCCCCATCCCCCTTGTTATAACCGCATGAGCTTCTCACTATTCCTCAATAAATTCTTTCCACAAATTTTTTTTTTCTAGAGAGCCTCAAACTCAAAGATCCACCTGCCTCTGCCTCTCAAGTGAGTGCTTGGATTAAAGGCATGCACCATCAAAATCCTTCCATAGATTTTTTTATTTTTATTTATTTATTTATTTATTTTTGGTTTTTCGAGACAGGGTTTCTCTGTGTAACAGCCCTGGCTGTCCTGGACTTGCTTTGTAGACCAGGCTGGCCTCGAACTCACAGAGATCCGCCTGCTTCTGCCTCCCAAGTGCTGGGATTAAAGGCGTGCGCCACCACGCCCGGCCCTTCCATAGATTTTTAACTCCACACCCATTACTGTCCTGTCTGAGGCTTCTGTTCCTCTGCCTGGTAAACACTGACTTGTCTTTCAAGACAGCTGTAAAGATGCCAGCTTCTACAGAGCTGGTCGTTCACTCCTTCCTGTGCTGTTTTCACCATGTTAAGCTGTCTGCCCTCTTCTGGAACCTCTGAGTTCAAAAAGGATAGCAGCTGAGTGTTACTGAATCTTATAAAAGATGAAGGAATTGGGCTGGAGAGATGGCTCAGCGGTTGAGAGCACTGGCTGCTCTTCCAGAGGTCATGAGTTCAATTCCCAGCAACCACATGGTGGCTCACAACCATCCATAATGAAATCTGGTGCCCTCTTCTGGCCTGCAGATATACCTGCAGACAGAACACTGTATACACAATAAATAAATCTTTAAAAAAAAAAAAAAAAAAAAAAAAAGATGAAGGAATGAATATCCAAGGCTGCCACAATCAGACAGAAGGTCTCACCAATGCCTAGCATTTAAACGAGAACAGTTGTTATTTCTTAGAACTCCATGTTGAAATCACAAAACTAGTTCTCCATTGTGCCTCATCTGTTGTGAACAAGAGGCACTTTCTTAAAGGCTAAGGGAGCAGCATTTGCTCAGAGGTGACACACATTCACTATTTTGAAAAGCCCAGTTCCCTGCCTACCTCTCATATGTACATTTTTAATTTTTTGTTCTTCGTCATTCAACTCCTTCAGGACACAGTACGTGGGGTTAAAGGTGAGGAGCCGAGAGGATCTGGGTTTGCAGAATGGTTGGCACAGCTTCAGGAGTGCAGCGCCCAGATTCAGAAAGAAGGCATCCGAGGCATACATTTGGAAGAAGATTTCAGGCATCTGATTGGCCCAGATCTTGGTGCGGCCTGCATTTGCATGCAAACAGTTTCCAAGCCAGAACAAGATACAGTGCTTGGTTTCTGGAGAGAGCTGGAGCAAGTTCTTCAGCATCTGGTAGATCTTTTCATGGAACTGAGCCATGAACTGTTTAACCAGAAAACACAACCACAGAACATTCCAATTTCACAATCCAGTTATTTTCTTTTTTTACTCCTAAACCCTAGCAAATACATGTTTCTAAATACATGCTAGTCCTAACCTTTCCTTTATCTTTGTACCTATTCCTTGATTCTGATTTTTAATATATACATATGTACACATACATACGTACACATACATATGTATAGATATAAACATACACACACATACATATATGTGCACATATCACTGGATACTTAGGAGACATTTTCTGGTCAGCTGCAAAACTTCAGAGAGTTTAATAGATTTTACAGTAGGGATTTTTCTGTAAAGTGTTAAGAGGACTACACATAAAATGGCATTTAGTCAAAAGGTTTATAAGCTGAGTGACAGTGAGTGTCTTGGCAAGGTCAAGGACTGAAGGGAATGTGCAGCCTTGTCACATGGGCAGGTTCTCATGTACACCACAGCTTATCCCCTCTTTTTAGTGAATGACACCAAGAAGGTGATTTCTTTCCTTTTTTTTTTTGAGACAGGGTCTCTACATAATCCCACTGTCTTGTAACTAACTACGTAGACAAGGCCTGTCTCTATCTGTCTCTGTGTGCTGAGATTATAGATGTGAGCCAAGGGTGTTTGTTTGTTTCTTTTGTTTTTGAGACATTCTCTCCGATAATGTAGGTTTGCCTTCTGCTGGCTATGTAGCTCAGGATGATCCTGAGATCCTGAACTTCTGATCCCTGACTCTGTTTCTTTCTTTTCTTTTCTTTCTTTTTTTTTTTTTTTTTTGTTTTTTGAGACAAGGTTTCTTTGTGCATTCTTGGCTGTCCTGGACTCACTTTGTAGACCAGGCTGGCCTCGATCTCACAGAGATCCGCCTGCCTCTTCCTCCCAAGTGATGGGATTAAAGGCGTGAGCCACCAGGCCTGGGTCTGACTCCATTTCTTAAGTGCTAGGATTACAAGTATGTGCCAGCACAATACTTGTAATTTGCCACCCAAATTTCCTGAATAAGAGGGAAATTTCATTATGTTATTGTCATAGAAGCCAACCAGACCAATTAGCTTTCCCAAAGAGATTGAAGCAGCCTTATCCCTACATGGTTCCTTGATTATCTCAAATCAGGGGGCTGACACCCTAGGAAACAGTCCCACCTGATGGATGTTGGCTTCCTGTACTTTGATCTCCTGAGGACTGGAACGAGATGGATTCAGGAAGTAGCCATGGTTTTCTACCACACCCGGAGTCTTTAGCAAGCATGAGATATTCAGAATGACTCCCAGCAAGGTCTTCTGATACATCTGTCCATTGCTAGTGTCCTTGGGCTGAATATATTCTAGAAAAACCTGTAGGAGAGGACAAATCCTATTTATTCATCTGTATAGTGAGATAAAGGGGGTGAGATGCAAGGGTCTCAAAGAATTAAGTCTTATACAAACAACTCTATCCATCCATCCATCCATCTATCATCTATCTATCTATTTTTTTAAAGGCCAGGTTTTTATAAAATTCAGGCTAGCCTCAAATTACAAAACATTTAAAAACATTTATTTGTGTGTGTGTGTATGAATACCATGGGCACAGTGTGGTGGTCACAGGACAACATGTGTGTGGGGGTTGGTCCTTCCCTTCCACTATGTGGGTTCTGGGCACCAAATTTAGCTCTTTAGGCTTTGTGGAAGTGCCTTCACCAAATGGGGCATCTCACCAGCTCTGGCCAAAGGACCTCAAATACACGGTGTAGCTGAGGATAGCACTGATCCTCCTCCCTTCACATAGCTGCTAGGATTCCAGGCATGTGATACTCTACCTGGCTTTCTACAGGCAATGTCACAGTGTCCTCAGGACAGGGGGCATCAAGTAGTGAGTGGTCAGCACCATGAGCATGCAGTGCTTTGACACCCACCTTGGCCATATCCTTCTGCCTACTGAAATAGAGAAGGATATCCAGATATGCATACAGTAGGATCTGGCAAAGCTCCAGATCTTTTATTCGGCGTAGTAAAATATCAAACACTGGTATCATGACTTCAGGAAATGTTCGAACTTCCTCATCCAACAGCAAGGCTTCAATGACCTCTTCTAAAAACTCAGTTACATCTTCAAAATCTAACAGAAGGCAGATGAGAAAAGGAGGAGGCCATGTCAGCTTTATGCCTTCACACACTGTTTCTTTTTTTCCTCTGTTGTCTTATCTCTGTTGTGGTGTAGGACTGAACTGAAGACCTGGTGAGAGCTGGGCAAAACTGTTCCACTCGAGCTTGACCAATGAGACACACCCACTTCCAAACAATGGCCTATGATTTATTTACTTTTATTTTATTTGTATGGTTGTTCTGACTGCATGTATGGCTATGTACTAAGTACATGGAGTGCCTGCGGAGGCCAGAAGAGGGCAATGGATCCCCTGGAACTGGAGTTACAGTCATGTGCTTGCTGAGAATTGAACCGGAGTCCTCTGGAAAAGCAGCTAGAAGTGCTCTTAACTTTTGAGCCCTCCCCTCAGTCCCTCTATAGTATTTCTGAGAATTCTGTTAGTATTGAGGCCCAAAGATCAAGGTGTAAGCTTTCTTCCTTAATTTGTCAAAGTCACACTGTCTCTGAGACTCTCTAATACCATTAGAGGAGTTTTAAATTGCTATTCTAAGTGCAGATGTTCAAAGACCTTGCTTCTATACTCACGGGCTCCCTGAATGGCTTCCAACATCAAATCTACCAGTTGTTCATGGATGTTTTGGTCAACGTAGATCTCTGGGGTGAGGAGAACTGTTCGAGTGTTGGACACAGTGAAGTTCCTGCACTGCACTGCAAAGGGGAGCAGGTTTTCTGGAACTTTGGTAATCTGCAACAAAGAAAGAAAAGCATAACTTTTATACCATGGAGCAAGGGTAGGTACAGTAAACAGGATGGAAAACAAATCATATCCCCAAACAGTACTGGTTTCTTTCTTTCTTTTGTTTTTTGGAGGCAGGGTTTCTCTGTGTAGCCCTGGCTGTCCTGGAACTCATTGTGTAGACTAGGCTAGGCTCAAACTCGGAGATCCGCCTGCTTCTGCCTCCCAAGTGCTAGGATTAAAAGCGCCTGGTGTACTGGTTTCTTGAGGACTGAACTAATTACAGACTTGTTTGGCTTAATGGCTTACTTGCTGAAATTCTCATCCTGAAGATGTCAAGCTTAGCACCATTTAGTTGGGGCTTAGCTCCACCTCATTGGAAATGTTAGCAGTTTGGATTTTGCTTAGTTCATGTTGTTTTATTTGGGTCTCATGACATAGTGTAGGCTGTCCTGGAACTCACTGTAGATATGTAGACCAGGGTGACTTGGAACTTGTAGCAATCTTTGTGCCTATTCCTCATGAGTGCTCAAATTACAGGCATGTACTACTACCATACCTCACTGATCTGGTGTTTGGGTTTTGTTTTTTCCTTTTTAAGGGTGTGATTTTTAGAGATGTTTGTATGGAGAAGAGGAGGCACTAGTTAACTGGGAAGAGAGATGGACCCCAAGCCACAAAAAGGAGACTAAGGCTTTAGGGCAATCTAGTAGTGTCAGATATACCATAAAATATACATACATACATTTTATATATATATATATATATATATATATATATATACACACATACATATTTTATATATATATGTATATGTATATTATGGCATGAAAGACACTCATCCAACTCTCACTCACATGATAAAGTTACTTAAGAGGATAATCTAAAATCCCATGGGCTTATTCATTTACCTCTTCCTTGGCTCTTTGGAAGCAAGAGTAAAGGTAACAAAAGATGTGCCTCTCCCCTGCATCTCGATCGGCAGAGAGATTTAATGTTGTTGAGGGAGTCATGCTGATCAAGTGGTTTCCTGGATCTTGAAGCAATAACCGAGCAAAGATGGCCTATTAAGAAAAATCAACAACAACAAAAAAACCTATTGTAAGGTAAATCCTAGAACACTAAGACATGAAAAGTTTGATATACGCTTTGGCAAGGATCGGATGTATTTCAGAATAATGGGGGAATCTTATTTAGAAATGTTAGAAACTAGCCAGGTGTGGTGGCGCACGCCTTTAATCCCAGTACTCAGGAGGAAGAGGCAGGCGGATCTCTGTGAGTTCAAGGCCAGTCTGGTCTACAAAGTAAGTCCAGGACAGTCAAGGATACACAGAGAAACCCTGTCTCGAAAAACCTAAAAAAAAAAAAGAAAAGAAAAGAAATGTAAGAAACTAATTTTACAGTTACTGTGAATTAAGACAAGTATTTGGGCTAGTCACAGCACAGAGTAGGTACCACACAGTTACTTGGTGAATGGTGTAAACAGTCAGTGATAAAACCTACATGGAAAATCTACTTTTGTCTGTGACCTCGAACTTAAAGACACTTTAAATGTGAAAGTTAAATGCCAAGTTACCAGTCTTTCCTCTCAATTTTTAACATTATTATTTTTAATTATGATATGTGTGTGTGTCTATGTGGGCATGTGCACATGAGTGAAGGTGCTAATGGTAGCCAGAGGCACTGGTCTCCCCTGAAATTGGAGTGACAGCTGTGAGCCACATGAGGTAGATGTTAGGAATTGAACTTCCTCTGAAAGAGCAGCATTATGTTAACAGCTGAGACATCTCTCTAGGCTTATTTCTTTTTTTTTTTTTTTTTTTTTAAAACATTATTTATTTATTTATTATTTATACAGTATTTGCTCTACATATATGCCCGGGCAGATCTCAATGTAGATGGCTGTGAGCCACCATGTGGCTGCTGGGAATTGAACTCAGGACCTTGGGAAGAACAGCCAGTGCTCTTAACCTCTGAGCCACCTCTCCAGCCAGCTTATTTCTTTTTTGAAACAGTGTCTCCACTGTATCCCTGGCTGGCCTGGAACTCACCATGTAGACAAGGTTGGCATTGAACACAGACATCAGCTGGCCTCTGCCACCAAAGTGCTAGGATTAAAAGTGTGCACCATCATGCCTGGCCAACCACTGTCAAAGTTTTAGTCTTTTAATGTTAATCAGGTTTTTTTTTTTTTGTTTTTTTTGAGACATGGGCTCTCTATGTAGTCAGTCCTGGCTGTCCTGGAACTTATCACGTAGACCAGGCTAGCCTTGAATTCACAGAGCTCTTCCTGCCTCTGACTCCCAATGCTGGGATTAAAAGTATCTGCCATCATGCCCGGCTTTTATTCAGTTCTTCGAATATACAGTGTGGGCTCCAATACCCTGGGAACCAATTCTATCTAGTGGATGTGGCTTTCTGTGCTTGATCTCCTGAGGACAGGAGTGAGGCCAGAGGAGGACACTGGTGTCCTGCTCTGTCACTCTCCAGCTCATGCCCCTCAGCTCTGATTAAGTCTGGAGCTCACTATTCTTCATCTAGGCTGGACAGTTGGCAAGTCCCCAGGGATACCCTTGTCTCTATTCCCTTTTATTTCTAGCATTAAGGTTATCATCCTACATGGCACAATTAGCTTCATGTGGGTGTTGGGCATCCAAACTTGCTTGTGTGCCATTTCCCCAGCCCAGTTTTGGTTTTTTGAAAGTATGTTAAAAAAAGAGATGGGCAGGGCTGGAGAGATGGCTCAGGGGTTAAGAGCACTGGCTGTTCTTCCAAAGGTCCTGAGTTGAATTCCCAGAAACCACATGATGGCTCACAACCATTTACATTGAGGTCTGTTGCCTGGGCATATATGTAGAGCAAATGCTGTATACATAATAAATAAATGTTTAAAAAAAAAAAAGAGATGGGCCTTGACCTAGGAATTTAAGAATCTAATAGGAGTTATAAGACAGGTTTATTAAGAAGTCACAAGAGCCGGGCGTTGGTGGCGCACGCCTTTAATCCCAGCACTTGGGAGGCAGAGGTAGGCGGATCTCTGTGAGTTCGAGGCCAGCCTGGTCTACAAAGTGAGTCTAGGACAGCCAGAGCTGTTATACAGAGAAACCCTGTCTCGAAAAACCAAAAAAAAAAAAAAAAAAAGAAGTCACAAGAGACAGTGATAGTTTCCATAAGAAATGTAAAGGATAAGGAACTCAGAGGAGGGAATGACGACTCTTTTCTGGCAACTCAGATGACATTTTAACTGGTTTAACAATGGGAGGATTTGAATGTGTGGCCAGGGTGGATAGGAAGAGTTTGGAGGAGAGTAACACACACAATGTAAGTGGCACAGGCAAGCAAAGTTGTGTCCGATTCAGTTCCATGGCTGCGCTTTGCTGAGGGCACACAATCAGGTACTGTACCTGCTCAACATTGCTCATGTCAAGCCAGTCTTGATCTTCCAGCTCCACTGCCATTTCTTCCAAATACACACAACGACTGGGGATGCCATTCCCACTCTTCAAGCTTGGATCACCTGTGAGACAGTTTTAACAGTTCTTAGGTTAAGGATAATGTTCCTGTCCTCATGACACTGCTCTAATTTTGTTTTGTTTTTTTTTTGAGTCAGGATCTTGCTATGTTGCCTAGGTTGGTCCTTAACTCAGGCTTAGGTGGTCCCTCCTGCCTCTGCTTCCCAGTATTAGAAAGTAAAGGTATGCACAGCTGTGCTCAGCTTCCAACGACTGATCTGGATAGCAAGTCTCTTGAATTAAGAAATACCAGAGAGATTTTGATGCACAAAGTAGTTACAGAGCATGGACTACTGTGGACTCTCAGTATGACATTTAAGAAAAAAATTCCAGACACCACCATTAACTTTTTAGGGTTGAATTACAGGCAGGGCACAGAGGTAGAACACATCTGAACCTCTCAGCATCCATAGAAGAAGAAAACAGGGTTAGTTTCTCTACTTCCTTTTTAAAGTCACACAGACAAGTAGTCACACAGCTCACTCAGCACCAACATGGCAACAGAAGTTAGATCTGTTGAAATATTATTTTTAAGTAATTAAAAAACTTATTAATATAAACCCTGTGTTCCAGGGAGTACAAGGGTGGTTTTAACCATTAGACATAGCAATTTTCTAAGAACCAAAGTAGCCTCTAGACCAAGCCAAGAAGGCAGAATAGAGAATCAATCAATGGGTGCAAGTCTGCAACTCACTGTTGTCCAGAGTAATGAGGAAGATCCTTTGGATCATGTGATTGATGTTGAGTTGCTCACATATTTCTTGCTGTGACCGAAAGGAGCGGCTAATCTCAGACACTGAGTAGTCAAATTCATCCAGGCTCTCTGACACACTATTGTCTGAGTCATCTGGGCTTGCTGGGAGCTCATCTGCCAGAACACATATGCTATTACACAGTATGCTCCTCCGTCACAACCAAACATACTACCTACAATGAATGTTAACCACCAGAAGGACAATTACAGATGTGAAACAAATCATTCATCTCATTAGTGAGCAACTCAAGACAGGCATTGCCTTCTGTACAGTAAGCTTTATTACTTCAACCCCTAATTGTACCCCATTCTGCCAAAATTAGCAACATTACCTAAACTGCAAATCTTAGAGAAAAAAGAATTACCAAATAGATCCAATGACTGTAATTATTTTAAACGTATGGCCTTTGCCTAAAGAACACATTTCTTTTGGTAACTCTGCACTCAGGAATAAATCCTGTAGAAGGGCTCCTTGAACCAGCTCCTTACAGACAACTGCTTAATTCTCAAGTGCTCCAGACTCCTGTGCTCATGTTCATTACCCTTGGTTTTTTTTTAACATTTATTTATTTCTTCAAGTTACACCTCAGTCAAAGTCCTCTCCCTCCTCCCTCTGCCAGTCCCCCCTCTTAACCTCTTCCCCCCACCTTCCTATCTGCTTTTTTGTTGTTGTTGTTTTTTAATTTAAGGTGTATCTTTTTTTTTTCCCCAATAGCTCCCCCTTTTAGTCCAATAACAGGCTCTTTTTCTTAAACAGTAAATACAAATCAAAACAATAAGAACAATTAGGCCACAATTATGAAAATTATAGGGTATAACATATATTCCCAATATCCAGTCCATACATATTTAGCAACTGATATTAATATTCTGTTTATCTATCTCCATGAGTTTAAAGTTCTATACCTAACTCAGCTTCCATCCTAACTTGCATTACCAACTTAAAAACCTCTTCTTAGACCTAGAACATCCTTAAATTCCTAAACAACTTAAAATTTAACTCTCACAATATCACTACCTAGTTTTCAACCACATCAGAGACCTGAGAAGGATAAATATACCTGAATAAACAGGAAGTGCAGAGCAAGCAGCTTCCAAAACTAAAAAATGATACCCTTGTTTTTTATTTTAAAACCTGTTGTGCTTTTCAGCTGCCCCTCCCTGTCTCTCTGACGTTTATTCTGTGTGTGGCCACGTGTGTCAGTGAGCTTGTGGAGGTCCTTTGATTGCCACAAGCTCCTTGAACCAGTTCCTATAGACAGCTGCCAGGAGCAGCCAGCTTTCTCCTTCTATATGGGTCCTGGGGATTGTACTCAGGCCATCAGACTAGGTGCTGAGCCATCGAATCAGGCTTATTTTTAAGATGCATTTTAAATGATGTATATGTGTATGGGATATGCATGCTGAGCCATCTCTCCATTTTTTTTTTTTTTTTGGTTTTTCGAGACAGGGTTTCTCTGTTTAACAGCTCTGGCTGTCCTGGACTCGCTTTGTAGACCAGGCTGGCCTCGAACTCGCAAAGATCCGCCTGCCTCTGCCTCCCAAGTGCTGGGATTAAAGGCGTTTGCCACCACTGCCCGGCTTCTCCATTTTTTTTTTAAATGACAGGCTATTAACATACTTTAAAACGTTTTTCCCATTCACTTATTTTCATAAGTGTGTATTTATGTGCTATGACATCCATTTGGAGATAACAGAACAACTTGATTGAGTCCTTTCTCTACTTCCATCATGTGGGTTCCGAGGATTGAACTCAGGTCATCAGGACTGAAAGGAAGTGCCTTTACCCATTGAGCTATCCTACCAGCACCTCAACTGGCTTTAAAGATTTTATTTACTTTTATTTATATGGGTGCTTTGTCTACATGTATGTCTGCACAAGAGCATCAGATCCCATAGGACTATAGTTACAGATGATTGTGAGCCACTATGTGGGTGCTTGGAATTGAACCCAGGAACTCTGGTAGACCAGCCATTGCTCTTAATCACATGGTCATCCCTTTAGCCTCTCAGCTAGCTTTAAATGCTATTTATTTTTATTTGTACAGGTGTTTTGCCTTATATGTGTATGCAATGTGTGTCTGTGCCTTGTGGCTGAAGAGGTCAGAAGAAGGCTTTTGAAGGCCCTGGAACTGGAGTTAACGCAAGCCACCATGTGGCTACTGGGAACCGAACCCAGGTCCTTTGCAAGAGCATCAGTGCTCTGGAATGCTAAGTCTTCTCCCTCTCTCCAGCCCTTCAATGGGCCTTTTAACTTATTAACACCAACTTTTTTTTTTCTTCATTTTTTCAAGACAGGTTTTTCTGTGTGGCCCTAGCTGTCCTGGAATTCACTCTGTAGATCAGACTGGGGTCGAACCCAGAGATCCATCTGCCTCTGCCTCCTGAGTGTGTGCCAACACTGCCCGGCAACACCATTTTTTACTGTAAGTCATTCAGAGACCTTCTTCGTTCCATTTATTACTACTTTGTGTGTTTTATGGTTTTTGAAACAGGGTCTCCTGTTTTTCTCAAACCCCCTCTAAGGATGATCTAATCCTTCTGATTCTTGTCTCTACCACCAATTACTAGAATCAAAGGATGCACACCACACCTGTTTTTATGTGGTTCTGGGGGTTAAACCCAGGGTTTTGTGTTTGCTAGGCAAGAACTTCACTGTAACTGAACTATAGCTCCAGCCCTATTCTTTGTTTTTTCTGAACAATGCCTTGTATTGCCCAGGCCAGCCTTAAACTAACTTCATAGAGAGGACGGCCTGAACTTCTGCTCCTCCTGCACGGGAACAGAGGAATCTATGCTGAAAAAAGGGTGCTCACAGAAAGCCTCCACAGCCACAGGAAAGGTTAAAAAAGAAAGTGAAGGGAGCCATTTGAGCTTCACCACCCTTCAGTAAGGAGAGAACAGATTGCAGTATGAGCTTGGAGCAACAGAAGACACACTCCTGGCTGACACGGAGAACTGACTCCTGAACCACCTCAGCATGGCCTATACAGAAGGTGGGCATGGCCAGCTTCCCTCAGGGGCGCCTTCCCAGTTTAGCCCTCGAAGTCTTTCCACCAATAGGACCCGCACCCATAATATATGCATGGTGTCAGACTTTTTCTACCCAAACATGGGAGGTGTGGAAAGCCACATATACCAGCTGTCTCAGTGCCTGATTGAGAGGGGGCACAAGATCTGTTACCTGACCAATGGTCTCAAAGTTTATTACTTGCCATTCAGAGTCATGTACAACCAATCTATAGCCACGACTCTCCTTCACACTCTGCCATTGCTCAGGTACATATTTGTTACCTGAGCAGAGAGTTAGAATCGTCCATTCTCACAGTTCTTTTTCTGCCATGGCCCATGATGCTCTCTTCCATGCCAAGACAATGGGACTCCAAATAGTCTTCAAAGATCATTCCCTTTTTGGATTTGCTGATGTCAGTTCTGTGCTTACAAACAAGCTTCTAACTGTGACTCTTGGTGACACAAACCACATCATTTGTGTCTCTTATACTAGTAAGGAAAACACTGTACTGAGAGCAGTGCTGAATCCTGAAAGAGTGTCTGTCATCCCTAACGCTGTGGATACTACTGACTTTACCCCAGGACCACTTAGGAGGCCTGGCAGTGTAATAACTATTGCTGTTGTCAGCAGACTCGTTTACAGAAAAGGGATCGATTTGCTCACTGGTATAATACCTGAAATCTGTCAGAAATATCCCGAGTTAACTTTCTTAATTGGAGGACAGGGACCAAAGAGTATCATTTTGGAAGAAGTACGGGAGAGATACCAACTACATGACAGGGTGCATCTTTTGGGAGCTTTAGAACATAAGGGTGTCAGAAATGTCTTAATTCAAGGACATATTTTTCTTAACACCTCCCTGACTGAAGCCTTCTTCATGGTGATCCTGGAAGCTGCCAGCTGTGGTCTACAGGTTGTCAGCACCAAGGTTGGTGGGATTCCTGAAGTCCTTCTGGAGAACCTTATTATTTTATGCGAGCCTTCGGTAAAATCTTTGTGTGAAGGGCTGGAAAAAGCTATTTTCCAAGTGAAGTCAGGGACATTGCCAGCTCCAGAAAACAATCACAATGTAGTAAAGGCTTTCTACACTTGGCGGAATGTGGCAGAGAGGACTGAAAAGGTATATGAGAGGGTGGTGAACGAAACCGTACCGCTGATGCACGAGAGGCTGAACGGGCTCATCTCTCACTGTGGCTCAGTTACAGGACACATTTTTGCTTTGTTGGCTGTGTTCAGCTATCTCCTCCTCATGTTCCTGAGATGGGTGACTCCTGATTCTGTCATTGATATGGCAATAGATGCCACTGGGCCAAAGGGAGCCTGGATGCATGAATGTCCTCATGAAACAAAAGATGAGATTGATAAGGAACCCAGAAAAGCGGGCAGAAGTGAGCCTAAATTGTAAACTTTCGATAGTTCTGTCAATACAGTTGAAAATTACCTTGTTCTTATGTTTTGGGGCTTCAAAGTTAACTTGATAAATTATGCTACCTCTGTAGCTCTCACCATTTCATTTGAGGAAACCTAAACACTCACATAATTCCTAAGCATGGAAGTTCCTTGCACTTCTTCACACTCTAGGGAGAACAGTTTGGCCACTCAGGTATGAAAGTTTCAGATCTCTGATTTTAACAAATCATTTTGGGAGCCTTGAGTGGTGGGTCTTTTTGCCCAGTTTGAACATCACAGCATCAATCTGACACCCACCAGGCACTTACAGGCTTTCTTTAGGGAGATATA
The DNA here is from genome assembly GCA_907164525.1 of Lophiomys imhausi. Classification (NCBI taxonomy): domain Eukaryota; kingdom Metazoa; phylum Chordata; class Mammalia; order Rodentia; family Muridae; genus Lophiomys; species Lophiomys imhausi. The sequence goes on along the minus strand of CAJQZJ010033987.1, from coordinate 116,701 downwards.
GTTAAAGTCAAGTTCATGGTTCATGTACCTAAACTGGATTATCAGATCATAGTCTTACACGTGGGTCCACTCAGTAAGGATACGATACAGTCTGAGTAAGTTGCTAGCATGTTTTGAGCACCTGCTCGGTTTGAAATGTTCAACTAGATGGTGTCTGTCACTAAGGGTTAGTTAATGTGAAGTGGTAATACAGCTAACATGCCCCAAATGTTCAAGCTACTTAATTTGAGAAAAATGCCACCATCACATACTTCAAGTACCTCTGTATGCAGCCAGGTGGATGGTTCATCATCATATGCATATAAGGAGATTTTGCTTTTCAAGTTCTAAGGGCTGGCATCACTGTTGATGCTAGTGTAGCCAAACCCTCCACTTAAAAAAAAAAACTTATTACTGTTGTGCATATATGACATGTATGTTAGGTAGAACAATGTGTTTCTGTATCCCAAGCTTGACTGTAACTGTCAGTGTATGTGGAAACAGACTGTTCCACACTGTTATAGTTACACACATAAACTGGGACTGTTAAAACATGCTTATGACCAAAAATAAAGATGAGAATGATATTTTAAACAAATCAACAAAAATTTAATTGTTTGATTTTTTAAATTAACATTTATTTAGAGTGTGTGGTTGCACGTGTGCTACAGAGCACATGCAAAGTCAGGGAACAACTAGTTGGATCTTTTCTTTCTTCCCACCATGTGGATTCCAAGGACTGAACTCAGGACATCAGGCTTGGGAGCAGGTGCCATTAGCCACTGAGCCATCTTATCAGTCCCTAATCGTAGTTTTAATGGGCAATTTTCTATAGATTAGTGAGACTAGAATTTTCATTATTTGATATTTAAATTGCTTGTCGCATCTTGTCTCTAGTTTTTCCTTCCTTTTTCCCCTTATCAACTGAATTTCTTTAATTTTTTTTCCCCAGGATGGTTTATCTGTGTAGCCCTGGCTGTCCTGGAACTCTCTCAGGACAGACTGCCCCTCAGAAGGGCACTCATAAGAATGCCCTTATAAACATAGCCACTTACTAGAAACTGCAAGGGTCTACAACTGCTTTTCTTACTGACAAAGTAGTATTCTGAAAATCTGGATCATATTCTCAGACTTAAGAGATGCTTCCATGTGTGAGTTGAGCAGACCCGAACTCAGGAGAGGAGGCCACAGGGTCTGGCAGAATACTAACTGCTGGTGACAAAACAGGTTGGGCTGCTGGCATAAACGAACTCAGCATAACACACTAAGGTGATGCGGTACCAAGACAGTAACAGAAAGGCATGTGCCTGCCTCATGCCCACGGCCGACTGCTCACAGTGCTCTCAGCTCCAGCCCTGAGTCTGCTCAGAGCCAGTTAAAAAGCCTTGCACTTACTTGCTCTTGCTTCACCCATACCCTCTTCTTCCCCTATCTGTCTTGCTTTTCCCTCCTTTTTTTTTTCAATCCCAATCACAAAGCAAGGCCAAAATGTAGCAACACACCTGAAGTATATACTTTTTAAATAAATGAAGGGAAATGTAAACCATTTCTCCTTTTATCAACATAAAAAACACTACTTTTGGGGAAGGTAGAGGTCATTTCTAGTTTGAAAAACTGTGACTTTCCGCAGGGGACAGTGTGTTTTAGAAATGTATTCTAATCCCTTTGTTCTGTCTCCAGAAAGATAGAAGGTATACTTGATCTTAAATTCAGTTCCAAATGGGGAAAGCCATTTTTCTGGCTAGCAAGAGATTATTCTGAGTTTTCCTTTTTTTCATATTAAAGCTTGGGATTCAATGCTTAGCAGTCTGTGCTAATAGCAGTGAGCTACAAAGGGGCCACTCAGCCGAACCAAAGAAACACTTCTCCTGAGAGGTCTTATAAAGTACTGGATGAGGAACAACTCTTATTTTTTTGTCAAAAGATCAGAAAGCTTTTATGATTCTTTTATATCTTGTTTCTACAACTGCATGCAGCTTGTTTACCACACCACTTTGGTTCCCTATGTTAAAAACTACTTTCAGCCGGGCGGTGGTGGCGCACGCCTTTAATCCCAGCACTTGGGAGGCAGAGGCAGGCGGATCTTTGCGAGTTCGAGGCCAGCCTGGTCTACAAAGCGAGTCCAGGACAGCCAGAGCTGTTAAACAGAGAAACCCTGTCTCGAAAAACCAAAAAAAAAAAAAAAAAAAAAAAAAAAAAAACTACTTTTTTCCCCCTTTGACTAAACAACCTGACAACCGGCAGGTGCCCTGTGGAACCGCCTTCTAGTCAATCTCTTTATGTGAGTGAGAGAACAGCATAGGGGAAGGCCCCCTAACAAAACGAGCCACCAAAACCAACAATAAACCAACTTTTGCCTTCACCAATGGACAGACAGAAGATAAAAGCAGAACAACTTCTGCCCCAAACTTAAAGTTCTAATTGTGGTTAATGTTCTAAAGATTCTGGGAAGACCCAGTTCTGGGTCTTCCATCAGAATCTGTTGCTACTGGCTCCTCTACTTACCGGACTGCTGCTTCAGCTGCTCTTTTTGGATTGCTGCAAACTGCTTGGCATCAGCCAGGGAGCCAAAAAGAGCAGCAAAGGGGTTACTTGAGATGTTGTTGTTATTCTCCTGGTCTGTCATTTCACTTTAAGGTATCCTCCATCCAGCCCTAGGGGGAGAGGCTATGCAAAGGACAGGAATTAGAGTCAGAAGGGCAGATAACACAATTGATGTAATATACCCACCATTTTTTCTTTTCCCATTTCTTAAACACTATGCATTTGAAAATGCTTTGGAGTAAGACATGCCAATTCCTGTTCCCAAACCAAAACATACTAGCCAAGATGGTTACAAACCTACCAACTGGACACACTAAAACTCAAAAGGCTTAACAGTCAGCGACTGTACTGACTGGCTGCCATCCATTTCCTATACCTTTAAGAAAGTAGGCTAAATAGAAAGTCCTGAAACTTCCCATTAAATATGGCTAAGAATCATGGATTTCCCATAAGTTTTTAAGCTGACAGACTATTTTTCATCCACATGCAGAGGACAAGGTGGTACCTGTCCAGACTGCTACAAGTTGGAATGGAAGCTGGGAATTCCTTAGGTGCACAGAAAATCAGATCTCTTTTAAAAAAAGGCAGGTTTGCATAATATGTAGGTGGGCCTCGAATTCACTACATAGGTGAGGAGGACCTTGAACTCTTAATCCTTCTACCTCCACCTAAGTGCTAGGATTACAAGGATGCACCACCATGCCTGGGTCAACACTCTGATTTGGAATGCTAAATCAAGGCCAGAATCAGATTAGCTATAAGTTTGTGGATCTCTCATCCATATTAAGTGACCTAATTCTATTCATAGGTTTAGTAGAGATGGCTTAGTGACTAAGAACACTGGCTGCTTTTCTAGAAGACTTAGGTTCAACTCCCAGCACCCACATGGCAGCTCACTACTTGCTGTAACTCCAGTCCCAGGCATCTGATGCCCACTTCTGGCCTCCACATGCACCAGGCATGCATATGGTACACGCACATATGTGCAGGCAAAACGCCCATACACATATAAAATAAATAAATAAAAACTACAGACCTTTTTTCAACTAAAACCTAAACATTCTTCGTTTGATATTTTTCTTTTCTGTAAAATTGGACAGGATCTCATTATGTAGCCTTGAACTCATGATCCTCCTGCCTCAGCCTTCTGAGTACTGGGGTTACTGGCATGCATGCCTGACTAGCCTTTGTTTGATCCTATACTAATTTTTACTTCTTACTTTATATATATATATATATAATATATTCAGGTAACAGATTCAACTGTCAGGTAGACTGTCTAACCTAAAACAGATATAACGGCTCAAAAATGAGGATACAAGGGCAGAGAGGAGGAAGAACATTTGATCTACCTTTAGTTAATTAGTCTGTGTGTTTTTGAGACACAGTCTCACTATATACCTGAAGCTTCCCTGGAACTCGATGGCTAGCCTCAAACTTAGATCCTCCTGCCTCTGCCTCCTGAGTGCTAGAATTATGAGAGGGCAAGGCCACTGTTTGGTCTTGGCAAGGATGGCCTGAATTTGTGATCACCCTGTTTCGGCTTCCCGAGTGCTGCATTACAGGAATAAGTCATCAGCTTAGCTCACCTTCAGTTCATCCCTTACAGAATCACATCGACAGAAGCTAATACGAGTTGGGAAGGTTACCCTTGATGACTGGAGGAAGAGAGTTTATATCACTTCTCAGCCTTTCTGAGGTATCCCATCAGTTACTTCATGGCTCTGCTATTTTTCCTGCATAAGAGCTAATGGCTAATTAGCTGCAGTGACAGCCGTCCAGGCTGGCCTCCTCTCAGGGTGACAGTGCAGGGCTTCCCTAGTCCAGGGAAACGAACTGTTACATGCTGCTTTACCTCTTCCCATGCATATTTAGTTGAGCTTAATAAAAATTATCATTTTAATGTTGGAGTTAACAGTCTTTGAGAACTTTCACGTATGTAATGAGTGGATAAGCTTAATTCTCCTTTAATTCTCGTGATGCTACCCTGAACTGTCTCATGTTGGCAGACTACCAATGTTCCCCTACCCCAAGGTATCTTGAGTTCTAGACTATGGCAGAAAGTAGAGTGAATTCTTGTTATTTTGTCTCCAGAATAGCACCACCTTTTCCATCAACATGACACCCTTGGTTTTTCCTCTGAGTATCAATTCCACTCAAGACATTTGCCAGATGTGTTGATCTCATCCACCAGCTCCAGGAAGTTGCACAGCGGACAAAGTGGGCAAAAGATCTAACTGTGGGCAAAAAGCTCTATCAAGGCTCATAGGAATCAGTGATCACTGTTTTTGGACTTTTAGCTGAATCTATAGAGAAGGGAACTCTTTTTCTTCTTGAGTTGCTAGGCTGGTAAAACAAAAGCCTAGAGCTTCCACCTTCACACCACCTAAAAAAAAACCCCTACCCCTAAATTAAGCTACCACACATGAAAAAAGAATTTTCCAGACTTTTCAGTTTTTCTTTTATTTAATATTTTTATATCATGTGCATTGGTGTTTTGCCTGCATGTATGTCTGTGTGAGGGTGCCAGATCCCCTGGAACTGGAGTTACAGACAAGTGTGAGTTGCCATGTGGGTGCTGGGAATTGAAGCCAGGTCCTCTGCAAGAGCAGTCAGTGCTCTTAACCACTGAGCCATCTCTCCAGGCTGACTTTTCAATTATTAAAGTCAACAAATTCCCTATTTGCATAAGGTAGTTTTAACTGTGTGTGTGTGTGAGATATAAATGTGTGGCATACATGTTACAGGCAAATTCCATCTGTGATACAAGTGTGTGGCATCCGTGTATGCAGGTATGGGGTCCTGTTCTATCACTCTCCTTATTCCCTTAAGACAGGATCTCTTACTGAACCTGGAGCAACGATGCCAGCCAGACAACACTACCAACCCTCCCGTCTCCATTCCCCATACTGCTAGGGCTACAGTGTACATGCAGACATATCTGGCTCTTTGAGTGAGTGTGGAGGGATTGAATTGAGGTCCTTATGTTTGCACATCAATAGCTCTTACCCACCCATAGTCATCTCCAGGCTGTTGTTGTTGTTGTTAAAGCAGGGTCTCACTGGGTAGCCCAGGCTATCCTTGAATGTGCAGTGATTCTTCTGCCTCAGTCTCCAAGTGCTAAGAATATAGGCATGTATCACAACGTCTGGCTTGAGTTATTTTATATTTTTAAAAATACAACTGAAGGGTCCAGATCATTAGACAAAAGACAATGATCTACATCATATATGTCAAAAGGAAGCTGAAAGCCAGGAATACAGAACATAGGACACAGGTTCTCGAGACTATCAAGGAAGAGTTTAGCTCTTAGAAGCTAAACTTCTAAGCTCTTAGCCTTCTTTAGAAGATATTATTTCCTTCTTAATTCTATATTCTTCCATTATACAAAGAAGTTAACTTTTCTATCATATCTTATCCCTGCTTATAATGGGATTTATAACTTCTACACTGCAAACCTATGCAGATCTGCTTTGCTAGAATCTAGGACTCTTGAGCACAAGTTCATATCTGAGTAGTCTTTCTTCTGTATCTGATGCTTCAAGACCACACTATCTAAGCAAATATTCACTGAACTACTCAGTCTTCCAAGTGGTTACTCCTGATCCCCGCATAACCACTTCGTTACTGAACATCTACTTCAAGGTACAGACTATTATGTGTCTGGAGATGCAGGTCAAGCTCCCAAGCCAGACTCTGCAGCTCTTCAGTCCCTAAGCACGTGTAGAACAAAGAATGAAACTAAGCCTATTGTCACCTCACATGCTGTCCTATTTAGCTGTAATTGTCAACTTGACACAGCCTAGAGTCATCTAAGAGGAAAGCCTTGATTGACAGATTGTCTCGATCAGACTGGCCTGTGGACATTTCTTTGGGGGGATGGTCTTGACTGTTAATCAATGCAGTAAGGCTCAGCCCCATGAGCAGCACTGTTTCTTGGGCTGTATAAAATGCATAAGAAAGCTAGCTAAGCATCAGCCAGCAAGCAGCATTCCTCCAGAGTTTCTGCTCCAAGGTTTTGCTTAAATTCTTGTCCTGACTCCCCTCAAAGATGGACTGTGACCTGGAACTGTACAAATAATCTTTTCCTTCCTTTCAGTTGCTTTTGGTCAGAGTGGTTTATAATAACAATGGAAAGGCTAGAACAAATGTTAAAAACAAAAACAGGTTTTGCCTACCCCACTAAACCCATCTTTTTCATATTTACTTAAAATCGATACAGAGAGTTTCTTTCTTTAGAAGCAAGACTAAATTGTGTAACAACTTACAGGAAAAAGAAGGACTGATCACGTGATGAGAACCTCTGTGGAGATTCCAGTTTAGACTTAGTCATTGAACTTACACATGAAAATAAAAGTACCTAGAAAGAAAAGAAAGGTCTGGTGAAATGGAACCTTGCTATCTGGTTTGTTTTAATACTCACTTTACCTATTTAAAATTTCTCAGTCTGAGTATAGTGGTGCATACCTGTAATCCTTGAATTTGGGAAGCAGAAGCAGGAGGAGCTTAATGTCAAGGCCAGCCTGGGCTACAAAGTGAGACCCTGACTCAGAAATACATAAGTAAGGGTTGAAGAGATAGCTCCTTTAGGAGAGTTCGCCATTCTATCAGAGGACCAGAGTCTGAATCCTAGTCCCCATAGCAGGGGATCTCACAAATGCCTGCAACTCTAACCCCAAGGGACCTGAAAAGTCCTTCTGTTCTCTGTGGGCATCCACACACTCTTACAGATACACATCCATAAATAAAATCTTTACAAGAAAGAACGAGAGAGAGAGAGAGAAAGAGAGAGAGAGAGAGAGAGAGAGAGAGAGAGATATGGTTTGGTGGTTGAGAGCACTTGCTGCTCTTCTACAGGACCAGAGTGTAGTTTCCAGGACCCATGTTGAGCAGCTCACAGTTTTAACTCCAGCTCTTGGGGATCCAATGCCCTCTACTTCTGTGGGCATCTGCACACATGTGGCATATACATACACAGAAACATACATATACTATACAGAGAAGCAAAAGCAAAGTTTTCTTTTAAAAAAGAAACAGTAACAATAATGAAAACAAATCTTTTGTTTTCAGTTGCCACACAGAAGCATGTCCATTCTCTCGTTAGCCTTTGGGATGGTACAACTACCAGCCCCTCAAAGTCTTTGGATTTGAACCATTTTCAGTAAGTAATTTCACTGTCTAAACCTACTGCAAAAGTCTACATCTACAAGAAGGTATTTTAAGATCATCTCTAATACAGTTTTTTTTTTTTTTTTTTTTTTTTTTTGGTTTTTCGAGACAGGGTTTCTCTGAATATCTCTGGCTGCCCTGGACTCGCTTTGTAGACCAGGCTGGCCTTGAACTCACAAAGATCCACCTGCCTCTGCCTCCCAAGTGCTGGGATTAAAGGCGTGCGCCACCACCGCCCGGCTTCTAATACAGTTTTAAAGTAGAACTATCTGTAACGATGGACAACTGAGACTGTTGAAACCAAGCTCTATGGTTAAGGTGGGGTGGGGTAGAGTTCAGTGTTAGAGCACTTAGTATGCACCAGGGCTTGGGTTCCAATTCCAGCAAACCCTGACCCAGCCCAAATTAAGTTGTTTTAAATTGTACTCCATAAAGTCTCTATTTTGGAATTTAATAATGTTCCCAAGGTAATATGTCTACCTAGAAATACCTTCAGTGTTACATGTGGTACCATAACAAAAATCCTTGTAACACATTTATCTCCAAAAAACCCTAGCATTCCGTCTTGGGTTCCATTTTATCTCATCTAGTCTTCTCTCTGGGATCAAAAAAAGAAAGTCAATGACAGCGAGACTAAACCCACTCTTGCTCTAGGAGACAAAAACGGATCCTAAAGGGAACACCAGTAAATAAAAAACATCTGAGGAGTTGTGGTCACTCAATTTGAGAAATGTCTTCTCAATTCAAGAAAACTCGAGCAGAACCCTGAAGAGTTACAGCGGCTAACCCATCACTTGTCTTAAACGCCAACACCTTGCTACATGCATTCAACTGGTTTGATTACTATGACTCGAGCTTCATTCCGTCTCCTTGGCATCTGCCTCTCCGTCGTTTAACTCTTCATATTTTATCCTTTGGGGTTTGGTAAGAGGTTCGTGGGCAGGAGGGAGACCCACCCACCCTGCGCAAGTCTTAGATAAAAGAAGCCAAAAGACAGCCACAGCCAAGACTCGGGCCTTTTCTAGCAGGGATTTGGTAAAGAAGAAGGAAATGTGCAGATACACGACGCTAGAGCACAGTAAGAGTTTCCAGACCAGATAGGGTCGAAGTTCAAGAAGGACCCAGGTCAGGCAAGCACTGGAGAACAGCAAATATGCAGAGGCCTGGACTGGCAATTGCTTAGGAGAAAACCCCGGTGGCAGTCTCAACATTCTCCCCTCAAGATACCTTCTCTCTTACCAGAGCCTGAAAGGGCAGCAACGACACCTCACAGCTACAGCGACCAAAAGGTTCCCACTTCCGACTCAGCAAGGCAACCGGAGCTGACCTCATCGCTGAGCGCCGCGCTTGTCGGGTCTCTACCCCGCGCCGGAAGTAGGGCGTTGTCGGTCCCCGCCCACTAATGACAGGCAAAACACAGATAAGGCGCACGCGCACTCTTTCTGGCGGCTAGTAGGGGGGCGGGCCGGAAGAGGCCTTGGGATTGGGCTAAACTGCAGGGCGGGGGGGGCGGGGCGGGGCTGGCGATGGCTCAATGATTTGGACTTTAGTGGAATGTGAAGCTGGATCTTGGAAATCCATCTCTTGAGGGCAGGTACAATATTGTGATCTCAGACTCTGCACACAGACTGTGGCTTTCTGCTTTTTCACGCTCCTACTTGTCATATGGCTGTTTTGGAGCCGTTCCACTCTTTGTAGCTTAGAAACAGTAGCAATACCAACAGTGACAATGTCTAAGAAGTTTTGAGCAGGTATTAGGTGGCCAGGCAGTGTGCTATTTTGGGTTGGACTTAGTTTTATTTATACAATGGTAACAGTGTACCTCCTACAAATCTGGCTGATGCTTAGTTTTAATAAGGAAAAGGAAATTTAAAACTATACTGAGTGGGGCAAGGTGGGGCATGCTGTAATTTCAGCACTTGGGACATCGAGGCAGAGCATTGATCATTCAGTCTTTTGCTACCCAGTGAATTTGAGGCGCCTCAAATTCAAACGAAACAAACAAATAAACAAAAAAGTCCTATTTTGAGATACCCCCTTTACAAATTATATTGGCACAGCTCAAAATCTCAGCAGGAGATTGGTAACACACATCCATGTGAGTAACAGAAAACAGTAATTGCTTGCTGTAATTAGTAGTGCACATTGATCTAACTGCTTCGGAGTACATTTTACTTTAATAAAATTACAGGTGCAGATATCTCCCAACTGTACCTTTTATTCCTATCTGCTACTAATACTTTACACATGTTCAAAATGCTTATTGTTAAAGCTAAAACAAGAAAGTCCTAAAAACAAAAAATATGCAAAAAACAAGACATGGGAGACAATCTTGGTAAAGATTTCTCAGACATGACCCCCAAAATGCAATGAAACCTATAAAATGGATTTATCAAAATTAAAAAGACTTTTGCATTTCAAAAGCCACCATTAAGAAAGAAAGGTTGGGGCAAAGATTGATATTGTATGTCATGTAAAAAATGATATTGTATGTCATGTAAAAAGCAGTTGTGTTGGGCTGAAGAGATGGCTCAGCAGTTTAAGAGCAGTGCTTGCTTTTCCAAAGGACCAGCATGGACCTGGCAGCTCACAATACTAATTCTTATCTCAGTTATACAATGCCCTCTTCTGGCCTCCATTGGCACTGCATGCATGTGATGCCAGGACAGACCTACAGCCCAAATACCCACCCCCACCACACACAAATAATACAAAATAAACCTTAACATGGTTATATTGAAGTAGTGACAAATATTGGTGAAGATTCAAGATTCATAAAAACGAAATCCCTCATATCTTGTTGGTAGGGATGTAAAATGGTGCTGTGAGTTTAGAAAAGAGTTTGGCAGTTTCTTTAAGAGAAAAACATGAATTTGTCATATGATCTGGCGATTCTTCATTCCTGGGTGTTTACCCTAGAGAAATGGAATTATAGTTGCGTAAAGAGCCTTGCAAGCTAGGCAGTGGTGCTGTATGCCTTTACTCCCAGCACTTGGGAGACAGAGGCAGGCAGATCTCTGTGAGTTCGAGGCCAGCTGTGTCTACAGAGAAAGTTCCTTGGCAGCTAGGGCTACACAGAGAAACTAAGTCTTGAAAAAAAGCAAAAACAAAAACAGACAAAGAGCATCATAAAAGAATGCTCATGGCAGCAATGCTTATAATACCCAATGAATGAAACCACCCAGATGTCCTTTGACTGGGAAATGGATTTTCAGCAATAAGAAGAAACAAAATACATATATATTAAGAGCTCAAGGCTAGCTAGGTATCAAGACCCTGCTTTAAAAGGTGAAAAATAAGCTAAAGAGTTGTAAAGACATTCTCACAACACAGGTAGCCCTGGAAACTTGCTAAAAGATACAGCTGCCTCAAATTACACAATTTCATATGGAATGTTCAGAAAAAGAAAACCTGAAGAAAGGGAGAGCTTTTTGGCTACTTGGGGTTGAGGTCAGAACAGGTCAGACCTGTAAACAGCACAAGGAATATTAGGACAACAGTAGGGATGTTTTCAGCTTGGATTATGGTGAGGGTGAATTTACTAAAAACTGCCAAGAATAGGCGAAACAACTTAAAATTGGCAAATATCATGCATTAATTATGCATCAATGCACTTTTCTAGAGGTTTTGTTCTTAAATTTTTATTTCATGGGTATAGATATTTGCTAGTGTTTATGTGTGTATATGCATCACATGTATGCCTGGTGCCCTATGAGGTCAGAAGAGGAGTTATATCCCTGGAACTGGAAGTATACACTGTTGTAAGTCACCATTGGGGTAGTCTTAACTGTTGAGTCATCTCTCCAGCTCAATGCATTTGCTTTTTTTAAAAAATGACATACAATATTAATCTTTGTGTGCTTGGTTTTTTTTTTTTGTTTTTTTGGTTTTTCGAGACAGGGTTTCTCTGTTTAACAGCTCTGGCTGTCCTGGACTCGCTTTGTAGACCAGGCTGGCCTCGAACTCGCAAAGATCCGCCTGCCTCTGCCTCCCAAGTGCTGGGATTAAAGGCGTGCACCACCACCGCCCGGCTTTTTGTGTGCTTGTTTTAACAGAGAAAGATAAGAGCCAAGATTCACCAACACATGACTAGTTAGGAATTTATAGTGAGGCTACATAAAAAAGAAATTCTCTTTTATTTTCTTAAGCTTTTGTTTTGTTTTTTCAAGATAGGATTTCTCTGTGGCTCTCTTGGACTCACTTTGTGGACCAGGCTGGCCTGGAAATCATAGAGATCTGCCTGCCTCTGAGTCCCAAGTGCTGGGATTAAAGGCATGTGCCACCACTGCCCAGCTTTTAAACATTTTTAAGCAATTTATTTATTCTTATTTTATGTGTGATGGTGTTTTGCCTGCAATTATATCTGTGTGAGGGTATTGGAGTCCCTGGAACTGGAGTTACAGACAGTTGTGAGCTGCCATTTGGGTGAAGAGAATTGAACCCAGGTCCTCTGGAAGAGCAGCCAATGCTCTTAACCACTAGGCCATCTCTCTAGCCCTCCAAAATAAGTTTTTTTTACATACGGCTCATTGTTTCAGCTATCTCTCCAGGTCATTCTGTTCTAGGTAGCAATGAAGTCATGCTTGGCAAAGAGCCATGCTTTAAGTAAATCACTAAATCAATCAATAACAATTGACCTTTTATACCATATTCTACTTCATTCCTTCCTCTTCACCTTCATAACACCTTATGAATCTATCTTGAAGAAATGGGATGGTGCTTCTGCAGCTGTATTGTACTCCAGTAACTCTCATTTGTACCTTTAGCCTTAATCTGTTTTAATAATTTTTCTGCATTTTGTACTATTCCTGACCAATTAGCATAAAAACACCATTTCTCATTTAAAGCCATGTATATACATAATATTTAGATATCATATTATTTATATATATACTATTTATATATTATATATAATAAATATTTATATTATTTATATATAAAGCCAAGTGCATATAACGTATATACATGGCTTCATATATATATATATATATACCTTTAAAAATTGTTTAGTGGAAGTTAAGTCTAATTTTCTAGAATTTTGGAGGACCGTTGCTGCCCATGAATCTATTTCATTCTGAAGAGTGTCTATGCTTTCCTGAACAATAGGTAAGTTTTCCTGATCTGAGTAGAGAGCTGACTGTGCTGAACTTGCTGGCTGACTATTGTAGTGGCACTGACCATTGTGGGCCCTGTCAAGGCCATTTCTAGCAGGACTAGTAAAAGTATAGGAGTTCTTTTATTTCTTGAATCTAAGGGATGTAAGTAATCCTGGACCTCACTTCCTGGGAGCACATCTAAGTCCGGGAGCAAGAGTACCAGTCCGCACTGTCTCCTGGTAGCAGGTGTAATACCCTTGGGGCAGGTGCAGGATATGCCATCAGGACTACTGTTCTTTTAACTAGTCTGGTACAGCCCTTTCCATTTCCCTCACAATGGGCTTATGATCGGATCAAGTGGTCTTGTTAAACACATTCCTTTTGTGTTGCTAGTTAGGCTTTAGTTAGTCATTCGCACTCCGTTATAAGTAACCGGGCTTGCATGTAAACATACCCAATAGTCCCGACAGATGACTGAGCTCATGGCTGGGGTTTACTGAAGCCACATTTTAAGGCATGTCTTTCCCAGGTGAAGGGCTTTTTTCTTTTTTTTTTTAAGTGTTTTTTTTTTTTTTGTTTTGTTTTGAGACAGGGTTTCTCTGTGTAACCCTGGCTGTCCTGGACTCACTTTGTAGACCAGGCTGGCCTCGAACTCACAGAGATCCGCCTGCCTCTGCCTCCCAAGTGCTGGGATTAAAGGCGTGCACCACCACCATCCGGCTGGCGAAGGGCTTTTTTCTATGGTCAGTTTCCACATCAGTCTTCCCTGGTTCCCCCTAACCAAAGGCCTATTAAAACCTTAACTCCTTTTCCCTCTGGGAGAGCTGTCTTCCAGGCCCTTTCATGGTGAAGTGTATACATGCTCATTGTGACCAGCATTTAAGATAAAACTGATACTCCCTCCCCCAATCCACAATTGTTCTTTTGTCCTCCGGCCACTTAGGTTGTCACTGGCTGAGGCCCTCTCCACAGAGATCATGGTCTATTTTTACTGGTGTGGGCCATTTCTTCATGGCATGACGAGTGCAGAGGGATGTCTGGTGACTAGTCCACTCCTCAGCAGAAGCATCACCCTATGGGACAAGGTTGCTCTCCAGACTAATTTATTTCACAAGGTCAGAGAGGCCAAGTAAGGGCTGGCTTGAGTGCATGCCCATGGGACAGGGAAGGACATGTAGAAGCAGAGTAGGAGCTAAGCTGTTGTCTCCACTCTGAGACTGTTTGAGATGGTCAGTTTCAGAGGGTGGGCTGGATCAGCTCTCGAAGTATATTCTGGCTTGGGCCCACCGCAGCCTTGGTGTGGGTGTGGCGTATCCATGGCTTGATACCTACAACTTCAAGGGCTGAGGTGGTAGGAAATTTTTTATGCAGTGTCAGGCAAATCTTTCAAGAGGTTTGGTGTGTACATGCTCTTGGAGGTCGTTTGAGTCCTTTGGGAGCAGTAGAGGCAGGTGGCTAAATATGATCTCAGGAGAGTAGCCACATTTACAGGGCTGATAATACACCTTCATAGTACAAGTGGCAGAATTTCTGGCCTGGAAAGTGTTTTTCTTGGCAATGTGTGGCCTGTGCCATTTTTAAAGTTCTATTCATTCTCTCAACAAGGTCCGATAATTGGGGGTGGCACTGTGTGTGCAAGTTCCAAGTTAATTCTCTGTGCAGTTAGGAGGGGCTTCTACTCAACCTGAAAACATGCACGCTGTAATCAACAAGTTCTCTGCTAGGTTGAATTGCCCACTTTTAGATGTTTCAATGGACAAAACTCTGCTTTTGTGTTAGCATGGTGGTCTTAGATACCTGCTTGAGATTGTTTCAAGCACACTGCAGACAGGTTCTGCTAGTTTGTTAGGTGAATGCTGGCAACCTTGGGACCATCAAATGTCTGCAGTAATTCTTGCAGGGCAGTTTTTCCAGGTAGGCTGCTTCATGAGCTTACTGGAGTAGGCTGTCATCTCTGAAATTAGTATTTTCTCTCTGTGGTAGTAATCCACCAGCCCTCCTGACTTTGAGTAGCCCCTTAATCAGTTTCTTTTTCCTTTTAGTGTATATGAAGGGTGCTCTGGAAGCACTGGAAGTGTAAACATACCTTCTCGGGTAAAGGGAGGGGAGTGTGGGGGCTATATCTTCATGGAGGAGGGCAGCCTGTTTGGCACCCTGGTATGCCAGCTGGTTTCCCCAACTCGACCAACTGTGACTCTGTGAGCCTGACAGTGTAGGGCCTAGACAGCTTCTAGGAGCTGGAGGATTTGGTCTCTGTTTTAAGCTTCGTTGCGCCCTGAGGTAAGAAGTCCCTTCTCTATATATATTGTTATTTTGAGTCTCTTGACATGAGGGACTGGTCCCCCTTTTGTAGGCTTTAGCTCCTATCCATAAAGGTTCTATATCTGAATTGGGGAGCACCTGGTCCTTCAAGTCCTGCTGTGGGTAGAAAATCTCTTTTTACAATTTCTCTGCAATCATGGAGAGGCTCTCCCTCCTCTTCAGGCAAATCTGAGACTGGATTACATTGATGCCATGGTCTTGGATGAGGAGAGAGCCTGGGATTTGTCTTAGTTGACATATTGGAATGGGTTTATCCCTGGAACACAGCAGTCAGTCCAGAGTCTGGCAGAGCTTCAGGCGGATGAGGTTGGTGAGCATTACGTCAGGGCAGGATGCCACTGGAGGATCAGGATAGGGTGGTCTTACTATGGCCTTGGAGCTGGTAGAGAGGCAGCATTATGTCATCCTCTGGAGAAGCTAATGTGAGTGCTTCCTTGGTTCTTCAAGCTTAACAGTTTTTGCAAGACTGTTGAATCTCACATACAGACTATACAAAACCCATGATGAGAAGAATCCCCTAAGCAGGAGCGGGGCGGGGGCAGTTTATATATGTCCAGACCTGTGCCAGCCGCCTTGTCACAACTTAAAGTCTTACCTTAGGGAAACACGTGTATTTCCCTAGTAATACCGTCCTATCACTGGAGGTGAGTGCCTGTCTGGAAGTGAGTGCCTGTCTGGAGGTGAGTGCCTGTTCAGGTGAAAGCACAGGTGGGACCATTACAAGCATTTACCATTCATTCAGAAATTATACATTCTCATTTTAGATTCTTAGTCTGTCTAGCTACCCAGAGACCAATCTAACTTTTCCTTGGAGACCAGTGCCACCTCGATATCCCATCAAGGCTATCAAGGCTACAGATATAATATCCTGTGGGGTGATCAACTCCATGCCTGCTTTCCTGACTACCCCCCCCCAACCTGGTCCTTACCTTGTCTGGATATCCACGACCCCATGATGGCTATGTCCCCTGGGGTCCTTACCTGATCTGGACGTCTAGCCTAGCTTTATTATCTTCTTCCACTTGGAGACTCCAGTCCTGGGTCTCACAGTCCTCTTGGCCACTAGAATGGGACCCTAGAAGCCTATGGGGGTGTGCCCTTACCAGTTCCAGAATCCTATGGTGGGCTGAGAGACCCTGAAGCTGCAGCCTTTCTGGACCAAATGGGGTCAAGGTGCAGGAGATCTCCCTTGGGGCCTCCAGAAATGTGGGAATCTTTCCGGAACAAGCACCCTGACTGGTGAGAGTGGGAGAGAGGAGACATCATGGGTGGATCCAAGCCAGGATAACTGCTGAAGGGCTTCAATGCCAGATCTAGTTTGTCTTCTCATTTTATATTCTAAAACTACAGGTGGGTCGGCAAGCATTTTACAGAAGCTTATGTGACAGTCAGCAGGTTGTTAAGGGCAACGACTTACTGTTGTAGCTGTTTCTCCAAGTCACTCTGTTCTCTGTAGCAAGTGAAGTCATGCTTGGCAAATAGACAGTGCAAGCAGTGCTTTAAGTGATCACTAAATCAACCAATAAATCAATAGCCAGTGATTGATCTTTTCTACCACATTCTACTACATAATCTCTATGTTGGAGTAGGAGAAAGTGCAAGATACATGGTGTTATATTATTGGTGCGAAACATATGGGAGTGGAGAATAAAGTGCACTTGAGAACTTGTTCTTATATGCTTAGAATACACCCAAGAACACATGTAAGAAACTCAGTTGCCTGTGGGGAAGTCTACTCTGTGACTGGGTATCCAGGTAGCATGAGACCTTTCACTATATATGTGATCCACTGAGTAATTTATTATTATTATTATAGAGTGTGTCATATGTATGCACGGGGTGTGTGTATATTTCCCATGTATGTGGAGATCAGAGAACAACATGGTGGAGTTCTCTTTTTTGACTTTCTGGGGGATTGAACTAGGGCCGCCTGGCTTATGTGGCAGGCAAGCACTTCTTCCTGATGGGCCTCCTCACCACTACATTGGTCCACTGAATTATGAACTGCATAAGAACCCAATGAAAGTTAAAAGGAGAAAATGTCTATTTGGACAGAGAAGTGAGTTATGTTTGATTTTTTTCTAATTTTGCCTTTTACAATTTTCCCAATAGGTGGCGCTCTGCAAACATCACATTGTATTTTGCCTTCACTTTTTTTTTTTGGTGGGTCTGGGAATGGGGTGCTGAGACGCTAACCTAGAGCCTCAAGCAAGCTTGACAAATGTTCTACTTCTGAATCACACCAGCAACTCCCCCAAGCTTGGACTTTTATTTTGTTTTGGAAAAAGACCAAAATTTCTCTGATGGTTCCTCTTCTCTGCTTGCCACCTTTGCAGACAGTATGTCTAACTGTAGGGCTGAAAAATCTCTCTTGCTCACTCCAAAGTGCATTGCATTTTGGATACTGGATAGAAGGAAGAACACCTGGAACGAGAAAGAAAATTTGCAACTGGTCAGAAAACTGATTGATGTTTTCAAATCTGTCATCCTGATTGAAACGTGTGATGGACTGAATCAGAGCTTCTGACTGGCTAATTAAAAAGCTAATGAGTTTTTAGGGTTTTTTTCTCCCTCTCCTTCCCATCACCCCACCTTTTTGGGGATGGGCAATGAAGTTTCTACTAGACCAAACCATCCAGGAACTCACAGAAAAACATCTGCTTCTAATCTACTAATCTAAGGGCTGGGATTATAGGTGTGTTCCACCATGCCCAGTTTGGTCAGATAGTGTCTAACACATTTTTGCTCATCAAACTAGGGAGTTGGGTGTACCATTGCTATCAGGTAGACAGAGGCTAAGGATGTTTCTGTAATGGGCAGGACAGTCCTTCATCACAAAGAAAAACAGTGGATATTGAGAGAACTTACTGAGGTTAAAAATAATGTTTGCCATCTCTGGCTTGAGGCCCTGCTCTCAGGGGACTTAAAGACGCACACAGCACACAGCACCCACGTGTTCTTAGCTCAAGCCAGTCCTGGTACCAGTGACTTTAGAAAAGAGACTCCACAGTCAATCCTCCCTTCCCATCCTTCTTGGAAAAAAGAGATTTGGCAGCATCTAGGAAGCATGCAGGTCATGCAGAGGTATTGCCCAGGTTCAATGGTGAAAAACCCACCTTCTTTGAGTCCTGTTGAGCTCACTTCTTCAGTTGGTTTCCTTGGAGACGGCTGTACTGCTCATCTTCCCGATCTTTGAGGGGCTGAAGAGAACAGCAGCAGCATCAACTCATTTTTCTGTCCTTCATTAGTTAGTATGGAGCACAGTCATTGAATACTTTTATGACTGAAACTGTGGAGTGGAAGCTTCACAGCTCTAGGAGCCAAAGGAGAATGAGGGAGGTAGGGTCCGTGTGGAGTCTCTGTGTGTCTCCCTCAGCCAGTGTGTTCTTCAGCTTTTTCTCACTAAATCCTCAGCCCTGTCTCTTCTAGTCTTTCTCTTTATTTTTTCTGTGCTATCCCACACAGCGACCATTTCATTATGTGGCTTGGCATAAGTAGCTCTTTATCCTTACAGTAGCCTCCAATCAATCTGCCTCCAATCCCAAAGGTCCACCCCAAGTAACTGCAGCACTATTCTCCTCTTCCCTGATTTGTTACCTGGTAGAGCTGTTCGTTTTGCAACAGAGTCTGCTTGTCTGAAGCTGCACACAAAAAAAAAATAGACAAAATATGTATTCAAAGACAGAATTATGATAAATTGAATTATTCCTACAGTGGAATTCTAAGTAGTATAAGGGTCACTTGCACACAAGAATATGGACCACTTTCAAAAGCAAAAGAAGCTACATGCAAGAATATGTGCTGCACAAGTCCATTTCCCCAAAACTAGAACTAAGCAAAACATCTTGTGGTTAGAGGTCAGGATAGTGCTCATGCTTGGGGGCAGGGAGTGATTGGAAGTGACCATCAGGGACTTCTATGGTGTTGGCAATGCTCTGTCTCTTAAACTGGGTGCCAGATGCATGAATATGTTTGTTTTGTTAATTTTTTTAGCTGTATTCTTGTGATTCACTTTTTATATGTAAGTTTTACTTCAACAAAAAGGCTTCTTCTTGAGGGACTAGGGGTTTAGATTATGTGCTTAGCATGTGTGAGGTCATGAGTTCAAGCCCCAACACTGCACACACACCGGCTGCTCTGATTGTAACACTTGGGAGGTAAAAGCAAGAGAACTGGAAGCTGGAGGTCATTTTTAGTTACATAAGACTTTTTTTTTTTAAGGAATGTTTTCTTTTCTTCTTTGGGACAAGATCTCACAATGTAGCTTTGGCTGGCCTGAAGCTTTCTGTATAGATCAGGCTAGCCTCAGACTTAAGGTGATCCTCCTGTCTCAACTTCCTGAGTGCTAGGATTGAAGATGTGAGCACTTGGCTTCAATAAAGAATTTTGTTTTTTGAGACAGGGTCTCACTATGTAACCCTTATCTGACCTGGAACTCGATGCATAGCGATGCATAGACCTTACTGGCCTTAAACTCACAGAGATCCACATTCTTCTGCCTCTGGGGTGTTGGGATTAAAGGCATGTGCCATTATGGTTGTTTTTAATATAGCATTGAGAGAGAGAGAGAGAGAGAGAGAGAGACAGAGACAGAGACAGAGAGACAGAGAGAGAGACAGAGAGAGAGAGAGAGAGAAAGGTAACTCATGCTTGTAATCTGTCCTTGGGAGGAATACCAGGGATTTGATCCAGCCTGAGCTGCATAATGAGTTCCAGCCAGAGCTATCTTATTAGGCCCTGTCTCAACAATAATATCAATAACAGAAAAGAAAGACAAAAAGCTGAGCACTCGGGAGGCAGAGGCAGGAGTGAGTTCAAGGCCAGTCTGGTCTACAAAGTGAGTTCAGGACAGCCAGGGCTGTTACACAGAGAAACCCCGCCTCAAAAAGACCAAAAAAAAAGTTATCAAATATGCAGATTAGCAGTGTGCACCAACTCAGTCTCCCCACTGGATCTATTTTGATAGGAAAGAAGCCAAGGGTCTTAGTTGGTCCTATCTCTCAGCTGAGGACATTCTTTTATCTCTTTTATCTTCCAGTACATAGAAATGATCCCAGGGCTTCACACAGGCCTTGCAAGTGTTTCACACTGACCTACTTCTCTAGCTTGCTTGTTTATTTATTTATTGAGACAGGGTCTTATGTAGCCTAGACTGACTTTGAACTCACTATGGAGCCTTGTATGACCTTGAGCTTTGGATCCTGCAATCTCTACCTCCCAAATACTGGGATTTCAGGCTCGTGTCATTATGCCCAGTTTTATTCGGTGCTAGGGACTGAATCCAGAGCTTGAAGCCAGCTCTGCAGGTGCTCTACTAACTGAGCCACACTCCAGTTCCTTTCTCTTCTTTTTGAGACAGGGTCTTATGTAGACCAGGCTAGCTTCACATCCTCTATATAGAGGACCTTGAACTTCTGATTCTCTAGCCCCATCTCTCGAATGTTGGGATTGTAGGCATATGCTACTGCATCTGGCTTATGTGGTTCTGGGGGTCAAGCCTCAGGCACTGTGTAAACTAGGTAGGCACTCTACTAACTGAGGTATATCTCCAGCCCCCAGCCCTTTACAATTTTTTTTTTAAGACAAGGCATTTCTCTGTTGCCTTGGCAGGTCTTGAACTCTCCTGCCTCAGCCTCCAAAGCACCTAGGATTACAATCACGTACCACCACATCTAGCTTCTTTTACCTCTTGACTGGCGAACTCCATTCTGTCCAGCAATGAAGTGTACACCAACAGCAAGGAAGAAAATGCTGATGATTTCAGCGAAGATAAAGCCAGATATGGTGCCTATATTTAGCTCAATGCAGTTCTCACACACTGTGGGGAACAAGGAACAGGCAAGGACAAACCTCTCTCAGGATGTAAGGCATTCTTGCATTTTTTTTCTTCCTCCTGCCCACCAGCACTAATGCCTCTGCCCTCGGCAGCCGGCTCCTCCCTCTGTAGCAAGGATTCTCTGCTGCTCTTTGAGAAGTCCCAGGGAAGCGTAAACAGCCCTATAGTAAGGCACTAAGTGAACTAAAAAGAAGACCTGTGTCTACTCTCAACAGCCCTGCTCTCCTCTACACTGCGCGCATCAACCCTGGGTCCCCTCCTCCTAACTGATTTATTCGCTGAACTGCTATATTCCATGAGGTCCACCCAAAGGTTAAGCAGGTTGTACAGGGCTATGCTTTCTTAAAAGCTGTGGGGAGTGTCGATTTAAAGAGTAGTAACCCCAGATGAAAAGAACTAGCTACCGTTACCATAAATCACTACTCAGCATCTGTTCCCACCTTGTCCTGGCCAGTAAGGCCACCAGAACAGTAAGCACTGCTGAATTCCCAACAACCATAGCTGAAGGTTACGTACTTCTGTAATACACTTGGAGCGGTTTTGACTTGACCTTTGCTCCTTGACACTGATACATGCCTCGAGGGTCTTTGGTACTACTTCCTAGATTCCAAGTGCTTTTAGTTGCATTTAGAGGACTGATTCTGTTCCCGTCTTTAAGCCACATGATAGTCTTTTCTTTCATGTCACAAGTCAGAAGTACAGAACCATCTCCTTGGTTGTCATCCACTTTCACCAAATGATTTGCTGAAAAGGGAAAAGTCGTGGATCCATTAAGGTTCTTTGTAATTGGACCAGGAGGAGACCATTAGAACAGTTTCTCCTTTTTTCCAAGGCAGGGATTCTCTGTGTAGCTCTGGCTGTCCTGGAACTCACTTTGTAGACCAGGCTGACCTCAAACTCACAGAGACCTGTCTGCCTCTGCCTCCCAGTCTGAGATTAAAGGCATGTGCCATCACTGTTGGCTTCTCCAGGGTTAATGTGCACACAAATCACAGGTCATGCTAGAATTTCAGGTCTTATTTAGTAGTTCTGAGGGGTGGGATCTGTTACTAATGTGCTCCTGGGTGATGCTAATGCTGCTGGTTCTGTCATTTCTTTCTTTTTCTGAGACAGGGTTTCCCTGTGTAGCCTTGGCTGTCCTAAACTCGCTTTGTAACCAGGCTGGCCTTGAACTCACAGAGATCTGCCTGCCTCTGCCTCCTGAGTACTGGGATTAAAGGCATGTGCCACCACGCCGCGCCGAGTCTATTGATTTTTTAAAAAATGAATGTGTATGTGTGTTTGTATGAGTGTATGTCACCTATGTACAGGAGTTCTCAGAGGACAGAAGAGAGTGTTGGATGTCCTAGAGCTGGTGTAAGAGGCAGTTGTGAGCCATCTTATGTGGGAGCTAGAAACTGAACTTAGGTCCTCTGGAAGGGCATAAAGTACTCTTGACTGCTGATACAGCTCCTCAGCCCCTGAGACTGCTGTTGTAGGAAGCCGTGCTTCTATGGAGTTCCTCAGAATTTGAGAACAGAGAGAAACCATTTCTCTTACCTTGATTTGATTGGGCCACAGTACCTGGAAGAGAGAAGAAAGAGAAAGGATCAGTCGGGCATAGACTTTTTCTGCTGGGCCAACTGTTTCCATGGTCACTTGAAGTCAAGATTGAGAGAGTTGCTAGTTCATGGCAATGGTGGTATGTATCTGTGTTTCTTTGCTGGATGTAGCCTAAATCACCAAAGTGAATTAAATATGACTGTGTCTGGTCTTTTTTTCTAACTTTCTGGGTGGGACTTCCTCCTTACTTGTTCATTCATTCGTTCCTTCTTTCCTTCCATCTATTCTCCTTCCTGCCTTTCTACAATTTATCTTATTTTTAGTGGTGTGTATTTGTGTATGGACATCAGAACCAGTCCATGTGTGCATGAGAGTTCAGCTGCTTGTGGAGGCCAGAGTCATCAGATCCCCTGGAGCTGGAGTTATAGCAGCTGCAAGACGCTGCTGGGAACAGAACTTTGGACCTCTGCAAGAGCAGTATTTGCTCTTAACCCCCGAGCCATCTCTCCAGCCTCTCTGTGTAGGGGTTTCTAAACCTTTGGGATTTCATGAGGGATGAGGTCACCTTTGTTATTTGTAGTGGACTCTTGGCTACTCTGTCTTTATACTAAGGAGATGATTTGGGATCAGGCTGGTCAAGTTTTATCATCTAGATCAGTGATTATAAACCTTCCTAATGCTGTGACCTTTAATCCATTTCCTTAAGTTGTGGTGACCCCCAACCCTAAAGTTATTTTTGTTGCTATGTAGTAATTAGTATTAGTAATTTTGCTACTGTTGTTTTTGTTTTTGTTTTTTTGTTTTTTGTTTTTGAGACAGGGTTTCTCTGTGTAACAGCCCTGGCTGTCCTGGACTCACTTTGTAGACCAGGCTGGCCTCAAACTCACAAAGATCCCCCTGCCTCTGCCTCCCAAGTGCTGGGATTAAAGGCGTGCGCCACCACCACCCGGCATCTACTGTTGTGAATCATAATGTAAATATCAGATATGCAGGATATCTGATATGTGACCCCTGTGAAAGTGTTGTTTGACCCTCAAAGGAGTTGCAACCCACAGGCTGAGAGTCACTGATCCAGAGGATTAGGATTTTGAAATTTCTATTAACCCTGGTGCTTATACAAATGCATATGAAAGATAATAGAAGGTTCTATGATGCATCTTCTATAAGTTTGTTATCTGTAATGGGTTGGGACTTTGCGGTGATGTAGCTGTTTTGGGGCTACCCACATTCCCGCAACTAGCCCCTCATCCTTTCTCTGTAAATAAGCCAAATAAACTCATTGTTCACTTAGCTGGACTTTGGTGGAATTATAATTTTGATCTGCATCAGTGTCATACCTGAAGGAAATAGATGTTCAAGTGTCTCCGGGAAAAGTTGATATAACAAATTGGTGCTCAAACATGAGCATGGTAGTATCAAAAGTTTTGGGAGGAACAATTTCATGGCTCTTTCTTTGTGTAGCAAGGTATGCAACTGAAGCTGGGCCATCTGAGGGTGGAACATCCCAGCAACAATTCCAATATGGCCGTCCCTTCCCCCTGAGGAATGTAGTGGTGTGCCTTTTTGCTATGGTGGCAATTGTGTGGCCCTTGCTACAGGTAGTAAGACGTAACTAAGTCTGGACCATCAGAAGGTGGACTGTCCATGGGGGAGACCTTGAGATGACTGCCTTAAGAATTTAATAAAACTCATAAAAATATGAGAGAAAGGATGAGTATGGTGGTGTACACCTTTAATCCCAAAACTTGGGAGGCAAGGCACACAGACCTCTGAAAGTTTGTGGCTAGCCTGGTCTACTTATTGAGTTCCAGGACAGCCAGGATACATAGTGATACCCTGTCTCAAACCATGAGAGAGAGAGGAAAGGAGAGGGGAGGAGAAGAGAAATAATTTATTCTGCCCCCCTCATCCCGCAAAAAAAAAAAAAAAAAAAAAAAAAAAAGGTTAGTAGAAGAAATGACTTTTGGCCATCCTTGAAGAACAAGTAAAAGTTCAGCAGATAGGGAAAGGCATTTTAGGTAGGAAAAAAATAGCTAATTAAAGACACAGATTTGGAAGAGGTTAGGGAAGTGGTGTGGCTAGATGTAGTGTTAGTGATGGGGAGCTGGTCCTTAGTCCAAGTATGTAGAAGTAACTGGTAGCATCAACTTAAAACTTCTGCAGGCTGTTGCTGCTTATGAATAACACCACAGAGCACCTAGAGCATGGGAGGAGCTTAATTTGCCAGATGAGTGGTTATGGGAGTGAGTGCAGTAAATGGACACAGCTAATGGTTAAGTATATTATTATTTTAAAGATTTATTTTATGTGAGCTGGGCAGTGATGTCACATGCCTTGAATCCCACCACTCCAGAGTCAGAGGTACGAGGATGTCTGTGAGTTCAAGGTCAGCCTGGTCTACAGAGCTAGTTCCAGGACAGCTAGGCTGCACAAAGAAACCCTGTCTTGAAAAACAACAAATAAAAAACATTAAAAAAAGATTTTATTTTATGTATATGGGTGTTTTGCTTGTACCATATGTTTGTGTACTATGTGCATCTTGGTCCCTGTGGAAGCCAGAAGAGAGAATCCCAGTCTCCTGGAACTAGAGTTAAAGACAGTTGGGAGCCTCCTCCTCGTGGGTGCTAGGACTCGAACCTGGGTCCTGTGCAAGAGCAGTAAGTGCTCTTGAATGCTGAGCCATCTCTCTGTCTCATAAGCAGTTTCCTTTTACTAAGCTATTATCTCTAATCACCTGGCAATCAGAAGAGAGCGAGGAGACTCTTCTAGTCAGAGTCAATTGAAAAGAGATGGCAGTGACCGCCAACATTGTTGGTGTTTGCATATCTGCGTACGGTCTCTTGAGAGTCAAGAGCCCGTGTAGCCAAATATCTGATTGACTGATGTGAGAACTGCACTCTGAGGACAATAGTGTTCAAGTGTTCAAACTTACTGGTGGCTGAGTGAGACTCAGGGCTTAGCTTTTTTTTTTTTCCGAGGCAGAGTTTCTCTGTGTAATGGCCCTGGCTGTCCTGGACTTGCTTTGTAGATCAGGCTGGCCTGGAACTCACTGAGATCCGCCTGCCTCTGCCTCCTGAGTGCTGGGATTAAAGGCATGTGTCACCACACCAGGCCAGGGCTTAGCGTTTCTGCTGCTCAACCTGGTACCATTTCCAGAAGCCTCCTTCTAGCTTTCAGTAGTGCCCTCTAGCCTATGTTGTCTAGCCTTTTCCGTTTTCTCAGAATCTTCTCCCCTCTCCACTCTCGCCATCTTCTTCAAGTCTCCCACTCTGCTGTCACCCAGGTAGTTTCTGCAGTGACGCTGCCTACCTTGTTGTCTGAGAGCAGCGGTGTGGTTGTGGCCCTGTCCTTCCAATTCCTGTCAGATTACATGTCTACCCATAGTGAGCGCCCCTGCACCTGCTTTCTGTTACTCTCACTCCGTAAAGCTATCTGGCTCTGTGTGCCCTTGACTGTGCCCTCAGCATTCTCTGCAACATCTACTCTAGACCTTTGTTTTATGTATCTCACCATCTCCTTTGGCTAAAAAAAAAAAAAAAAAAAAAAAAGTTCACACATTTTTTAACTCATACTTTACTTCTCTTTTACGCTATCTCTTCTGCCTCTCGTTCAAACTCCTCCCATCCATCCTTCATGGTTGTTCCCCCCTTCCTTGTCTGGCATCCATTCACACCACTCTACTGGAACTGTTCCAATCAGCCATGGTCTTCATTTTACCAAATTCCACAAATTCAAGACTTAAATATATTCTTATATTAGTGGATTATGTCCAACATTTTATACCCTGGTTTTTGTTGCTGTTTTGAGGCAGGGTTTTGTATACTCTAGGCTGATCTAGAATTTGCTATACAGCTCAGATTGCCCTGGAATCTCCAATCTTCCTGCCTCCACCTCCACAGTACAGAGTTTAGATGCTACCACACCCAGCAAACATTTCATACTCTTGGGTCCTCACAGCTTCATCCTCAGTTCTTCATTCCTGGCACGTCACAAAAATGGTTTGGTAGTTTCAGGAATTTTTCAGGCCTTTAGCTGGGTGTGGTGGCTTATGCCTCTAACATCAGCACCCAGAAGACCGAGGCAAGAGGATTGGCTAGGGTTGGAGGCCAACCTGGGCTACACAGTGAGCTACACTCTGATAAAAATGAGAGGAGGGAGCAACATTGTGACAGATCTGCAGGTAAATGTGCTTTCTGCCAAGCCTGGTGACCTGAGTTTGATTCTAGGACCTGCACAGTGGAAGGAGAAAAGCAATTCCTTCAGGCTGTCTTCTGTACCTCCACATGTGCATCAGGGCATGCGTACACACCCTCATACTCAAACACAAACAGACAAAGACACACATAGACAAATAAAATAATTTCCCCGACTTTAGCGTCTCCCTGGGTACTCATGTCAGCCCAATTTAATTTGCCTACTTCCTGTTGGGCATTTCAAACACGCACCCATATGCTGCACCTTGTCCTCAGCATGCCAACATTGAAACCAATCTCTCCAATGACACTCTGAGCTCTTGAGAACAGAAGAGTTTTGTTCATCTTTTCACTCTCTGGATTCTCACATATCTGGATCTCACAATGGTTGCTGACCAGCTAAGCAGTTTTGTAAAAAAAAAAAAAAAAAAAAAGTTCCATAGGTCCACTGTATATACCTTTTCTCCCAATTTCCTTATCTGGGTTCTCTGTGTGTGTGTGTACATGCATGTCAAGGCCAGAGGTCAAAATCCAATGTTATTCCTAACCTGTTTGTTTTTTTTTTTTGTGTGTGTATGTGTCTATCTGAATGTGATGATTTGTCAAAGCTATCTGGCTTACAAGAAAGCTCAGGGATCCACCAGTCTCTGTCTACCTAGCACGACAATGACAAGAATGAGCCACCACATCCACACTTTCAGTGGGGTCTAGGGATAGAATTCTTGCATGGTGAACACTTTGCCGACTGAGCCATTACCCAGGTGCACCAGCCCTTTTCAACTACATTCAAGCCTAAAATGGCGGCAGCACAATCCTCTTTTTAGTGAGTTTAACCCTCTGGTTCTGAGTTTCTTTCTAGCAGAGAATAGCTGGAGGCTTCCTTTTTGTCTCCCCTCCTTTGAATTCTAAGATGACAGATGAAGTTAGTTCAAGGTTAATTAGGATTCCAATAACCTTACTCCCTGGTGATGGCCTCTTCCCCATACTGTCAGACACTCGAGTACACTCTTTTTTTTTTTTTTTTTTTTGGTTTTTCGAGACAGGGTTTCTCTGTGTATCCTTGGCTGTCCTGGACTCACTTTGTAGACCAGGCTGGCCTTGAACTCACAAAGATTCGCCTGCCTCTGCCTCCCAAGTGCTGGGATTAAAGGCGTGCGCCACCACCGCCCAGCTTCGAGTACACTCTTACCTTGAAGAAGAAAGATCACCAGGACAAGGCCAGCCAGACCCTTCTGCTCCATGTCAGTCTCTTTCCTTCTCTGGTAGGTGCGTGGAGAGCCCCTTAACAGCCACCCAGCCAGCCAGCCTATGCAGCAGCCAGCTTGGCTCCACCCAGCATCCTTTGAGCTGGGACTCTGAGCAGAGGCAAAACCCAGTGCCCCCACCCTCTACACAAAGTGTGGGCAGCAGGGGCCCCAGCAGGGACGCTGATGCACAGGCAGATATCTTGTTTTTTTGTTGTTGTTGTTGTTACTAAGGTTTGCAGGGTGGCAGGTGGCAGGGAGTGAGAGTGAGGGCTCTAGATTCCCATTCATAAATCACCTACTCCTAGAACCTCTTTACATAATGCGCTGAAGACTTCCCTGAGCCTTTTTCTTCATGACAATTATGAAATGTCCCAGCTTCTAGTTCTTGCGAGGACTGGTCCTGTTTGTTGCTTGATCCCAGAAGTCATGGATTTAGGTAGGACGTTCAGACGTGTGAGGCTGGACTTCTGAAAAGAAAAGCATCTCAGGGTAGACCATCATTGAGAGATTTTGTCACTGTTCTTTTAAGAACATCGAAGTGGTACCCCCAGAGAAGAGAATAGTGAGGCCCATCTCAACAGGACAGCTAGCTTATTTCTTGGTGCATGACCCTGGGCTCTTTCCAGGGTGTCAGACTGTTGTCTCATTTAGAATAGAAATTCACAGAACTCCTATGTGACACCAGGCACAAAACAGTTTTATCCCCAGGCAGATGACCTTATGATGGTGGCAGCGTGGAAAGTTTCAGATCCCCACAGCTCGTGGTAGAAAAAGTTTACGTCTCCTAGGGAGGTTCACTTCTACAAGTGAATAACATTGTTAAGAAAAATCTCACATTGAGAAGGCTGATGTGGGAGCCATGCACACACTCCTCCCCTAATCCTTAGAGTGAAGCTGAGGGATACAAGCTTGGAAATACTCCTTGCTTGGTGCCATAGGTACTACTTGCTGGATCTAGGATTCAGATGTCTGGTTGAGGGGTTCTGAAGTCCATCTTCTCACTGGCTAGAAGCGGCTTGATGTGGTATCCCAGACTGGCCTGTGAAGGGTCCTGAGACTAACCAGAAATGGGAGGAACTGTTAATATGGCTCATAGCTACTCTCAGTGGGTTTGAAGAGGTAGCACCTTCTTGTTTGTGAGTAAATGCAGTTGTGTTGTCAAAGGAAGTCCAAAATTTTCTTCATTTGTTACCAGTGATCCAGGAAAGGCTATTCTAAATCCCCTCACACCTCCTAGAAGTCAGAATGAACTTCCCTCATGTTCTCTGTTCTGCCTCAACCCCAACTCTCTGCTCCAGAAAGAGCAATTTGCACCTGTCTGTCTTACCCCACCTCTAGCCTGCTCTCGCCTTGATACCCTCCCACCATCAAAGGCAGAAGGCAGAGAGGTAGAGCTCTTCTAGTTCCTCCCCCACTCTTCCTTTTTCTGAATACCCATGAGTCCGTTGGCGGAACGTAGTGCTCACTCGGGCTGATCATTCTGTGGCTTGCCTCTATTTGTTGGATTAATTCCTCTGGAAGATGGAACATAGCGGGATTCTGGCTGGTCTGATACTAGCTGCTTTTCTCCCTCAAGGTAAGTGAGGCATCTTCAGCTGTGTGGAGGAAGGGACCCCGAGAGGGACATTGTCACTGGAAGAAGTCCACTGGGAAAGTGCATCTCAAGGCTGGCTTCAGTTTACCAGGCTGGGGAGGATGGGGGGTGTGTGGCTGGGGTATAGGAAACAAATATTGGGATTTGACCAACTCCAGTCTAGGCTCACAGTAGTCTTGAATGGAGTTTCCAAAGGCTTTGGATGAGACATATGTAGGCAATGGCTCTGTATTGCGTGTGCCTAGGCCTAAGACTAGTAATGGAAGACGTCACACCCATTGTGCCTGCTAAGGCAAATGGCCTCTTGGAGTAGGATTCTTGGTCATGTGATCACTGGAAGCCAAGGATTTAGGAGCATTCTTTAAGAGAAAAGTGAAAAGTTAGCTTTAGCTGTGTGGGAAGGACAGAGGGAGGCTGTCTTACATTAAAGTCAGTAAGTGCCAATTCCTCCCAGTTTGTTCACTTTCAAAACAGAAAAATGGGCTGGGTGTGCAACAAAGGGGTAGATCTCTAAAAGTGCAAACAAACAAACACCCCCAAAACCAAAAACTAAAAAACCAAACTAACTCCAAAAAGCCCTAGAAAGCTCACATCTCAGGAACTCAGCGGTCCCAGGAAAACTGGGTCAAATGGTCACTCTTGGAGCTGTCCTGACCCCAGAGACCAGTTATTTCCACCCTTGTGTAAATAACTCCGAGGAAGGCAGGAGTGTAGGAGGAGAAGAATTGTATGCACCTGTTTTCTCAAGCGTGCTCATATATACTACTGCTTCAGAGGCAGGGGCAGCCATTTTGGAGTTTTCTGCAGGTGGCTCTTGTGTTGAAATTGGTGATTAAGAATGAAGTTCAGGCACACACAGACTCCATCTTTGCTGACACTGGCAGTAGACATGCCCCATGGGTTCTTTGGATGTTCTCGAGCTGTCTGGGAAGGCCCACTGTGCTCATTTCTGACCGCCCGCTACAAGACTTGATCTTTCTGGAGCCTCGGGAACAGATTTGATGGTTTGGTTTTTTTTGTTTGTTGTTGGGTTTTGTTTTGTTTTGTGTCTGTGTGTGGCCATTTCTCCATAAGCAAGTGTGGCACTGAGGCAGGAAAGACAGGGAAAATTATAGACACACAGAAGGAACAGGAATCTTTCACCCCAGAAACTAGCTGAAGTCTGTCACTAGCTGAGGTTTGAGAATTTCAGCACAATTAACATTTGCTGTGAAAGTTGCCCACAGGCTCTCTGCTCTCTCTCCTTTTCCCATATGGGTATTTTATATTAAAATAGCAACAAGCTAGGCCTAATGCCTGAGTGTATATGACCTTGGGAAGTAACTCATTCCTCCCCGGAACATTCTCTAGGACAGTCACAAGTAAGACTGCTTACTTTGCTTACGGTGAAAGTCTTCTGCCTTCTGGCATCCCCAAATCTAAAAATGTACTCCATCAATAGTAATCCAGTCAGATGCCCATACCAACTACTCTGTGAATTTCTTTAGGTTTCTTAGCAACTCTCTGGATAAGAACTTCAAAACCCACCCCAAAGGTGTATACAAGCTGTTGTAAAGACAATGGTGCATCTCTCTCGGGAAAGTCATTCTGGAGCACCTCTCTTTCTCTTAACATTCATGCTTAAAATCTATATTAAAATATCCTTATATCAATATAACATAAATAAATTATATTAAGATAAACTGCAATTGGTCTCATTACTGGTTCATCCTAAAGTTTTCTGTTGAAGGAGTAGATCTGGGTTTTAGTTGAGTAAGTTTCCTCAAAGATTAAAAGAACTCACCAGGCTGCTACAGGTGACAGTGTCTGTGTCTCTGTCCCAGCTGCCACTGATAGAACTACCGAACTACTACTACTACTTATTATTATTATTATTTTAAGATGAGGTCTCATTCACTCTGTAGCCCAGGTTGGCCTTGCTGTCTCAGGCCTTCTCCTGTCTCAGCCTTCCAAGTGCTGAGATTACAGATGCAAGTCATGGTATATACATACATACATACATACATACATACATACATACATACATACATGTGTGTGTGTGTGTGTGTGTGTGTGTGTGTGTGTGTGTGTGTAGTACTGGAGACTGAATCTAGGGCATTGTACATACCTCTTCCATTGAGCTATGTTTCCAGCTAATCATCTTACATGGGATTTACCCTGGGAAATCTGCATCACTGGGCTGATAGTTCATTAAGCTCCTTTATGCTCTTGGAGGAGGCTTTCATAGTGAGCCTCTCATACCCTAGCAGATACTAGGGTATCTAGTAGCAGAGAAGGAAGGGGATGAGAAGCTGAAGTGAGAGAGTTGGCTAGGAAGAGGAAGTAGAAGCCTTTAGTATAAGAAAGTGCACTCACTAGGCTGAGAATGCTTCTACCTTCCCAGGTCTCTAGGGGACCCCAGCAGTCTAATCAGTGGTCTGAACTCATTTTCAGAAGGTTCTTGGATCAACCCAGCTTCATGGCTTTCTCTTTTGCCCCCAAATCCCTCAGGATCCATGTCCTAGTTTGAATTCTGCTGTTGTAATAAAATACTTTGATCAAAGGCAATTTAAGGCAAGAAAGGATTTATTTGGTTCACAATTCCAGGTCAGTCTATCATTAAAGGAAGTCGGCAGAAACTCGATCAGAAGCACAAAGTAAAAAAAAACCATGGAAGAATGCTCCTTCTGGCTCATACTTAAACAGCTAGCTTTCTTATACAGCCCAGGCTCACCTGCCCAGGGAATGGTGCCTCCCACAGTGGCCTGGGCTCTCCTGCATCAATTAAGGCAATTAAGGCAGTCCCTTATAGACATGTCCACAGGGCTAATCTGAAGTAGGTGATCCTTCATTTAGAGACTGTCCTCTCAGGTGACTCTAGGCTGAGTTAAACCGACAGTTCAAGCTAATTTGGACAATCCGTTTTCTGCTTGAAGTACAGCCTCATGTCCTTCATGACCCCGCAGTTCCCAGAGAACTCCCTGAAGTCTCCCTCTGGTCGATTTTGCCCCTTTCACTAGGAATCAAATCCCTTACTACACAAGTGGCCCATACACAAGTATGCTCTTCAGCAGAATTATGGGTCAGCTGCATACCAGAGAGCTGCCTCTGACTATGGTGTTTCCCCTCTTAGGGAGTCCCTTCAAGATACCAGTGACCGAACACGAAGATCAAGTATTTGTGAATTGTAATACCAGCATCGTGTATCTAGAGGGAACGGTGGAAGAATGGCTTGCAAAAAATAATACACTGAAATTGGGAAAAGGCATCCTGGACCCACGAGGGGTGTATATGTGTAATGGGACAGAGAAGGTGGCAAAGGAGATGTCTACTATACAAGTATATTACCGAAGTATGTGCCTCCTGGACCCACTGGGATGAATCATGGGCCCTCTGGACGTGAGACTATTCTGGCTAAAAGGAGACTGCGGTGAACCAATTTATTCTCTAAATAAACAAAGGGCACTCATGGTGGTATGAACCAGATTTGTCAGGGAATGCTTCAGAATGGGAGAGAGCTTAAGTAAGACAGAATAGCAGGGGCTGGCTTGGAGAGGGGCTTAGTCCACTCCTCAGTCCCACAAGGTTGAAGTTAGTCATGTTTCTCTTCAGCAATTCCTTGGGATGAGGGCAGAGAAGTGTGAATCTTGGAATGGGGAGCTTAGGGTCTTTCTAGGACCAGAAATGGTTCCCTGACCTTCACACCTCTCTTCCTCCTCTTCCCAACAGTGTGCCAGAACTGTGTGGAGCTGGACTCAGCCACCGTGGCTGGCGTCATCATTACTGATCTCATTGCCACTCTGCTCCTGGCTTTAGGAGTCTACTGTTTTGCAGGACACGAGACTGGGAGGCTCTCCAGGGGTAAGAGGAAGGGCTCTCTGTGTGTGTGTGTGCTCATAAACTGGCTGAAAGATGGGGATGGTGGTAGGGCTGGCTTCATCTGGGAGTTTCTCTGACAATGTCTTAGGGTGCTGAGTGAATGCGTGTGCCCGTGATGCTCACACAGACTTCTGAGGGTGAGGGAGGGTGGGACTGGCGTCAGAGTCATCTCACCTTCCCCAACTCCTCATGACTCTCTTTCCTTGCTTCTAGCTGCTGACGACATTCAAGCCCTGTTGAAGAATGAGCAGCTGTATCAGGTGAGCCCCAGGGGGGAGACAAGAAAGGGAGAAAGGAGTGAGGGCTAAGAGACCTGACTGCACGGGTTGTGAGATGTGTGGCTAGTCCTGGGCAGGGGCGCCGTGTGTGTGTGTGGGTGGGGCGCATTCTTGGGTGTCTGGAGAAGTCAGGCGTGGGTGCTGGGACGAGTTCAGAGGTGCCGCTGTACTTCTCATCTCAGCCTCTTCGAGATCGCGATGATGTTCAGTACAGCCGTCTTGGAGGGAGCTGGTCCCAGAACAAGTGATGATGAGACTGGAGCTTCTCAGAGCGTCATATCAGCTGTGCCTTTCCTTCACGCTACACCAATAAAGATGTGCTCTTTAGTCAGCAGGCGTCGTGTTTTCCAAGGCGTAGGTTCGGAGTTATCCTAGTTTGGCTGGGGTCTTGCCCTCCTGTGGTCTCCCTTCAGCGTTTCCGTTCCTCAGTCCCAGACAGGCGGTGTAATGGGCAGGAAGCTGTCTATCCTGGCCTGATGTTTCTAACCCTATGCGTTTCCTGTGGGGAGGTTCAGGCCAGCCACTTTCCTTCAGCTGCATGTTGGTTCCAGTCCCTATCGTAACAACTCTTTCGGAGTTTTGCTGCCTTACCACAGCCTAGGGCAGGGTGTCGTGTTTAGAAGCTGAGCCACAAAGAAGTTTCCGTGACATCATGAATGAGGGTGGCAGAACACCAAAGAGTGTTGGGAGTGTCTGTGTGTGTGTGTGTGTGTGTGTGTGTGTGTGTGTGTGTGTGTGTGT
>CAJQZJ010033987.1:62037-78420 GCA_907164525.1 Lophiomys imhausi | reverse complement strand
CACACACACACACACACACACACACACACACACACACACACACACACAGGCACATGAGCACACACTTCATGGTGCACATTTGGAGGCCACATGAGGGCTAATGTTATGTTTTAAATTTAAATTACTGTGCTAACCTGTAAGCCCCAATTACCCAAGGACAGATTGCTTCCTGGAATGCTGGAGGCTGCTGTTCATGTAAGATAACAAGCCATGAGTTTTTGCTTCTGTAGCCAAGAGTCGTTGCCCCAACTGCACAGGATGTGCTTGATCACAAACAGGCAAGAGGTACGTAGGCAGGAAGTACATCAAGATGTATGCTTGCCCCTGGTTGTACAAATGTAGTTTGGGGCCATACTCTGGGAATCCTGGGTATGGAACTGGCCAGTATCCATTGACCTGGCCAGTATTTACTAAAGCTTGCTTCAGATTTGGGTCAAAAATTGTGGTAATGATCTTATTCTCACTTGGTGGGATTAACATTTTCTGGAAGCCCCATTGAGATCAGATCACTCACCCAAATTCTAAAGCCTGACCGTTACTCAGGGACTCTGGGGCTGAAGGACCACCTCAGGAGGTGGCCACTTTAAGATGTTCCAAGGCTCTGAGGTGTGCTGCTAGATTCCCATACTATCAGAGTGAACTGCAGTGCTGAGAAAAGCAGGTAGCATCTATAGAGACCTCCCCTGCTAAGTCAAATTAATTTTCTGTGACATCTGGTTCTGTTGGGATCTCGATCTGGGATGAGGAGGGGTTCTGTGGTACCCAAACACTCTCCTATCTGGGGAAAAATGTGAGATGTTATACCTGCCAACCTGAGGTTCTTGGTCTGGTTTTATGTCTTGTCTTTGCAGAAGTTTTGTTGCAAACATGGGAGTCAAGATGGAAATGGATCTGGTTCAGGTGAATGTGTGAATGGTGGTGGCCACCACCTGTTTTATTTCTCACTTGTCTCCTTTGAGTGCGTGAACTTTCTGTTTGTGTGTTTATTGGTTTCATTTTTACTGTATGTGTCTCTGGTACTTTCTGTGTTTTGTGTTCATTGGTTTTGTTTTTGCTGTCTCTGCCACAGCCAGCCACCAGCCTCTGTTGCTGCTGATGGCCTTGGCCGTTTTGATGGCCAGCACTCAGACTTTCTTATCTCCAAGCCTTCTGGTCACTGGATTCAGTTTAGCAGGGATTCAAATATCTTTGGGTGTGGATAATATTAAAATTGTTTTATACTGTTCTATTTTTTCAAAGGCTGGCTTTAGAGTTGGATTATGACTCTCCCTTCTTGAGACCCAAGCATGGTTATTTAAGTTTCTTCTCTGTCCTATGTCAGGTAAACCACCTGATTTTGTGACAGAGAAAAGAGAAACAAAGCAGGACAGCCTAAAAATTAGACTATTGGTTTCATTTAACTGCCTAAAGCTTTTGCTAAGATACAAACCTTATCTCAAGATTTGGAAGACTATTATATGAACTTTCTATACCTCAAGATTTGTACGTTTACTGGTATGGTTAAAAAAAATCTGAAAAATCTGTAACAAAAAAATTAACTTAAAACTTATGGGCTGGAGAGGTGGCTCAGAGGATAAGAGCACTGGCTGTTCTTCCCAAGGTCCTGAGTTCAATTCCCAGCAACCACATGGTGGCTCACAGCCATCTACATTGAGATCTGCCCGGGCATATATGTAGAGCAAATACTATATACATAATAAATAAACAAAAAATTAAAAAAAAAACTTATAACACAGGGAATTGATAGTTAAAACCGTACACATAGGTAATCTTAAAGGAATCGTGTTGCAGGATGCCATCTTGGGATAGAAGCAACATGTGGCTTGCTTCCATCTTAACTGCTGTCCCCCATTGGGATGGAGGCAGCCACATGGCTGGCAGCCATAATTTGCTAGGATTAGAGAGGGTGAATTACATATGACTTCAGCACCATCTTGACTCAAGATGACCATATGGTATAAACCAACCAAGGAGGCAACAATGGATCTTTAAGATATTTTGGGTTAGGATGTTTTTTTTGTATGATAATTCTTGTCCTGAAAACAAAGTAATAAAACAAGTTTTATAAAAGGTAGGATTTAAAAACAATGCTTGTTTAATAAGCTATTAAAGCTGCACTTCCATGTGTTCTGTATACAAGAATGTACCTTCTGCTGGCAGCCAAACTTTGTAATGTTAAGAGTCAACCAGGTAAGCCGGGCGGTGGTGGCGCACGCCTTTAATCCCAGTACTTGGGAGGCAGAGGCAGGCGGATCTTTGCGAGTTCGAGGCCAGCCTGGTCTACAAAGTGAGTCCAGGACAGCCAGAGCTGTTAAACAGAGAAACCCTGTCTTGAAAAACCAAAAAAAAAAAAAAAAGAGTCAACCAGGTTGTATTGGTTTTAAAGGCATGGAGGGTCATGGAGAGCAGCTGAGGGTTGGTATTGTTTATAAAATGTGTTATATTATTATGTTCTTATTAATATGCAATATTAAAAAATAAATAAAAGGCTAAAGAGTTAGGATCACAGTTATGAGCACCAAACACTGAACATTAGAAACTAGAATATTCCTATCTTATGATGCAGCAAGACAATGACTTAAGCAGTCTTACAAAGAGCCCATACAATGTTTGTCCTTATCTAAGGTCTATTCAGGCTAACAGAGACTGACTTAGGAATGTATGTCTAGGGGCTGGAGAGATGGCTCAGTGGTTAAGAGCACTGGCTGCTCTTCCAAAGGACCTGAGTTCAAATCCCAGAACCCACATGGCAGTTTGAAATTGTCTGTAATGACTGGGTGTGGTGGTACATGCCTTTAATCTCAGCACTTGGGAGGCAGAGGCAAGTGGATCTCTGTGAGTTCAAGGTGAGCCTGGTCTACAGAGTGAGTTCCAGGATAGTCAGTGTTACACAGAGAAACCTTGTCGCGAAAACAAACAAGCAAACAAAAAGAATGTATGTCTAGCCTCCTTGTGTTTGTTAATAGTGTTAAGCTTTAGACATTTTGATAAACTGAGTCAAACAAGAAGCTGTGGTATTCTGCAATGGTGTACTGTGAAAGGACCAGGAAAGTAAAGTTGCCAGTCTCCCTATGGACTGTTTTTATGATTTAAAGTTTTATTTTGATATTAAAAGAGCTTCAATTCAGAAATTATTTTTTAAGGCTAAACCTAACAGGGATAAAGATATAAAATCCTAATTTTATAAAAGCTATTAACATATTATAAACTATTAAAGATGAGTAAGACATTAAAGTTAGTCACCTTATAAATTATCAAATTCTTTTTTTTTCAGAAAGGGTTTCTCTGTGTAGCCCTGGCTGCTCTGGAGTTCACTCTGTAGACCAGGCTGACCTCAAACTCACAGAGATCCGCCTGCCTCTGCCTCCCAAGTGCTGGGATTAAAGGCGTGAGCTACCACTGCCTGGTGATCAAATTCTTTAATATGTTCAGAACTATATTTGTAGTCATGATAAGTACTAATGTAATTAATTACCGGAATAAGGTTTATTTAGCCTCCTGTATATGTTTTCAAGGTTAAGTCTAGCAAACAACTAAAAACAAGTAAAGTTTGTTTAAAATCACGTATACTTAATAGATAATGGTTCTCAAGCTTTTCAGTGATCCACTGAACATGGCATTTAAAATGTCTATTGAAAAAAAGATTCCTGATGTAGACAGAAATGCCAGTTCCTGGTACTAAACTTAAGGTCTCCAAAGAAGAAAGATGGGACACAGATCTGGATTGCAGTGACGCTAACCACTTGGAAAAACTGCACCGTGTCTCCCCTGCTGTCAGGGTCCTGCACAACCTGTGGGCACTGTTGGATTGACTATCCTACTCTGCCTAGGTCAAGGTAGGCCAAGTCCCCCAAATTTCTCATCTACAGAAGAATCTCTCAGACCTTCTGGGTTTGGTAGCTGAAGGCCTATGGTACCCTGGGCAGCAGATGAGTATATAATGCTGTCCTATGTGATGGCCAAAGACCTGTGACCTCTGCTCTCCAAAGAAGCCACGGAGACCAAGGGATCCTACCAGGGTAATCGTTCAGGTAGCTGGTAAGTCTCTGTCACTTTAATTGATACAAGAGGCCATTTGGTTTATACTTCCTGCTATAATTTATCCTTCTCCGATCTCTGATGGTGTTGATGGCTAACTGTAGACTTGTCAGTTTGGCATCGGTATGCAACCAGCTCCTTCCCCAAGACTGAAAGTACCTTGTTAGTTCATTTCATCTGTAAAAACCGGGTCTTGCCTTTTGTAGAGCTCTCGGGTCTCCTGCTGAGAAAGTCAGACAGGTTTACCTTGCTAACAGGCTAAATATTGAAGAATAAACAGCTGTAACTTTTTAATAGTCCTTTACTTAAAAGAGCCTGCTTTGCAATGACTGTTCTCAGTAATCAATTACTTATGACTCATGGGAAATCATTAGATAGAAAGAAAAGGTTTCAAGCTTAAATAAGTTCTGAAGGTCTAAGGAAGTGATTTAAGGAATATAAAAAATGAGAAATGTTTCAGATTTCTTACTATGCTATTGTCATACTAAGATTTCAAAAGTTCAGAGTTTTAACGTTCATCAGTGGAGTTCTGATATTTTGGTAAAGCACTGACTGCTGTTATCATTACAAGCTCAAGATTTTAAATTTCCTTAGGTTGTCTTCTAAGTATAGTCTTAAAAACACTTCTCATCAGGCTAATAACATCTCTGTCTAATCTGTATATCCAGCTCCCTGGATATAGAGAAGAATGTAGATAGAAAAGGGAATTTAACCAAAACCCATAGCTTTCTCTAGGATTCAAAGGCATGAGTCTACTCTAGTTGTTTTACAGACACCTGCTAGATGCTTTTTTTCTACAATGTGGATTTTATTACAGATTACAAACGGTGGTAAACTTCTGTTCCTAGTCTATATCTGTGCCAGCAGATTTCCACTTGGCTGACAGATAAGGTCCAGGAAACAGCTATGGACTACAATAGGACTACAACTCTGCTCCACATGGCTGTGAGCCCTGGACTTGTTGAAAGCTGATGTGATTGCTCCCTATCTCTTCAGCTGGGTCAGACAACCAGATGTTTCTGGTGAATGCCTTATTGCCTGAATCCTGTCCTGGCCTTTGACTAGCATTCCAGGTCTCCTGCTCCCTGACAACAACATCCTCATTTCAGCAGGAAGTAGTTACAAAAGAGAATACATCACCCCTTATCCTCAGCAAAAGTCTGGAACGTTAGGTCAAAAAGAAGCACTGTGGTATAAAGGACAAAATGGTTACCTATAGTGCCGATTGGCAAACCAGGAAAAGCCTAATAGAGCCAGATCTATCAACAGGTAGGTTTCTAGCTGAAATGGTTCTACAATATGATAGGGCACGCCACCTGCTCTATGTAAAATAAGGAGGTTATTGCACAGTTTTAAGAAAAAAATGTTGTTTCTATGCAAACTACTGAGGAATTATTAAAGATAATCTGGCAGTACAAAAAAAGGACTCAAGATGAAATAAATGACTGGTTCCTATTCTCACTTTAGGGTTCCTCCTGAATAGTAACTCTGATGTCAGCCATAGCAAGGCCTCTGGCCCTTTTGTTTCTGGTAATTACTAACAGCCTTGCATCATTAATGTCTTAACTGGATACATAAATTCCTGTCTGGGTGCCATTAGGCTGAGGGTTATTAGATCCTGATATGAACAGGTATCCACCAGAGAGTCAAGGATTTGACTCAGGATACAACTCGAGGCAGGAATATGATGGCTAAGGTTATGTTTTAAGTTTAAACTACTTAAGAGATCTATCTATAATGTGTACAAGATCAACATGCTACATTCCACAGACCCAGAGAAACCCAGTACCAAGGAGGGCTCAAGGGATAATCCTTGACTCCCTATAAGTAGGGAAGATAAAATAGACATTGGAAATGCATGGAGAGAGGGATCTAGACAAGAAACCAACATTACTGCCATCGGAGAAACCTTATCCATCATAAAATTAGACAAAAATCAGGGAGTTGTGAGGAAAAGTTAGGTGACAGTTCCAGGAGGCCAGAGGGATGAAGGACTCCACAAAAAGATCCACATAACCAATTCACTCAGACACAAGGGAGTGCAAGGAGACTGGTCCACCATGCAAAGAGCTTGCAAGGACTAGCCCTAGGCCCATTACACATATGAAGCTGAAGGGCTACTTGATCCTCAAGTGGATCACCTGACAATCAGAGTGGGGGGTCTATCTTGGACTTAACAATGTTGCCTCCCTCAGGAGCTTATTATGTTTCTAGCAGACCAGCCTTAGCTTGCCTGGACAGAAGAGGAGGCACTTAGTCCTGATGCGGCTTGATGGGCCAGGGGGGGTTGCTGTGGGGGGGGGGGGGGGATAGGGGGGAAGGGGGGGGGAGGGTAGGAATGGGAGGAGGGGAGGTAGAGGGATGGGGATTGGAATGTTAAATAAAAAGCTATAAAAAATTCTTCAATAAATAAACAAATAAAATAAATAGATCTATCTATAAAACAAAAATGCCTCTAACCTGCAAGCCCCACTTGCTAAAGGACAGATAACTTCCTGAAATACTGGGGATGTTGTCCATGAAAGATAACAAGCCATGAATTTTTGCTTCTGTAAACAAGGTTGGTTGCCCCAGCTGCACAGGATGTGCTTGATCACACATAGGCAAGAGGTATGTAGGCAGGAAGTACACCAGGATGTGTGCTTGCTCCTGATTAGATGAAGGTGGGAAGCAGGTAGCTTTTACCTTTATAAGCCCTTGACTGACAAAGGGCCATTGTCTGGGAACCCTTGGTATGGACCTGGCCAGTCTCTAAACACATGGCTAGTATTTAACAAAACTTGCTTCAGATTTGGCTCAAAAACTGTGGTAGTGATCTTGTTCTTGGCTGGTGGGATCAGCAGTCAGAGGACAATTTATGTAAGTTGGTTTTCTCCTACCATCTCAGTTCTGGGGATCAAACTTAGGTCCTCGGGCTTGGTGGCAGGCAAGCACCTTCACCTGCTAAGGCATCTTGCTGGCTCCAGGATAGACTGTCTGTTACTCTATTCAGAGCAGGAGCTGTGATTTGTACTGACACCTGCTTGTCTTCCTCCACACAGCGTCTGGCTTCATCATGTCTTACTTTTTAGCTCCATGTCCAACTCTTCCATCTTTCCAGAGACAGATGACAGTAGGAAGAACATTGTTTATGGTTACAGACACAGTGAAGAGGTGTCCAGGAGCTGGAGTTAGAAGCAGGGCACATGGCAGTGCATACTTTTTTGTTTGTTTTGTTTTGGGGGGGTAGCAGTG
Source organism: Lophiomys imhausi (assembly GCA_907164525.1). NCBI lineage: Eukaryota > Metazoa > Chordata > Mammalia > Rodentia > Muridae > Lophiomys > Lophiomys imhausi. Next base: position 71,148 of record CAJQZJ010033987.1, on the reverse strand, counting down.
CATACTTTTAATCCCAGCACTGGGGTGGCAGAGGCACAGGCACGAGGATCTCTGTGAGTTTGAGGCCAGTTTGGTAAACATAGAGAGTTTAGTGAGTTCCAGGACAGCCAGGATATGTAGTGAGACCCTGTCTCAAATAAAACAAAACAAAACAAAAACAAACCCACCCACCCACCCACCCAACCAACCAACCAACCAACACCACCAACAACAAAACGCCCTGGAGTCAGACACAGCCCTGGCTGCTAATTCTAGCCCTGCATTTCACTACGACATGGGTAAATTACTTAACCTATCTGAGCCTACTATAGATGGAAGATGATACTATCTGTGGAGTCTTTATAAGTATTAAATGAGATGACACCTAGAGGCCTAATAACAACTCCTGGAGTATAGTATATGCTCAGTAAACATCAAATGTTAATGCTTTTGTCATGATGAGCTATGAATGTCCTTGACTGGACACAATCATATATATGCAGAACAAAATCTGCCACCCTGGACCAACCTGCTTATTAGCAGTTGGTGATGGGCAAAATCGCCAGGACTCATTTTAACATAAGCATTGATACCTAGGGGTGGGGGAATGACACTTCAGTGGAGACCAACAAATAGGACCTGTAGTTCCAAGTTCAAGGCTGAGTGTGGACAGTATGTGGAGGGCTGCTAAGTCACAGAAACCAGAAGTCACATAACGAGTAGCCCTGGAGTCAGCAGGGATGTGTCTGAGGACAGAAAGGCAGAGAAGAGTGCTCGCTGATTTGAGCTGGCCTGGGATAGCTTGCTTGGGCTCTGGATTCCTCTCTCCTGTAAGCAGAGTGTGTGGGAGACCAAGAACCAAACTCTCTCACCACTGGCCTCCAGTGTCTGGTCCCTGGCGGCCACCGCACCTCCCTCCCAGCACAGACCACATCCTGTTGCATAACCACCACTGCCTGAGGCTGCAGGCAGCCGCCTCCAGGGCAGGAGGGAACTTCACAGTGAGGCTTTTCTCCAGTTCCCTGGGTTCTGCTCAGCAGCATTTCCTGGCAGCTGGTGGAATCCAGTATCTCAACCCCAACTCCCTCCTCACCCTCCTGTCTTTTCTTGTATCTCCACCTGCCTTTCAGGTCCCCTGTCCATCTCATTCATTTTATGGATGGACCACTCCATCAGGAACCCACCCATCACCCTCTGTACCTCTGATGACAGCATGTGGAAGGGCTGCTAGTGCCCACCTCCTCTAACAGGCAAGCGCTTATACTGAGTTCCCCGGGAGAGTCTGAATTGCCTTAGGACACAGGCGCTTCTGAGGACCTTCCAGAAAAAAGGGGACAGTGACTTTTCCAGCCGATACACTTTATTGTTTTTGCATTAGCAGAGAGGGGCCTGGTATATTCATGGAGATGCAGGTGACCATCCAAGGAAGGTGAAACCTGGAGAGGGGCCCCCACCAGGGACTGGGCGAGGATCTATGAATGGGGCAGGGCCTTAGCCAATGATCACCGTCCATCCCCAGACAAAGGTGTAAAACAGAGTTAGAAAAAACAGTAAGCTATAGGAAAGGGCTGGGGATGAGGGCCAATTTATATGCAGGAAAAGGAAGGAATTGAAGGCAGAGATTACATCCGTGCAGAAAGGAGGAGCTGGCAGGGAATGAGCTGCTAAAAATAGTATCCCGACAAGTTGGCTGGTTGAAGATCTGACCAGCCATGATGTTCCAAAGGAAACTGAGGCAGCAATGTCCTAGTACTGGCTACCAGCAGAGGAGGTGGGTGTGTGTTCACCAGGAGGCTGAAGAACAATGCTGTGGACTCTGCAATTTGTCCAGAGACCAAGGAACAGCAGGGTGCTCAGAGGGCTGGATATGGGTCCATGGAAGGCAGTAACCCTCTTATCTGTCAGACTGCTCTCTGATTCAGGCCAGAATACAGGTCCCGCTGGCCTTTGCGGATGGGCTGAGGGTGGAACGGGAAGGGTGGTTAGGAGGGTGAAGGAAGGAAATATGAAGGAAGAAAGGCATTGATTGGAGTGTTGGCTACAGTGCAAGGTAAGATGTTTGGGCTTGGAGTCAGGAGGAGCCCAGTTGCAACTTGGTGCGGACTTGAGCCAGCTACCTCCTTCTGGAAGCCTCAGCTTCTCTAACTCACCAGGGAGACTGCAAAGACTTTTGTCAAGGGTCACCGGAGTTACGGAGAGGTCATAAATACCCCATTGTTGGTGCTCTGAATTTTGTTCAGTTTGTCCAGTGTAATAGAGAAAGTCTTTAACAACTGCTAATGCATAAGCACACATAGGTAGGGAAGTCCTGGTGCCAGGCATTAACTCTTCAGTTGCCAAGTCCAACAGCAGCCTGTCTGACTACTGTGTGTGCTCATGCTTGTGAGTGCACTTGACGGAGGGACATGAGGGGCTCACCAATCAAACACTGCCCTATTGTAAGGACTGGCTGACTGTACTGGGGCATGCTGGTAGAACACCATTCTCTTCTTACCTATCTGGTTAACATTTGTACATGTGGTATCCTCCACAACCGAATCTCAGCCAAACAACAAGTGAGAGAAAGAGGCATGTCTCCCTTCCTCCAGTCCCCTGCCTCTATGTGGCTGTGGAGGCCAAACAGCCTTTGAGATAGTCCTGCTATAACACGAAGAAGGCAGGAACTTGGGTAGCCTGTCCTGGGAGCCCTGGGTGAGTAGCTTGAAGTGTCTGGCACATGAGATGGACAGTCTCAGTTGGTCTCTAGAAGGAGCCCCCAACACCTTCCCGCCCACCATATCCCGTTACCTCATAGTCTGGGTTGGGAACTGGTGGTGGCCGCTCCTTGTTTTGCCCTGCGGAGGACAGAGGAGGAAAGTATTGTTTGCATATGAACACCAGCCTTGCAGTGAAGATGGCTACTAGGAGACCCACTCTAAGGGAGGCAAGCCTCTCTGTTCTTCCCTCTAGTCTCTTTCTCCCACCCAACTACCCTTCCTTTTTTTCCCTTCACCCGATCCCTAAGGCCTCTCACACTGTTCTCATCATTTGTGACTGCTCCTTCTCCGGTCCTCCCATTATCTTTACAGGGGGAAGGGAGAAAAACAGGTAGGAACTAAAATCCTGAGATCTCTCTGCCCATAGCTTGGGCATTGAATCTGCTTACTGCAGAATATTCCAGGTATGCGAGGAAGCCCACTCAACTGGTTGGTCAGTGTTGGTCTTCAGTTTTTTTTTTTAGAATGGAAAGAGAGGAATGATCTTGAATGGGAAGCCCTCTGTAGAGATCTTGGTATCGCAGAGAATGTGCTAGTGAAGCTGTTTGGAAACTGCTGTAGACTTGTTGCCTATCCTGGCCCAGGCTAGATGTCCCCCAACCCAGCTCTATGGTTTTACCTCTGGGCCTGCCACCAGCACCAGTTCCTCGGGTCACAGGCTTGGCCTTGGCCTTCCTATTCTTGCTCCAGTAATAAACTACCATCAGCAAGCCCAGAGTGACGCAGATGTCAACGATGATGATTGTGACCACCACTGTCAGGTCTGCCTCCACACAGTTCTCACACACTGCAGGGCGCAGAGTGGGGGAAGGAGAGTGATGACCCAAAAAGGAAAACACCAGGACAGGGGAAAAGAGGAAGAAACAAATGAAGACAAGTCCTCCTTCCACCCCTGCATGCTGGCCAGCACCAGAGCCCTGCCCTGTAATGGGGTCCAATGGGAATGACAACAAGAAGCAATGTGGGTGTGATTACAGTCAGAGGTTCTGGAGTCTCAGCTCTGTCGCTCATTAGTTGTGGGGATTTTCAGCCCACAAAGCCTCTGCTTTCTCATCAACAAAATGGGAATAAGAAGATGTGCTTAACCTATATGGCTGGTGTGGAGATGGCAGGAGGGATCCCATGGAATGGGCCTTGGGGATGGAGCTCGGGTACAGGGCTTGCCTAATGTGCCCCAGACCCTTGGAGAGCTAAGTCTTGTGTAGGGATTACAAATACAGTACTTATCTGGGCGGTGGTGGCGAATGCCTTTAATCCTAGCACTTCAGAGGCAGAAGCAGGCAGATCTCTGAGAGTTTGAGGCCAGCCTGGTCTCCAGAGTGAGTTCCACGACAACGAGGGCTATACAGAGAAATCCTGTCCTGGAAAACCCAAAGCCCAATAGGAAAACCAAAGACAATTACAGTGCTTGACAGATTCAGCCCTTATCTTGTATTGCGATGAGCAGGTTTGGAACTTTTAGGTAGCGGCATTGAGTCCTCTGCAAGTCCTTCTTGTGAAATGTGTCTCTGAATAAATGATCACATGACCTCACACTGGTAAACCTAGACTCTGGGTACGTCACAAGGCAAGTGACCCAAGTCTGCCTCTGGGGGAAGTGGCTATTTTACACCTGGTACCAATGGAAGTTACCCAGACAACCCCAGGCCACTAATTAATTTATTTTTTCAGGAAATGTGGATACTGTGTGGCCCCAGGGAGCTTGGGGTGGAGTGCAGGAGGAGCTCTGTGATGTCAGGGCCTGTGGCTGGCTTGGGGGATTCTTGAGAAAGCTGTTTTGGGAGGAGGCCAAGTTACCTCTAGCTTTCAGGTAGAGATAGTTGCTCTTCTTCTGTGAGCTGCCTGAGTAGCAGATGTAGTAGCCGCTGTCCACGACTTCTGAAAAATCCTTTAGCACCAGGTGCTTATCGTTCTCGTCAGGCAGCACTCTGTCATTTTTTTCCCATTTTATGGTGTCATCACTGTCTAGGGGGCATGTCAACTCTACCCTGGTTCCTGAGATGGAGACTTTATAGTCTGAGGAAAAGGATAAAAGGCAAGGAGGTTGAAGTGGGGGAAAAATCCAGGAAAAGTTTACAAATGACAAATTAGGGCTGTAAGAAGCAACTAGGCACAGGAAATTACTTATCACTGGTGTGGGAGGGTGTTGAGGTTTGCTTGGCAGAGAGAGGTGTACTGACTAGAGAAATTGGGAAAGGAGATTGTGTATATAGATGGAGGGGCAGAGAACCTTCTGGAAAGTGGGTTTAGAGTATAGGCAGTGGCACAGGGAGTTGGGAAGAGGAGAGTGGAAGCAAAGAAAAGCCCACAAATGTCCTTATTTGAAATCTTTCTAAAATAGATTCTGGGAATGTGACAGGAGGTTCTCAGTTCTTGGGGCCGCTCTCTCTCTCAATCTGTTTCCTCCCGTCCATCCATTAGTCTATTTCATCTGACAGGGCATAAGTAAAGCATTTTAAACTCACGTCTCTGTGCCTCATTATCTGCAAATGAAAAAAAGGAAAGAATAGTAAGAAAATAATATTGGTTTACACTTCAATTTGAGGGAAACATTTTCTAGATGTAGTAGATACGACCTCCCAAGAACTGTAAGCTCCAGAGGTGAGGTCTGGACTCAACCCTCAAGATATGCTTATGCGTAATCCAGACACTTCAAATTCAAAATACAAGGGCATGTGCTCACAAGCCAGAACTGTGGAAACTAGAGTGTTATAGTCGTAAGACAGAAAACTCCAGGGATGTTGTCCTGATTCAGCCAGAATCACTTTCCAGATAGCCGTCTGGGGTGTTGGAAATAAAGACCTCTCCACGCATTTGAATCACTGACTCTCAGAGGTCTACATTTTTCTCGTAATATTTTTCTTTTTGTTTTGAGATGAGGTCTCATGGAGTCTCAAGGCTGGTCTCAAATTTGTTATGAAGCTGAGGACAATCCTTCAACTTCTGATCCTCCTGCCCCTAGCTCCCAAGCTCTAGGATTCTAGGTACACACCACTATTTCCAGTTAACATGATTGAACCCATGGCATCATGCATGCCAGGCAGGCACTCTACCTACCAAGCCACATCCTCAGCCTCTGATTTTTTTTTCCCTTAAAGTTAATAAAGCTGATGGTTGATCAAGATCAAATGTCTTGCTCAATGTACGTTCCTCTATATTGCCTCTGAATGACCCAAGAGACTTTTCAAGTGCACAGTGACCTGATGCTGTGCTATCTCTGGGTATAACGGACTCTTCATTATTTGGTTGGAGGGAGGTGCCACAGATATGGGCAACAGAAATCCACTCATTAAAAATCACACTCCCTATAACAGACATTTTTGTTGAGGTGGGCTAGTGGTCCTTCTGGGATACTTATGGCCGGATCCTCAACACTACTGGGATACGCCAGTGCCCTGACATGATAGGATCTGAGATGGAAGAGAGAAAATGATGGCGGGTGGTTTAGACACAGGAAGTTCCTTGAGAAAGGAACAGAGACTAGGCTGTGAGCAAGAACAGAATCACTGAACCTCTCTGTGCCTCAGTTTGTTTCTTTTAAAACGTCTTTATTATTTAAGACAGAGTTTAGGTGTGTCACCTGGTCTGGCCTCACATCCAACTTTCCTGGCCCAGCTTCTGGGATGGTGGGATTACAGGCATGCACCATGGCTCCTGGCCTCAAGTCTCCTCATTGGGGAGATGGAGATTAAATGGCCACCTCAAGAGGTATTTGAAAGAATCAATCCTGAAGGTAAAAGTGGACGCATATAGCAGATGCTCATGAAAAATGCTTTCATTCTTTCCTTCCTTCCTAGAATCCTGCTACCATGGAAGACAGAGCTGAGCTCTGACCCAGCTGCTCAACAGCCACCTGCCTGGGCCTTCACACATACAGATCCTCTTATATATATATGTGTATATATATATATATATACATATATATATATATATACATGACCTTGGATGACCTGAAACTTGCTATGTAGACCAGGCTGGCCTCCTACTCAGATATCTGTCTCTGCTTCTGCCTCCAGAGTGCTGGGATTAAAGGTGTGTACCACCACACTCATTTAATCTCTTTTAAAATGATTAAAAAAAGAGGGGCTAGAGAGATGGATCAGTGGTTAAGAGTACTGGCTGCTCTTCCAGAGGACCCAGGTTCAGTTCCCAGCATCCACATGGCACTTCACAACTGACACTCTCACACATATATATATGCAGGCAAAACACCAATGTGCATAAAATAAAAATAAATTATTTAAAAGATTTAAAAGAAGCTTTATGTGTATGTTTGCTTGTTAGTATGCACATATATGTGTGGGTGCTCAAAGAAGCCAAAAGAGGGTGCCAGGGTTCCCTGGAAATGGGTGCTGGGAACTGAACTTTGGTTCTCTAAAAGAGCAGCAAGTGGTCCAAACGGCTAAGCCATTTCTCTACTCCCCCAACCCCATGTTTATTCTGTATAATCAACAAGTTTCTATGGAATAGCTAAGTGCCACCTACTGACTTCTATCTGACAGGCACTGTTGTGAGAGTCTTAATCAATCATTAAGTCCTGCCAATAACACTCCAGGCTGTTTCCATTTTACACACAATGATCGAGTGGCACAGATATCAAGAAAGCTATCCATTATCACCCAGCTAGTAGGAAACTGAATCAGGACTTAAACAGGGCAGTTGAGCCTCAGGCTTAGATTTGTCTCCTCTGCCTCAAGTGCCCTTTGTCCCTAAAGTAGAAGCGCCAGCTTTTAAAACTCAGCTCAAGAACCACCTCCCCTTTTTAGCCTGCCTCAGCCACACTTTGTAGAGTTTACCTTTCTTTTCATACTTCATTTTTTTCCTCTGCACGAAGCATACTCTAATATCAAATATTTGCGTGTCTCACAAGACAGTTGGCTTCTTGAGGACAAAGAACTAGCAAAATGTTAATATTGTGCTCATTTATTCACTCAAAGACTTCATAGAGCATCCACTATGAGCCAGGCACCAAGGACAGGCAAAGGAAATGCTGTCTTGGCCTTCAAGGAAACAAGCAGAGGGTCTGACTCCCCTGCACCTGTATGCCTTTCCTTAACAGTATACTCAGAGAAGCATACATGCATAGCTCTAACCAGACACAACCAGAAGCATCTCAGACAGATGAGCCCAGTCTCTACTAGCTCCGGCTCCCATTGTTACTGCTGTGGCTGTGCTCTGATTAGTTTTTCCCACATCTGATTGTTCTACATCTCAGAGGGGCTGTATAGAGTGAATCCTCTTACCCAAGTCCTCGGTATCTGAAAGGGAAGCAATAAGAAGCTGTTAGTAATATTCTTATCAGAGACTAGAACCCATCCCTCAATCTTAAGAGCACAACAGGTCTTGAAGATTCCTTGACTGTATATGACAAGCTGTTCAGTCTTACATTCTACATTCTGTGTCTGTTGGCCATGTACAAAATGGCTGCCACAGATACCAGTTTTACAGTGAAGGGGAAAGGAGTCTGGCACAGTTGTTGCTTTTGAACACAACGCTGCTTCTCTCAGTTTGGAGATGCTGAGTAAACAGAGAGGCTTTCAGGTTTGGGACAGTCTTGACTCTACTGCCCTGCCTGAGAAAGTAAAGTTCAGGCTAGTAAACACCCACATTTAGACTTTGGGAGCATGTGATTATGAATGAACACCCAAACACTACCCCACAGATTAATCAGGCTCACCTTATGCATGCATTCTGGCCAATCTCACATCCTCTAGCAACCTCATATCGAACAGGAAAATGTTTCGTTTCAGAAAAATGAAAACCATTGGTACTTTTAACATTTTGTGTATGTTAGTGTTCCTGTGTGCATGTATTTGTGTGTGCCTGTGTGTGCAGAGGTAGACATTGGGTGTCTTCTGCAGTGGCTCTCCATCTTATTGCTTTTGAGACAAGATGTCCTTCTGAACCTGGAGCTTGATGACTAGGATAGACTGGCCGGCTGGCAAGCCCTAGAGATCTCCCTATCCCTGTCTTCCCGGTGCTGGGCTTGTGCCTGACTTTTTTTGTGAGGGTTTTGGGAATCAAACTCAGGTCCTCATTCTTCTCGGGTAAACATTTTACCAACCTTCCCAGCTCTACTTTAAACTTTTTAAACAGTTTTAAACCATTCAGACATCATTTTCTAAAGCGTCTTGGTTTTCTAAATTGGGGTACATCTGTGAGGCAAAGGAGAAGGAGAAAAATGTCTTTCACTGTTGTCTGTGGAATCTCTAAGGGAAGCCTTGACAAAATTGCACTTGAAATACAGTCAGTTCTGCAAAATGCATTCTTAAGTGATTTGGTCATTGAAGAATCTCATAGCACACATGTCCACAAACCCAGACAGCAGAACCCACGGCTCACCTAGACTATATAGAGCAGCGTGCTGTGTCCACTG
>CAJQZJ010033987.1:10960-53743 GCA_907164525.1 Lophiomys imhausi | reverse complement strand
GTCAGATCTCTGTGAGCTCCAGGCCAGCCTGGTCTATATGGTGAATTCTAGGCCTGCCAGGGATGCAAAATGAGGCTCTGTTTCAACGCACATGAGCATGCACACACACATACACACACACACACACACACACACACACACACACACACACACACACTCACACACACACCCCGAGGCTTTGGGACTGGAAGGAAGAGCCCTTAGGGGCACTTGCTTTTGCAGATGACCTGGGTTTTGTTCCCAGCTCCCCCAACAGTAACTACTATGTGTAACTCCAGTTTCAGAGGATCTGATGTCTTCTTCTGACCTCTATGGGCTCTGCTTGCATGTGGTACACACACATATATGCAGGCAAATACTCATACACGTAAGATAAAAGTAAATAAATCTAAAAAGAATCTTGTCTTTCTGTTTCTTTACTAATAACTAGCAAGTATTCCTGGGTCAGAGGTGAGAGTTAGGAGGCAAGCTGCTCTTCTGAGGAGTGAAGGAGAGCACAGGCTAGCTCTGAGAGGGACAGGGTGTCATGGGAATTCTTTTTAAGATGATAAACACATGAAACCAGGCATGAGTTTATTGCATTTATCCTTTTATATGATTACAGAAGCAAAGGGAATTTACAAGTTAAATCTGAACAAAATGCCCAAACCAGTTCAATTTGATAATGAAAGAAAGAGAGTGCTGGCTGGCCGCTGGGCAGTTTCAATTGGCATTCACTTTTTAGAACCTAGATGCTGGATTTTACTTCTTGGAAAGAGTACATATGTTTTTAAGGACTGATACTTTGAAAATGTAATACTGTAAAAAATACTACCTAAAGGAAAACAAGACATAGACATGCCTTATAAGTTAAAAAATAAACATATAAAGACTGAATTTAACAGTATTATCTTTACTGTGTGAATTACAAAGGCATATTTAAGACAATACAATTGGCAAAAACCCAGCAAAATGCCTACAAAGATAGTCCATGGATAAAAATAGAGAAATCTGAATTTTCATCCTATATTTTTCTACATGTTTAAATTTTTCCACAATGAATATGTGTTACTTATATAAATATAAGTATTTTCAAAGAAAAGGATAACTGATGCTATTTTCAAGAAAGTATTAACCCAACTAACATGTATTTTAGCATGTACACGCAGACACACTTCTCTTGCTTTACTATCTTTTATATTTCTTTTCCCTGCCTTCTGTTAGCTAGAGTCCTTGTCCCTCCAGAAGCAAATTGTCCCAGCCAGTGGATGACACAGCCTAGAGCAATAACTACATACTATACATATACATATATATAAAATATATATACAAGCCGGGCGGTGGTGGCGCACGCCTTTAATCCCAGCACTTGGGAGGCAGAGGCAGGCGGATCTCTGTGAGTTCGAGGCCAGCCTGGTCTACAAAAGCGAGTCCAGGACAGCCAGAGCTGTTATACAGAGAAACCCTGTCTCGAAAAACCAAAAAAAATAAATAAATAAAAATAAAATATGTATACATATACATATGTATATATATTTTGCTTTGCCTCTTCAAAGCTCAGGGACCAATGACAAAAGCGGGGGACACAGAAAGGTTGTAAGAGTCAGAGCTCCGTTAAGATCCACCAGAGGGCGCTCTCTACCGCAGGTGTTTGGTGGGGGACCAGTGATTCAGAACCTACACTTCAACTCCACAAATACCTACCCTGTGACTGACAGTTTTTGGTACTGGGAATACAGAAATCGACGAGACACAGTCTCTGTCCTTAAGGAACTCAGCTTAGCGTGCAGGTTGAGGTATAAACAGAAATGACCAATATAGTGGCTGTAATAAAATGTCACAAGGTGCTAAGGGACTATTAACTCTGCCTCCAGGGGTCAGGGAAGACTTCAGTGAACGTGAGCTTTACTGTGAATGAGAATAAAGAGTTTTTGTTTTGTTTTGTTTTTAAAGGCGTGTGCCACCACGACTGGCTGAGAATAAAGGTTTATTATACAGACAAAGCAGACACATGGAAGTAGGCACAACCCAGAACATGGGAAAGGGGCTGGAGAGTCGACAGGTGAAAGGTCTTAATTTTTGAAACGGAAAAAGCTGTGAGTCCAACTTATGGCAGTGAGAGGTCTTAAAGTCACTCTCTGGGGTGGAGTACTTTTATAGTTGCTCACATATAAGTGGTATGTGTGTGTGTTTTCTTTTAGAAACAGGGTCTCAAAATACAACTCAAGCTGGCTTTAAACTCATAGCAATCCTTCTGGCTTACTCTTCCAGGTGCTGGGCTCATAGACATGCCCATGTCCGGCTAGGCTTTAAGGGACTTTACCTTTGGCAGGGTCCTCTAGGGACAACTCATACCCTTCAAAGTTGTCTCCCACATGATTCTGCAGTCAGTGCCTGCTGCCTGGTTCCATCATTCACTTTTCTGATTCTTCCTTTTTTTTACAGTTCATAGACTTTATTGGTTCAACAGTAAACAGCAAAAGAAATGTTAACTATCACTCTGGGGGGGGCATCATCCACAGGATGTGAAAACCACCCTTCAAAAGCCACTTTTTTGTTTCTTGGATTTGGTCCATGTAACTTTAAATGCCCACAAATCAAGCTTGCCCCACATATACATGAACATTTGCTGTTGTGAATATTAAAACAAAAAGAAAAAGATGATTCAAGCTTCTAAGTCAATTCTTACAGAGTCACTCAAGAAATATCTGAAAGGGGCTGGAGAAATGGTTCAGAGGTTAAGAGCACTGACTGCTCTTCCAGAGGTCCTGAGTTCAATTCCCAGCAACCACATGATCGCTCACAACCATCTATAATGAAATTTGGTGCCCTCTTCTGGCCTGCAGGCATACCTGCAGACAGAACACTGTATACATAAAAGAAAAAAAATTAAAAAAAAAAAAAAGAAATATCTGAAAGAATTGTTAGAATGAAAGTGTGGACCAAAGGTGGCCACTTTAGCATTTCTTAGCCCTGACCCTTTACAAAATGCTTAAAAATTCATTTCTATTTCTTTTGTTGGTATATGTGTTTGTGTGACCACATGAGTGTGTAGGTCCGAGGACAACCTTGGAGAGCTGATTTTTGCCTTCCACTAGGTGGGTCCCGGGGATAGAACTCTGGTCCTTAGGCTTGGTAGTAGGTTTCCTTGCCTAACTCTGAGCCTCCTTGGTTACCATTGGCATGGCTAGGCAGACACTAATGCTCAGAGAGGTTGTGCCCCCAGAATAAAAAACTGGAGGAAAAGAGCAATCGCGTTGAGATGGACTGAGCCCTTGGGTGGCTCCCAACTGAGCTGACAGGAGGCCTTTCACTCTGTCCAGATTCACTCAGGGAGATTCATCCCCAATGCTTGGACAAACATCTGGCTCTCTTTCCACACAGAAGCAATTCTGAGCTGACCAGTCCAACCTGCTTGCCTCCTGGAAGGCATCAGGCCTCCAAGGGAAGTGGAGAGGAGCCTGCCAGGCCAGAACACCTTGGCTGAGGCAGTACCAGTGTGCTTCCTGCTGCCTTCAGCAGATCCCCAGTGAGGCCCAATGCTCATCAAGACAGGATTCTAAGGATAGTTGCAGGGGAGGGGGCAGGGGAGATGGCTCAGTGCCTGTTGCCAAACTAAAGACCTGAGTTCAACACCCAGGATCCTCACGACGGAAGTGGAGATCCAGTCCCACAAGTGGGCAGTGTCGTGCAGGCACTCCCACACATATACACAATAAATAAATAAAATATTTAAAAATAATTTTAAAAAGGATGATAAGGGCTTAAGGGTTCCTAGTCTCTGACACCCTTTTAATAAGAACAATGAACTCTTAGAAAACAAAGGGCCAGCAGGGCCTTAGAAGTCACTTGCTTCAATTCCATGATTTCACAAAATTTCATGCCCAACTGAGGGGCCAGGTGTGGTAGTGCACACCTTTAATCCCAGTGCTTGAGAGGCAGAGGCAGGCAGATCTCTGTGAATTTAAGGTCAGCCTGGTCTACAAAGTGAGTCCAGGACAGGCAGGACTATTACACATAGAAACCTTGTTTCGAAACAAAAAAAAAAAAAAAAAAGAAAGGAACCTCGAACCAAAGAGTTTACTGAGGTAACCCTGCACCCCAGTGTGCCTGGGACAGCCCTGGTTGCACTTGTTTTTCCTATGTAAATACCAGAAATGCCACTTTACTTTTCAAAGTGTCCTAGGTTGGACAATAAATTATATGATCACACCCTATCTTAAGGGAAAAGAACAAGTAAAGGCAAGGCAAACTGTGAGAAGTGGAGGAAACAAAGAAACAAAAAAAAAAAAAGAAGAAAACCAGAATGGATTTCCCATGACAGGCTTCTTTTTTGATGATTCTATTACTAAATTCCAATTTTGTTTCACAGGTTTTTGTTGTAGAAAGCAATACATTTAAAAATCCTGGTTCATTAAAAATTGTTTTTTCAGCAGTTTGTGGTGCTATGCTTAAATTCTGTCTGGCTGTTCTGAACAGATGGCCACAGGCCACTTATGTGGAAATGTGGAGGAAGCCCAGCAGAGAAGAGCAAAATGGCGGCAGCTTTTGGCTTTTCAGTGAAGCAAATTGACTTTGTGTTGTCAGAGAAAGAAGTGCATGCTTATACCATCATCCTAAAGGTTGTTGCTTTTGCTGGCTGGGATAGACGCTCATTGGGCACATACTGCTTTCAGGTACTGTGTTCAGTTCACGAGAAAGGAACAAACTCATCAAGTGCTTCCATGAATGACTTAAAATTTTATTTTATAGGATAGTCACATACTGGGGGCTGGAGAGATGGCTCAGCTGTTAAGAGCTCTGGCTGCTCTTCCATAAGACCCAAGTTTGATTCCTAGAACCTACATGGTCCTGGGGATCTGATGCCCTCTTCTGGCCTCTGTGGGCACCAGGAATGCATGTGGTACTCAGCCATACTTGCAAACAAAACACCGGTACACATAAAATACATACTGCGCTTGCTGAGGACCTGAGTTTGGTTCCTAGCACCCACGTTGGCAGCTCATAACCACCTATAACTCCTGCTTCAGGGAGATCTGATGCCTCTGCCTTAGGATGTCTGAGTTCATTTGCAAGATATTCCCTACTCTGACACACACACACACACACACACTATAATAATAAAAATAAATTTTATGAGGTTTTTATTACCGAGCTGGGCTCTGTTTTATTTTTGTTTTCTGAGTCGCAGTTTCGTTTATTTATTTCAGAGAAGCACACAGGTAACAGAAATGTGTGGCCTAACATATTTTCAGTCTACAATGTGGGAGGCATCAAGTTCAACATGTCCAGTTCCAGAGTCTAGCAGCTTCCTTGAGTCACTGTCCTCATCAAAGATAGCTCTTATCTAACCTTCTACCACTACAGATAACTTTTGCCTGCGTTAAATCCAATGTAACTGCTATCAAACAGTTATTATTCATAGGATTTTAAAATCATGAATTGGACTGGCAAGATGACTCAGTGTGTAAAAGCTCTCGGCACCAAGTCTGGCAGCCTAAGGTCAATCCTCGGGACCCACGTGATGGGAAAGAACCAACTTCTGAAAGTGTCCTGTGGCACACCCTACCCTCCACATCTAAATAAATAAATGTAATAAAAAGTTTTAAACCAAGTCAATTGCCAATGTTTATAGTGGAGGCTATTTCACATACAAATCTAGATTTTTAAGGGCTGGAGGAATAGTTAAGAGCACTGACTGACTTTCCAGAGGACCCAGTTTAATTCCCAACACCTACAGAGTGGCTCTTCTGGCCCTTGTGGACATCAGGAACACAGACATACACGAAGGCTCATAAAACAATGAAATAAAATAAAAACCTAGATTAAAAACAAACAAACAAAACCAAAAACTAGGGGTAGTTAAAGCACTTGGTTTATGCTTGGTGTCAGTAGAAGGACTTGAGTTTTGCTCCCTAGAATCTCTGTGGATGCTGAGTGGGCCTGCCTGGAATCCCAGTGCTCTGGATGGAGAGATTCGAAATCCACTAAGCCTTCTTCAGCTCCTTTGTTTGTTTTGGTTTTTCGAGGTAGGGTTTCAATGTGTCAGTCTGGCTGTCCTGGAAGTTTGTTTTGTTTTATGAGATAGGGATTTCTCTGTGTAGCTCTGGCTGTCCTGGAACTCACTCACTCTGTAGACCAGGCTGGCCTTGAAAAGAGATCCACTTGCCCCTGTCTTCCTGTCTTCTGGGTGCTGGGGTTAAAGTTGTGGGCCACTGCTGCTGGGCTTTGTTTTGGTTTTGAAGTGGTCCCTCACTATGTAGGCCAGGCTGGCCTTGAACTTGAGACCACCTCATCTTAGTCCTTTGATTGCTGGGATCTCAGGCGTGAACCACTGTACCCAACTACTTATTATAACAACTTTAATTATCCATTTTTTTATGGCCATCTCCTTAAGGACCAGAGATTGTTTCTGGATATTCTGCAGCCTATACTTCGGAATGTAATTTTCCAACTCTTTTCAGTTAATAGAAAGTTCTAGAAAGATGAATTGGCAAGATGGCACAGTGGGTAAATGTACTCGTTCAGAAAGCCTGACAACTCAAATCCGATCCCTGGAACTACACACAAGCACACACACACACACACACACACACACACACACACACACACACACACAAAGATCAATAGGTAATGTCATCAGAGTTATTTGGATCGGAGCCTGTGCCCTGGAACTGTAACAAGCCAGGTGTTAGTATCAAAAATAAGGAAAAGGAGATCTATTCAGTGTGGTCTCACTGGGACTAGAGACAGAGATCCAGGGGCCACCCCACACCTGCACTGCCTCACTCAAGTCTGTCTTTGTGTCCTGCTGTGAGATTTAGGTTTAAGAAGTGGGCCAGCAGAACACTGTAGAGATGTGGTCTTGCCCATCACGGACCCCACATTTCCTTGGCTCCTGTCTCTCCTCTAAGTTGGTCTGATAAGTAGTCAGAAAAACATACACTTTCCTGACAGCAGTTCCCACTTTGGCTGGCAGCTGACTTCAGCCTTCTCCTTTGCAGCTGGAGATTCCTGGGGAAATTCCAATTTCTTGGAGACCATTGTTTCCACAGTCAGCTGGATAGCCCGAGGGAGGGAAGAAGGTGTCTCTTCATTCTTTGTTCCTGCCAGGCCTCCTGCCAGGCCGTTTACAGTGAGGTTCCTGGTAGCATTGTGGAGGTGCTAAGGCTCTTTCCTGTAATCTCTACTGGTGCCTGAGAAGTCGAGGAATGTATAGTCAGGCCTCTAGGGTTCCTGCAGTTCGTAGAGTGATCAATCACTGATGCTGGCTCTCTTGTCCAACTTTGTCCAGGGAACAGGCCCTTTCTTATTGTTTGAATTACAGATGCCTACTTCTCCCACCATGATCTACTTGCCCGTGACACTTGTGACCCAATTCATGTGCAGCCCTTTCTCCCCAGAAATGACTACAAGGGAAAAAAAATTACACCATCAGAGGAGTTCCTGTAAGCTAAGGACCTGGGGCAGAAAGCTGCTGAGGCTGAGGCCAGGTTGGGGAGGATGATGCTGACCTCGACCTCCTCGTCATCAACTTGCTGATGAGATGAGCAAGACCAGACTTGCCATGAGCTTCTTTAGTTCCCTTGGCTTGTTGTGATTCAGGAAGCCCTCTAATTTCAAGTTCAGCTTTCTTCCAAAAGCTGGTGTCTGTTTTCAAAGGCAAATGGGCTGTCCCAGTGGTGTTTACGAAGCAAGACATTTCTTCCACTCTGCCTAGCCAGGTGAGTTGCTTAAGGAGAGACCATCTTTCAATTACAGACACTTTCTCCTCCACCTCGCCTACTGTCTGGGTTCCCTGAATGCTTCATGGAGCAATGTTGACTTGGCCCTGCTTGAATCCCTCTATGTGTTCAAAGAGCTGTGCTGAGATCCGTGACCTCTCTTAGCATTGCCGATAAGTCGCTATGCTTTTCTTCTTTCACGCTTACCTAAAATTCCCATTACTTAGTAGTCTGCCCTCCAAATTAGTAGAATTTGATGAGAAATCTTTGAACACAGTGGGACCAGAGACTCACCTTGCTGTGTTCTTGCTGTTCTGCCTCTTGTATCTTAAATTTGTGGGATTTTGTTTTAGGGTTTTTTGTTTAGTAGTGCTGGGAGTTGAACCCAGGGCTTTGCTTATGCTAGGCAAGCGGTATACCACTAGTCTACATCCCTAGCCCTAAGCTTCCTTTATAGAGGAGAGAGTCTTGGGACTCAGACTTAAAGCTCGGCTATTGGACTCCACGACTACAGTGTGATCACAGGCAGATCATTACGTTTCCTCACTTGACTTCCTTACCTGTTAAAGGACTGATAAAGTGCTTTAGAAGGTTGTGAGATATGAAGATATTGAGAGGAATTTATGCAACAAATGGTAGTTATAACCATGACAGGGATCCTAGAGAGCCTGGCTGCTTTTTCCTTATCCAGGGCCGTGGCTCATGGGGCCCTGCTCGTTTGCTAACTGGCCCTTATTTCCTAGGATTCCTAGGTATCTAACCTTTCCAGAGAGTACTTCTCAACATTCTTGTGCTGCCCCTGCCTGCGCACTCCATGTACATCCCCTGGAAATGTGACTTCTCTCTGTCTCTGTCTGCCTCTCTGTCTCTCTCACTCCTTGTGGGGCTATGATCTTATCTATCATCTTCCTCCTTGAATTCCGAGAAGAGTGCAGGACACCTGGTGACGGTTCAAAGCTATTTTTGTTGTTCGCTTTTTTGTGACAGGAAGAGGAATGAACACAAAATTTCAAGAGTTTTCTCAGCAGCCCTTTTTCTTTTGGGAGAGATGCTGAGAAGAGGGAGCCTAATGTTCATTTCACTTACGTCTGAGAGTCCCCCAGAGAGCAGAGGAGGTAGGGGTTGGGGTGAGTGGAATCCTTTGGTACACAAGACTGGTAGACTCTAAGGAGAAGGGAGACTGGTGTGGTGGAAAGCAAAGTTGGCTCAGGAGCTGACCTGCCAGTCAGGCAGATCTGGTTTTCAATCTGATGGGTCATTGGTTATGTTACCATGGTTACACTACTTGATCTCCAAGTTTCTGCTTTGGCCAGCTTCTGCTCACCTTCCAGTTAGCAACTGTGTTAGACTCTCTGTCCTGAAGATGTTTGTCTGTCTCCTATCTCCTTCCCTCACTCTAGAACAATGTGACCTTTCTTCCCTGCCATACAAATAAGACAAGTAGAATAGAAACCATTAAAGAAGAACTTCTTAATTTAGGAGGATGCACTCCCTCACCTACACACAGATGAGCACACATAGTCTTCCTGCCCTGACCTTCTTGCTTTCTAAGTTATTCATATTCACAGCCATCCTGGGGTTCTCTCTCATCTACATTGACCATAGGAACTACACTCTGAGCAGTGAAAGTGATACTGGCAGGCAGTGTGCAGTGGCATCACAGGTATAAGCCAGGAGCAGCCTGAATGACCAGAACAGTCTTTACTGCTTGCAATGGACAGGCCACACTTTCTCCTGCTGCTGGACTGTCCCTGTGAGCATTTGGACAAGCTAAAGCCCCTTTCCCTCTCCCCTCCCCTTCTTTTTTCTGTCTATCCTCAGCCATCCTCCTCCTCCTCCCCAGCTTCCTGAGTACTTATAGGTGGGTCACCACCTACCTTAAGGCCTTTTATCAAAATTAAAAAAATAGATCTTAAATTAGGAGGCTTTTCTAGCTCACACCCCTTTCCAGCCACCTCCTTCTCTGAGCTGCTCTGTAAGGCCTGTCCTTTGAACCAAAACTTATCTCCTTTGTAACCAGTCCTTCCCAGTCTGCCTCCAGATGGCCTGGCCAGCCTAACTTTTCTGTTGAAAGGGCTTCTCCCCAGCTCACCAATTTCAAGATCAACCAGGCACCTTCTGTGGGTTCTTTCTAGCAATCACTAGTCTACCACTTTGAGTCTTTCACACATGAAAGAGAAGAGGGGGACTTTACAGGCAGAAAGTGGCTGAAGAAACTAGAAACAGGAAAGGAAAGCCAGAGCACTTAATGCAAAGGTACTTTCCTTGTAGGGCAGGGATGAAGGGGATGTCCTGGTGCCTCTGGCCCAGGTCAACTGCATTTCTTCTAATTGGTTTTGGAGACTCCCGGCTATTGTAGTGGTTTAAATTGGCCCATTGCAGATTTGAGATTGGCTAAGTGACTGCTTTGCAGTGGCTGCTCCATTCTGGTCTGGTCTGGTCTGTTGATCTGCCAGGCCTGGTGGAGGAGGCTAGTTCAAAGCAAGGGCTTCTTGTAAGCTTTTTTTTGAACATCTCTGCCCTGCTGTTCCCTCGGGAACACGGAACACAACTACCCCTCAGATTCTTTCTTTCAAAGAAGGCAGCTGCCTTTCACCTGTGCTGGAAACCAGGGATCAGCCTCCAGTATTTGCTTTCTGCAGGCGTGCAGCTCTCTGATCCTGTTCCAATCCCTTCCATCCTAGCTCCCTAGTATCTTGCAATTTCTTAGCTTCCGGGTTCAGGTGGAAGCAGCCTCTTGTCTCACCTTACTCTTTTCCAATGCCTTTCTCCAATCACAGCCTAGTGACCTTTTCTAAAGCACAAGTCTGACTCCTTAAACATCCCCCCTTGCATCCCACTGCCCCTGGATAAAGTTCACATTCCTGAACCTTATCAGAGGCCTTTAAATGGACGCCTGATTAGAGGTCCAGTCTCATCTGTCTGCTCATCCACTCCCCTTTATCTCCTTTCCTCCTTCTCATCCTCCACCCATATTCAACCTTTTCAACTGCTGCCTTTCTATTCCCAGGTAGGGACCTGGGGTCACCTCTCAAATTCCTACCTCCATGTTGCTTACCTTGTGCATCTCTTCAGAACTGGGCACGATGACAACTGCACCGATTTGTGATTATGTGCAAAATGACTCAATGATGACTCTTCTTTGGTCTTTACTCCACAGGAGGCCTTTGTCACTCTCACTAAATACTTGAAAAGACACAGAGACTCATGCAGTAGCCAGAGCCATAGTTTTATACATGGATTTGCTTGGCTTTACCCTGCCTTCTAACTACCTTGCCTGCTTTTTTTGTTTTCCTTCCTTTTTTAGGGGGGTGGGGGAGAGGGCAGTAAAATCTATAGCATGGCCCAGCAGATAAAAATGCTTGCCACCAACCAAGCCTAATGACCTGGGACTCACACGGTAGAAGAAGAGAACTGACTTCTGCGAGTTGCCCCCTGACCTCCACATGAGCACAGTGACATGTGTTTACCCTCATCCTCACAGCCCCCAGATAAGTAAACAGATGTCAGCAACAGCAATAATCATCGAGTAGCATGATATTTAAATGGCAGTAACTATAATCTCATTGCTTGGCAACCGTCACCATCTGGACGCCTTCACCCTCTCCTGGGGTGTTTCACCCTCCCAAATGGAAGCTCTGTAAGCACTAAACACTCACCGCACTGCACTTGCCTCTCCCCGATGCTTCTGGAGCGCCCCCCCCCCCATCTACTCAACGATTTTGATTATTTTTGATGTGTCTCCCTCATGAGTGGAATCAAACATGCAGATTCTGTCCTTCTGTGACAGGCTTGCAGGGGTCAGCTCGTGTGTGTGTGTGTGTGTGTGTGTGTGTGTGTGTGTGTGTGTGTGTGTATGTCTAAGCCAGAGGTCAACATTGGGTGTTTCCCTCAGACATTCTCCACCTTTGTTTTTTTTTTAGGTAGGGACTCCCAATAAACCCAGAGCTCACAACTGCGGTTAGTCTGGCTGGCCAGTGAGCCTGGGACCTGAGTGTTTCTGCCTAGAGCTGCAATCACAGACAAATACCATAGGATCTGGCTTTGTACATAGATGCTGAGAACTGATGCTCAGGTCTTCATGTGGACATGACAGCCTCTTACCAACTGGACCATCACTGTGTGACTTTTTTTTTTTTTTTTTTTTAAGGAACTACCAAATTGCTTTCTACAGTGATGAAGTAATTTTACATTCCCATCAGATATGGACAAGAATTCCAATTTCTTTACCTTTTTGTTAATAGTACTTTTTTGTTTTAAAAATAATAGTCATCTAATTGGGTGTGGTCTTTAGTCGAGGTTTTGATTTGCATTTCTCTGATGATTTCCTATGCTTATGAGCTATTTTTATATTCTATTTGGAGATACGTCTATTCGAGTCCTATGACTATTTTAAAGACACTTTTGTTGAGCATTATAGGAGGGTCTTTTAAAATATATTTTGGGTAATATTTCTTTGTGGTTTGTGGTTTATTTAATGTAGCTTGTACATATTTCTCATGGTCTCTTAATGGTTGCCTAAGATAAAGCAAAGTCGTTTTTGTTTTTGTTTGTTTGTTTTTTTTTAACAGGGTCTCACTGTGTAGCCCTTGTGGGCCTGGAACTAATTCACTATATAGACCAGGAGGGCCTCAGATTCATAGAGATCTTTCTGCCTCTGTCCCTCAAATACTAGGATTAAAGGCTTTTGCTGCCATGCCCAGTTTAAGGCAGTCTTTTGTGAGGTCCACAAGGTCCTGTGTGGTCTGCTCTTCCCCTACCCTCTGTCCTGTTTTCCTCCACTGCTCTTCTTTTTGGCAGCTTCTGTACTAATCCCCACAACACTTCCTTCTCATTTATTCAGACTTTTCTCAATCGTCATTATGTTCAATGGGTCTTCTACAACCACCCCAGGTTCCTTTGTTCACTGTTGTGTTTCTTGTACCAAGAACAATGCCTGATGTGTCATAGTGGTCAAAAGGTGATTGTTGAATGTGTGAGCTTGCCGTTCACCCCTATGTTGACTGACCTCCAGATCCCATGGCTCCTAGCCAACTACGCTGGGTGCTTCCTCTCCTGGGAAACCTTCCTTGGGCCCCTGAAGCTTAAGGACTTCTCTTCTGCCCTTCTCTCATCTCGGCTCATTAGTCTCATCGTGTTATAATCACTTTTTTATTTGACTGTGTTTTCCAACAGATATCAACTTGAGGGCAAATCAAGCTTCTTGTACAACACCTAGCACAATTCTCTATGCCTGGCAATAGAGAATAGTGGGTACTTGAATACATCTCATTGAGCCTCGATTTTCTTGTCTATAAAATGCAGAGGACCTGCTCACCTCACGGTTTAGGACACAAGGCAGAAAGTTTGTAAGATGCTTCCCACAGTGCTGGGTGCTTAGTAGGCGCTTTCTAACTAGCAATTTACATTTGTGAGTGATAATTTTTTTTTTGTTTAAAAACTATCAGCCTTCTATTAGAATGATGTAAGGTAATGATACTCAAACATTTATTTAATGTTAAAGAAGCTTAGTGAATGAAGGAGGTTGCCCATCAACATTTTATTATGGAAAAAAATTTCAAACATGCATAAAAGAATTTTACAGTGAACACCTGCTCATCCCATCCAGGTTCTGCTGGGCTTTCTTTACCACAAATCTATTTGTCTATCAATCTCATTTTTGGATGCATTTTAAAACTAACTCGCAGAAGTAAACATGTTTCCCCTAGATAAGTCAGAATTATTGAGTACTCAGTATTTGCTTATAATCCTTTCTTGTTTCATTTTTGGTTTTTTGAGATAGGGTTTCTCTGTGTAACAGTACTGGCTATCCCAGACTCGCTTTGTAGACGAGGTTGGCCTTGAACTCACAGAGCTCTGCCTTCCTATGCCTCCGGAGTACTGGGATTAAAGGTGTGTGCCACCAACTCTCCCTCTCAAAAACAAACAAACAAACACAACAAAACAAACAAATAAACCAACAAAAAATCCTCAAGCAAAACAGAGTCTTACTATGTAACCCTGGCTGACCTGGAACTCACTATGTAGACCAGGCTGGCTTCGAGCTTTAAGAGATCCTCCTGCCTCTGCCTTCTGAGTGCTGAAACTAAAGCTGTGTGCCACCGTGCCTAGCTATAATCTTCTGTTGTGTGTTAAGAGTTACATTCAGGCTGGAGAGATGGTTCAGCAGTTAAGAGCACTGATTGTTCTTCCGAAGGACCCGGGTTCAAATCCCAGCACCCACATGGCAGTTCACAGCTGTTTGCAATTGCTGGCTGTGGTGGCCAATGCCTTTAATCCCAGCACTAGGGAGGCAGTGGCAGAGGCAGAGGCATCACTGTAAGTTCAAGGCTAGTCTGGTCTACAAAGTGAGTCCAGGACAGGCAAGTATACACAGAGAAACCCTATCTCAGGAAAAAAAAAAAAGTAAAAGACTAATATCGATCGCTCTAGAAAGGTTTTTTCCCATCAAAAAGGCTCTTTTTTCTTTTATGTATCTGGTCTAGCCTTGAACTTGCTATGTACCCCAGATTGGCCTTGAACTCTCTATAGTCCAAGTAGGTCTCCAACTTGTGATTTTCCTGCCTCTGTTTTCCACATGCTGGAATTACAGGCCTGTACCACCAACACTGGCTTTCACCAAAGGTTCTAGAACTATTCTATAACCATATAAATGGAACCAGAGAGCTACATACCACCGTGGATCTTACCAATTTTGCTCATCATATTTTTGAGATTCATCCTTACAGTTGTAGTATCATCAGTCTGTCCATTTTTATTGCTGAGCAGTATTTACTGTAGGAATACTTGATAGCGTACATATCCATCCTTATATTGATGGTCCCCTGGGGTGTTTCTGGGATATTAATGAATAAAGCTGCCATGAATATTCCCCTGGAAAATTTCCTTCTGGTATAAGATTCAATTTCTCTTGGGTAAATACTTTGGGACAGAATTGCTGGGGTGGTTGTAGGTCTAGCTATTTAAGACAATGTTAGCCATTTCCCTAAAGAGGCCATGGGAAAGTTTCTCAGCATCTTCCCTAAGTAGAACCACAAATGACTAAAATTTTCTGAACATTTTCTGTGTGTGCTGAGTGTAGACCATATCACTTTATTCTTAGACCTGTCTATGTGGGTACATATTGCCTTTTTCCATTTTATACCTGAGATAAGTGAGGAGTAGAGAATTAAATAATTACTTGAAGTCACACAGCGAATAAATGACTGAGCTTTGATCTGAACCTGTGTAGGTCAGACCCCAGATTTGATGGCTCCTACCTCCTCCAATTCAGTGTGTGTTGCGGGGTGGGGATAGCTCTTATTTTCCTTGAGAAATGAGTGGATTTCCTAAGAACAAAAGCTGATCACAGTAACCACTTTTAGTGCAGTAATTAAGAAGAATAGAAATGGTGCTAATGAAGATGTAATGTCAATAAGCTGTTCCTCTTCATTCGGATTCAATACAGACAGCTGTCAGTGTGTGGACAAAGGCTCAGAGAATCTTCCCAGTTATCTTCAAAGATGTCCCATCTCTCCACCCTGGGCATCCATCTGGCTTCCCTCAGGAGTAAGTGAAAGGTTAAATTTCCAAGTCTTTTCCTTGGACTGAATAGATAGGGTGTCTCTACTCTGTAATTAAAAGAGGAGCCCGAGGCTTTACAGGAGAGGCGGTAAACTATGTGCTGCGAGAACGCAGGAGAGTTCCCTCCCTCTGCTTTCTGTGAACCCATAGCGCCCAGCCTCAGATCCAGATTCTATTTCAATTTTTTCTAGGCTACCCAGGGAAGAGGACGAAAGGGAACACACCTATTCTTTGGGGCACAGAGGGCACCTCTCAGCTGGTACTCTGCCATCTTCAGCTCCCTTTCTTATTTTGCACATTCCTCGCTTAAGGAGAGGAGTGTCAAAAAAAAAAAAAAAAAAAAAAGATGCTACAGTTTAAAAGGTGTTGGTTAGAGAAGGCTGAGAATTCTCCAGTCCTCTGAAAGTAGGTAATTTCATCCTGGTTTCTGGGCCAGAGTCCATGAAAAAGCTGGGAGACTAAGTGTTGGTTGGGATCTCAGTTTCCTTCTTCCCTGGCCACCTCAGCCTATTCTTCCTTTTTCACTTCCACTGAGCTGAGATTGGAACCAGGGTGTCAAGCATATGGGGCATGTACACTCTACCACGGTGCTGTAGCCTAAGCCTAGCTTTTGTTTTTAAAGGTTTTTATATTTTTCTTTTAAAATTATGACATACCTATCTGCATATGTCTGTGTGTGGCTTTGTGCATGTGAGTGCAGTGCCTGCAGAAGCTGGAAGAAGGTGTTGGATCCCCTGCGGTTGGAGTCCCAGCTGGTTGTGGGGTACTTGATGCAGGTGCTGGGAACAGAACTCTGGTCCTCTATATGAGCAGCAAGCGCTCCTAACCACTGAGCCATCTCTCCAGCCCCATATATTTTTGTTTTTAATAGTTCTGAGGATAGCAAAGTAATTTCAACCTACAGAGACGTCTACACACACACACACACATACATACACACACACACTCTCTACTGGTTTAGTATGAAGGATGCTACAAAGGATGCAAATGAAGAGATGTATGTGGAAAAGTGAGTGGAAGGCCTGCGAGCCTCCATATCCTCTTTGGCTGTGCAACTAAGTCACATGTTAGTTCAGTTGGGACAATTGTGAGGACCAGGCCCACATTCCTTGGATGACCAGTGAGGATGCTGCCCCAGCGTGTCTAGCTTTTCACTTGCTCTGCAGCTCCTCCCAGCATTTGAAGTTTGAGAGGTGGTAGCCCCTGATCCCTGAGCTGCCACATACTATCCATCTGTCCCAGCAGGAAAGCCCTGTTTCTTCTTCTTCCTTCCAGAATTCTGCCTTCCTTTTAAGGATCAAAATCAAAAGTCATAAATGTGATTGCTTACCCAGACACGCCTCCGAATCTCCGAATACTATGGTGCTAGACCTAATGCCTTCTACTTTGCATGTCTAGTTTGAGAAGCATTGTAACTCCCACCCCTTTCCTTTCTCCCTTCCTTTGCCCCACCCCCCACCCCGTTGCTATGTATAGATAGGATCTCACACAGTCTAGATTCTCTCCAAACTCTTAGCTCCAAACATATAGGTGAGGCTGACTTTGACTTTCTGGTCCTCCTGCCCCCACTTCCTGAGAGCTGAGATTGCAGGTTTGTCCTTCCATGCTCAGTTTATGCAGTGCTGAGGGTGGAACCCAGGATCTCCTGCTTGCTAGGCAAGCAACTACCAACTGAACTACATCCCTAGCCCATAGGAAGCACTTACTACATTTTTTCCCTTAGTTAGTGGTCCCTGACAGAAACTTTTGAGTAAACACTTTGTTTGAACAACTCTAAAAGCTAAATTGTATGTTTTTCCTTGCTACACAGAATGCTGACTTTATCTAATTTTGAAAATAGCAGGTGTTTTTGTTTGTGCTTTTCTCTCCCCCTTGGCCCTCTGCCAGGATTATGGTAAATATAAGTTTTACCAATAATTGGTGTAGAGAGTGTTTTTTTGCCCTGTAAGTCTCTATTGAGTTTCCTACCTGCTGAGGTCTAAATATCGTCCGGCCACCTGTGTGGACAGCTGGAATAGATGGAGCCTTTAAAACTGAGGTCATGTTATAAACTTTAATGACAAGATTCTTCTCTGGAAAAGTTTATGGAAAAAGCAGGGTCTTTGAACATTTTCTTTTAATTTGTTTTCTTTCCCTCCCTCCCTTCCTTCTTTTCTTTCTTTTTTTGTTTCATTTGCCTAGACACAAACTATTCCTCAGCTTTTCCTCAGATGCCTCTAGTTTTGACCGAAGTCCTACACACTGATATCTTTGGACTACCAAGACCTTCTTATTTGTCATTTTCTCATAACAGGTTCAGGCCTCCACCTCCTTTCTTGCCCAGGGTGGGGAACAGTGAGGGACTTGGAGCCTCTCCTGCTAACAGGAAGGAACAGGGCGTTGCCAAGCCCAGAGCCAAAAACTTGACCTGGGATGAGGAATGGGATCCGGGCAGCTGTGCCCCTCAGTGTGAGGCTGGCTGCCAGCTCTCAGGGCATCTAGCGACTGGGGAGAGATTCCTGTGCTTGGACAACAGGCTTTCTATTCTGTTCAGTGCCTCCTGCCCTGATTCCTCACCTACAGTGCTTCAAAGTGTCTGTCAGATAACTCTACCTCTCACTGAATTTTGCAATTTGCTGTCAACTTAACCTTGCTCTGGCTGTTTCTTCCCTGGAACTGTTTCTCAGCAGAGTTAAAAGTCAACCAAAATGAAGTTTCCTTTAACTTTTCCTCCCTGCCCTGGGTTTCTGGAGCTGACCTCTTCTGACCTACATACAAGAAAGGCTGCGTCTTGCCACTGTGCAGAGGTCATTCAGCATCCCAGAGTTTTCAGTTAGGGCTGTTCAGAATGACCTAGACTCTTGGTCCCAGAGGCTGGGGAAGGAGCCAGATACTCTTTTTTCCAGAAACACTCATTAGAGTAACACATGGGTGCCAGCATGCAGCTGACCTCCATTTGGAGCAGCCCCTGGGCTCCCCCAGTTTAGTGAGTAGGTTTGGGTGGGTGTCCACCCATTTGGTTCCACCTCTCTCCTGTGCTTTTCTTTTTTCTTCTATAATTTACCGCTCTTTGGGTGGAATTTTGTCTCTTTTATTTTATCACCCACTCGATAGGACTCAGGGTTCTATGTGCCAGCTTTGTCCTTGAGCTGCTTGTTCCTTTATTTTTCTACCTGATGTTTCTTTATTTTTCTACTCAACCTGGCCCTTGCTTCCCTCCCTAGCACCCTGTGTTACAGGGTTCAGCTAGAAGACTGAATCACTGAAGAGTTTCTAGACAGCTAAACCAGGGATAAGGGCAACTCAGTTGTGTTCAGGGCCTGTCTGGCCTACTTCCTTAAGAAATTTAAATTAAGCCGGGCGGTGGTGGCGCACGCCTTTAATGCCAGCACTCGGGAGGCAGAGGCAGGCGGATCTCTGTGAGTTCGAGGCCAGCCTGGTCTACAAAGTGGTCCAGGACAGCCAGGGCTACACAGAGAAACCCTGTCTCGAAAAAAAAAAAAAAGAAAAAAGAAATTTAAATTACATTTTAACTTGTCTCCCCACCCCCGCCCGTGTGTGTGTGTGTGTGTGTGTGTGTGTGTGTGTGTGTGTGTGCACGCGCGCCCATATGGGCATGCACATCATAGCTCATGTGTGGAGGTCAAAGGACAACTTTCAAGTGTTGATTCTCTCCTTCCACCATGTAGGTTCCAGAAACAGTACCCCAGTGGTCAGGCTTTTTGGCTTGGTAGTGAGGGTACTTATGGAGCTGTGTCTGCCCACTTTTTACTGTCTTGGTCTTCTGCTTCTGTCAGTTTGTTGCTGGACTGCTAATCTGTGCCTCTTACCAGATAAAGCCCTTTATCTCAACATTTTAGACCTCTCTGATAGGTGGTTGTCAAAAAAAAAAAAAGGGTAGTTGATATCTATCTGGGACACAGGAAAGGCTTTCTTTCTGAATGACTTTTCCTTGAGAGTTCACTGTCTGATCACCTATATCAGGCCTTGTTTTGAGGAACGAGAACACATGCAAGTCAGAAAGATTCCCAGAGGGCTGTGTGTGTAGCTCTGTGCCAGAGTGCTTGCCTAGTTAAGTGTAAGGTCATGGGAATAATCCCGTGTATTGCCAAGCTGGGCAATGACACCACAACTTCAAGGTCCAGCCTGGGCTACATGATAAGACTGTCTCAAACAAAAAATGGAACACAAGACGATTCTGGGCAGTTGTTTACCTCCTGGGCTGTTACTCTCTACACTTAAAACAATACTCCTTCCCAGAGGATTGTGGAGATAAAAGGATAACAAGAAAATAACTCTGCAAACTTCCCCGGGATGGGAGAAAAGAGCAGGGAGCTGTCCTGAGCTAGAGAAGGATCCAGCATTGAGATTTGGTTTCTTTCTGGCGAGTCTCAGGAGAGACTTGCCAGCATCAGGGGTGGGAATGGGTTCTTAGAAGGTCTTAAGGAACCCCCACAAAGAATGAGTGTGGAGAGCCAGGCCCTACGCTATTGTGGCCCCAAGCTTGGGAATCACAGCAAGCTACTTTAAATGTTCACTTCCTAGGCAAGGGTAAAGCATGTTCTAAAAGGGTGTGTGTGGGCCAAGCCCAAAGCGCCTGGGACGTTTCAATCTGGCACCACCTCCTCTGGCTGCTTCCGAGGCCATCCCGAGGCCAAGGGCTCGGTCAGATGAACGGAAAAGTAAAGGGAGGACCGCAGAGTCTGAGACCTTTGCGCAGAGGGTTGGAGTGTGGAGGAGGGCGGGAGGGAGAACCGGGAGGAGGGCGCTGGGTGCGGAGGCCCCACCTTTCATTCCAGAACTGCACCGGCCGGGGCGGGATGAGTCACGACTGGTTGCCTCTGCTGTGCACCTTCCCATAGGTGAGGGAGTCGGACCTCTCTGGGGGAAAACTGCGGCACCTGCTCGTCCTGGCCTTGGCTTTGGCTAAGTGCTGGAGCGCTGGGTCTGCGGGGTCTGGCCTCTGGGGCCACAGCTGGTTTTTCCCTGATGTATGGCCAGAGCCCCGCGCGCGTGCTTCCGCTTCTCCTGGGTTTACAGCTCACAGGTAAGGGCTGGCGGGCTTCTAGGATTTTCTACCTTCACCGACCACTCTGTGTAAAGACACAGACAGACAGAGCTCGAGGCTGGAAGAAGTCTAAAGGGCTCTGTTGGGAGCTCGAGCCCTAGCTCGAGCTCTACTCCAGACTTCATCGAGACTTCAGTTCGGTGGGTTACTTTGGGGCAGTGCTTTGGGCAAACAGGTTTAGGTGTGTTTGGCCGCCCGTGATTCAGACACAGAAAGGGCTTTCTGATCTCAGGTTACACACCATCTTTGTGTGGCTGCTCCCAACCTCGGGCTGCTGGGTAGATAGATTTGGCCCTTGGATTTCCGTGGGAGGATTTTGTCTGCGACTCCCTGCAGCGCTGCAGAGCAAACCTGGATTATCAGAGCGAGAGTCCCGCTGTGGTTTTGAAACTGCCCCAATGCACACACTGGACTTGTAAATAAGCCACGTGGTGTAAGGGTTCCAGGGGTGCAGGCAAGCACAGCTGCTAGGGTGGATTACAGGCTAATAGCAGTCCCAAGCCCACGTGCCGGAAAACTTACCTGCTTGCCCCCCCCCCTTTTTTTTACTTATACTGTATTGCTTGATCTTAATACATGTCTGACCAACATGGAGTTTTGTTTCTGCTTTCAGTCTTATTTGATAATATTTGTAGTTTGTGGTTATAGTTCTGAAGTTGGTACCATGAGGGTGTAAAGAAAGTGAGAGTACCAGGTAGTTTTACTTTTAATTGGCCCTCAGGATGGGGAGTCAAGGTTGTGTGTTTGTAGGGGTATGCAGGCTTCAGGTGAAGTGAATTTGAAGGTTGCCATTTTGGAAAGTGTCCGGGTTTTTCTTTTTTCTCAAGGATACACCCACTATTAACCCTCTTCCTTCCTTCATTGTAGCCCTTCGCCCTACAGTAGCTGTGGAAATTTACACCTCCGGGGCCCTGGAGGCAGTCAATGGGACAGACATTCGGTTAAAATGCACTTTTTCCAGCTTTGCCCCTGTGGGAGATGCACTAACTGTGACATGGAATTTCCGTCCTCGAGATGGGGGACATGAGCAGTTTGTAAGTAGATTCTTGACGTCTTCCAGAGGACCCTTGTATTAAGGCAATCTTAGTTGGGCATGGTAGCACATGCCATTTAATCCCTGCACTCGGGAAGCAGAGGCAGGTGTTTCTCTGTGAGTTTGAGGCCAGCCTGATCTACAAAGAGAGTCCAGGATGGCCAGGGCTACACAGAGAAACCTTGTCCAGAACCCCCCCACACACCAAAAAAAAAAAAAAAAAGCCATCCTTTTTTCCTTGCCTTTCCTGTGTTAGCCACATGCATGGGATTAAGCTGGGAGCCAGTAATTGGAACAGAGAGTGATAGGTCTGAGAAAAGGGAAGCCAGGGAGTGCTCTAAGGAGCTGGACCATTGGTTAGACTTGATGATGTTTCTTTTCCACCCCACTATCTCAGCCTGCTGCCCTGATTGAGGGGAGCGCTCACCCTTTCTCCTCGGTAGGTGTTCTACTATCACATGGATCCCTACAGACCCACGAGTGGACGGTTCAAGGACAGAGTGGTCTGGGATGGGAACCCTGAGCGGTACGATGTCTCCATCCTGCTCTGGAAGCTGCAGTTCGATGACAATGGGACGTACACCTGCCAAGTGAAGAATCCACCTGATGTTGATGGTCTGGTAGGGACGATCCGGCTCAGCGTTGTGCACACTGGTAGGTTTTGGGAAGTGAGAACTTATTCCCCCGCCCCCAAAAAAAGTAGGTGCCATCTTTTGTTACAAGAGGGGAGGGCCTAGGTCTTTACAGCTGGGAACTTCAGAGACTGAGGAGTCCTGAGGTGAAAAAAATAGACTTTGTTTGGTCATAGAAAGAAACAAAGTAACGCAAAGAGATTGGAGGAATCTGTGACAAGAATGGCCTTGAGATTGTGAAAGGGACAGGAAGGGACTCTGATAAAGAGATTCACAATAGGTCTGTTCTTCTTTCATTTATTCAAGATGCTCACTGAGTACCTGGTGTGCTAGGCACAATCCAAAGTGCTCAGCACACACTGTCTCCTTTAATCCTGACACATATCAGTAACAGTCTCCAGTGTTTACTCAGCGTTTCCCACCGTCAAGAGCTTTACATGATATATTTTATTTATTCTTTTAAAGACAATTTTAAAATTATTACTTTATGTGCCTGGATGGTTTGCTTGCATATATATCTGCACCACTTAAAAGCCTGGTGTCCAGCCGGGCGTTGGTGGCGCACGCCTTTAATCCCAGCACTTGGGAGGCAGAGGTAGGCGGATCTCTGTGAGTTCGAGGCCAGCCTGGTCTACAATGTGAGTCTAGGACAGCCAGAGCTGTTATATAGAGAAACCCTGTCTCGAAAAACCAAAAAAAAAAAAAAAAAAGCCTGGTGTCCGTGGAGGTCAGAAGAGGGCATCAGATCCTCTGGAACTGGAGTTACAGACAGTTGTGAGCAGCCATGTGGGTGCTGGGGATTGAACTCAGGTCCTCTGAAAAAAGCAGCCAGTGCTCTTAACTGCAGAGCCATCTCTTCAGCCTCTTCATATTTATTCTTTGCGTATCTCATAAGTCTGTTGTATGTTTAGTGTCTCCCATTTTACTAACAAGGAAACTGAGGCTCACCAAGGGTAAGTCACTTGCTGACATCCATATAGTTAGTAAACGAAGTCACTTCAGACTCACACCCAACCATTTCATACTCCCAAACTGCTCTTCAGCTAGTATATTGGGTTGCCTATACTACAAGGACAATAGGGAAAATGACAATAGGTGACAAAGAATTTGGACCACAATGCTTTTGAGTTGGAGAACTGGGGTTGATCCTTGGCTACTTGTGTATCAATTATAATACATTTTATTTTTTTGCCATCTATACAGTGGGGATAACATAACAGATTTTGATGAGGAAGAAATGATACAATGAATTTTTTTTTTTTAAAGATTTATTTATTTATTATGTATACAGTGTTCTGTCTGCATGTACACCTGCAGGCCAGAAGAGGGCACCAGATTTCACTGTGGATGGTTGTTAGCCACCATGTGGTTGCTGGGAATTGAACTCAGGACCTCTGGAAGAGCAGTCAGTGCTCTTAACCTCTGAGCCATCTCTCCAGCCCCCCAATGAATTTATGAAAGTCTTCCAAAGTTTGAACTGTACTGAAAATTATAATAGTTACATGTGCTGAGCACTTATTATAACAGGCACAATTGTTTATTTTGTTTTATTATCTAAGCACTCAAGAAATGGATATTGTTAAGTGTTAACATAGGAGGAAACTGAGATTCAATGAATAAACAAACAACCTAAGTCACACAGCTAATAAAATAGACCGCGCTGTCTCTCTCTCTGTGTGTATGTTTAAGATGAAGTCTTGCTATTTGAGAAAATATCTCTCTATGTAGCCCAAGCTGTCCTCAAACTGGCGATCCTCCTGCCTCAGCTTCTGAGGAGTTGAGGTAGTGTGGGTTCTTAACTAACATACCACAATGTTCAGAACATCTTCGAGTGTCAGTGGTGTGATTGTCTCCTGTCACCCCTCCCACTTCAGTTTAAAACTCTTTGTAGGTTCTACCAAGAGAGAGTTGTGTGGTCTTTGTAAGTCAGCTGAGTACTGAAAAAAGTAATGTAATATCTTTAGACTTCACTTGTTTTTGTTTTCCCTGATAGGATAGACAAAAACTTTAATTCTCAAAACAAAAACAACAAACAAACAACAATAACAAAACACACACCCACACAAAACCCTAGCCGTGGTTTACATATCACTATTTTTTGAGATCCTACAGAAAGCCATGGCCCAATTTCCCTATTTTAAGAAATGGAGGTACTCCTAAAGAGACTCCCCACTCTCCATTATGTGTTTTGGTGTTTCTCCTGCATGCACATCTGTGTGCCTGGTGCCTGCAGACGCCAGAAGAAGGCACTGGATCCCCTGGAACTTCATCCTTCTTGATGGATTCCAGGCTGGAAACTCTCGGGATAAACTGACTCTTGGTGTCCCTTCCGGCTCTCGGGGCTTACTGCTTTATTTCTTGTCTCCATTTTCATTTCCGTCATAACGGCAGGAGCACAGTATACTCTTTAAAGCCTGGACGCATGACTGAATAGAGCTGTGCAGGACTGACTTGGGCATAGGTCTGACTAGGTTAGCAAAAACTTGAATTACTGGGCAGTTCAGCTGACTCAGTGGTTCTCAGTACTTGGGTGTCATCATCATCACCTGGAAAGCATGTCCAAACATGGGTTGCTGGATTTACCCCCTGTGCTTCTAGTCCAGCACATTTGGGGTGGGGCCTGAGAATTTCACTTCAAAAGAAGCCCTGACGTAGTCTGTGTGGGTTTCCCATTGCAGCCAAAGGCTATGTAGTATTCTTGTAAGTAGGAGTGAGGAAGAGTCCAGTTAATGATGAGATGGATTGTCACTGCCTTTAGATTTCACCTAATTTACTCCCGCCTTGTCTTTTCCTCCTCACAGTGCCCTTCTCTGAGATCTACTTCCTGGCTGTGGCCATTGGCTCTGCGTGTGCACTAATGATCATAATAGTAATCACGGTGGTCCTCTTCCAGCACTTCCGGAAAAAGCGATGGGCAGACAGGGCTGACAAAGCTGAGGGATCAAAATCGTAAGGCTGAGTGGGCACTGGGGGTGGGGGTGTCTCTCTGCTTACACACTTAGGGTGACACTTGGGATTTTTCAAGACAACTGTTGAACAGTTGACTTTCTTTTTGACCAAACAAATGAGAGGTTTCCAGTTCACAGGACAGATAAATTAAGGCATGGGTAATGATGACTTCCTAATGGGGCTGGAGAGATGGCTCAGTGGTTAAGAGCACTGCCTGCTCTTCCAGAGGACCTGAGTTCTGTTCCCAGCACCCATATCTGGTGGCTCACGATAGCTGGTGACATCAGCTCCAGAAGGATGGAACACCTCTGTCCGCTGTGACCCCTTGCCCTCATGTGCACAAACCTGCATTCAGACAGACACATGCACATAGTTAAAAACTAACAACAACAACAAATTCAAAAGGTTTCTTAATTTTACAAAAGATCTCACTGCAGAATTTCCTTTTTACATAGGATCATGTTGGTATAAGAAAATGCACACATGATGCTCTAACAATATCGTCTGTGAAGGGAAGCACACTTGTAAGGGCTGCAGGGCGAGGCACTCAGCAGCCGCTGTGAGTCAGAGACTGGGACGTTTGCTCTGCCCACAATAAGCACTCAGTAAACATTTTAAAAGTGAGATAAGAATTTATAAGCTATAAAATTCTACCATAAGCTGGGTGTGGTGGCATATGCCTTTAATCCCAGTATTCTGGAGGCAGAGGCAGGAGGATCTCAGTGAGTTCAAGGCCAGCCTGGTCTACAAATCGAGTTCCAGGACAGCCAGGGCTGTTACACAGAGAAATCCTGTCTCGAAAACAACCAATAAATAAATATTAAAAAAATAAAAAATAAATTAAAAAACCCCACCGACTGGGGCCAAAGAGATGGCTTAGCAGTTGAGTACACTGGCTGTTCTTGCCGAGGACCTGCGTTTGGTTCCTGGCATCCATATGGTGGCTCATAACTGCTCTCTACCTTGTTCTTTGAACTTGGCACTCACTGATTGACTAGACTGGGTGCCTAGCAAGCCTTTGGGATCCTTCTGTCTCCACCTCCCAACACGAAGACTAAAGAGTTCACTACCAATTCTTGGGCCTTTTAGCATGGTACCAGGAGATCTGAACTTATATCCTTGCACAGCAAGCAGTTCACACACTGAACTGTCTCCCCATCCTACTTCATTTTTATTTTGTGTCTGCAGGATGGACACACGGCATACTGTTTGCCTATTCAGGTGATGGACATCACTTTTTTTTTTTCTTTCTTCTTTTTGGTTATTATAGCTAATATCAATCACTACAAACATATTCTACACACATTTTTTGTATACACATACTTTGAATTCTCCCCAAAATGAAGAGACATTCCCAAGTCATTGCTACGTATTGAATTCTTGAAGGAATTAACAGCCTGTCTTCATTTAACTGTCAATACATTTCTACCAGCAATGTATGGACATTAGAATTTCTCCACATAGCCGGGCATGATGGCACAGGCCTTCAACCCCAGCACTCGTGAGGCAGAGGCAGGCAGATCTCTGAGTTCAAGGCCAGCCTGGTCTACAAAGTGAGTCCAGGACAGCTAGCCAGGGCTATTCTGAAGAGAAACCCTGTCTCCGAAAAAAGAAAAAAGATAAAAAGAATTTCGCCACATTCTCACCAGCACCCACTTTTGATTATTGCCCTCTAGTGGACATGAGGTGGTATCGCCGTGAGATTTGATTTGTGTTTGTGTGATGGCTGATGGTCTTCATCCTCATCCTCATCTCATGTGTTTAGGTGCTGTTTCTAGAGCCTCTCTGGAGATGTACCTATTCAGATTGTCTGTCCACCCTGGAACTCAGATAGATGTCTTCTGATTGTTGAGCTGAAATGGTTAGATGCCCATTCGAGTTCCGTTATCTGCAATTGCTCCCACTCTGAGTTCTCTTTGTCCCTTCTTGAATATTATCCATTACGACACTGAAGTTTTCAGTTTTGATGAAGTCCAGCTCTTCTAAGAGTTTTGTACTTTTAGTTACATTTTCACAGCTATGTCTTTGGTGTATTTTGGGTTGGGTTTTGTGTACAAATAAGAATGTCAATTCATTCTTTTACATATGGGTTTATAAGTACCCCAGAACCATTGACTTATTTTAATTAGTAAATATTTACTGAAATAACTGCAATTGATTGTGAAGCATTTACGGGAAACATTGATGGCATTCTGGTTTGAAGAGAATATAATCAATAAAGAAGATTTAACCAAAAAGACATTCCCTGCCCCCTTTTTGGCAGAGGGGTAGATACCTGGTGAAGCATAGGCATGCACATCAAACTTTTGTAGTACTATGTTAGATGCCAGGGGAGTTCTCACATTCTGACACGTGTCTGAGTTTGGACTCATTAGATACGTGGGACATCAGTATTATCCTCTACAGGGCGCTGGCAGTTTAGCTCTCTGAAACTTGAATGGACTTCCAGGTATATGCAGTTCTTCCCAAGGCATGAGACAGGGTACCTTACCCGATGCTGCTGTGGGACCTACCACCTTTGCTTCTTGTTCACCTAACATTTGACTTCTGCTCCTTCATTAAAGAAAAGAAGAGGAAAAACTCAACCAAGAGAACAAGGTCTCTGTTTATTTGGAAGACACAGACTAACACTGTGAGGTAAGGGTCACACGTGGGTGACATCTTTCTTCAGCTCACCCAGCTATTTTAGCCCATCAGCAAGAGTGAGATCCCTCTTGCTGATGGGCTAAAACAGCTGCCCACTCTACATTTCCTATTGGGAAGCAGAGGCTCTGGGCCAGGCAGATTAGTCTCCTATTAGCCTCATAGATAACTTCCCCTTTCAGGGCACTTGTGTATATGATTAAGAAGCTAGACTACTTCCTTTAAAGCTCAGAGAATTCTACTGTTTGAGGTCTGGTTATATTAGCCACCACCAATTATGAACTTCCAACATGTGAATAAATTCTTTGTGTGTGTGTCTGCTCATGAATACGCCGTGGAGATCAGATGACAACCTCACCTACCATCTACCTTGGTAGCTTTTTGTTTTTGTTTTTGTTTTTTGTGACAGCCTGTCACCAGCCTGGGACTTGCTATTTAACCTAGGCTGTGTGACCATCAAAGTTCCCTCTTTCTGCCTCCCCAGTGCTTGGATCTCAAGCATGTGCCTCATGCCCAGCCATTTACATAGTTCTGGTGATTGAACTGAGACTTTTATTCTTACATGGTAAACACTTTACCAACTGAGCGATCTCTCCAGCCCAGTAAATCATTTCTGATGAAAAGTTAGTATCTTATGGTTTGGTTTTTATTATAAGTCATTTATGGCATGATAGTAAGTGAGTGACTCAAGGATCAGAGAGATGGCTCATGGCTAAGTGCACTTTCTTCTCTTGCAGAGGTTCTGAGTTTAGTTCTGAGCACCCACATGGTGGCTCAAAACCACCCATAATCAGTTCCAGGGGATCCGTGATCCTCTTCTGAGCTCTCTGGGCACAGCGTACATGTGGTACACATACAAATAGGCAGGCAAAGCACTCACAAAATAAAATAAATACATCTGAAAAAAGATTAAAGAAAATTTAACAAACTTATATCATCAAGTGTAGTCTGTGTTTCTGACAGAAGATATGAATGTAAACAAATTACAAAAATTTTGGAATTTGGGCTGGGCATGGTGGTAGTACTCAGTTTTAATTCCAGCACTCAAGAGGCAGAGACAGGTGCATCTCTGTGAGTTCAAAGCCAGCCTAGTCTACATAGTGAGTTCCAGGGCAGTCGGGGCTACATAGTGAGACCCTTTATGACTGGTACTCCTTTATTGCCAGGCGGTGGTGGCGCACGCCTTTAATCCCAGCACTTGGGAGGCAGAGGCAGGCGGATCTTTGTGAGTTCGAGGCCAGCCTGGTCTACAAAGCGAGTCCAGGACAGCCAGAGATATTCAGAGAAACCCTGTCTCGAAAAACCAAAAAAAAAAATAAAAATAAATAAATAAATACATAGATAGATAGATAGATAAATAAATAAATAAATAGAGGTTGTAATTAAGAAGATTTTGAATATGAACATGTGAATGTGGATATTAGGGAGTCATTAGGTTTTATTAGATGTATAATGGTATTATGTTTGCAAAGGGAAACATAGTTTTTAAAAATGGATATTGCAATGTGTGGAGGTAAGTCTATACAGATAAAAAATTTCA
This sequence comes from Lophiomys imhausi, assembly GCA_907164525.1. Lineage (NCBI taxonomy): Eukaryota > Metazoa > Chordata > Mammalia > Rodentia > Muridae > Lophiomys > Lophiomys imhausi. The sequence goes on along the minus strand of CAJQZJ010033987.1, from coordinate 24,633 downwards.
TTCACAAAACAAAACAATAAATAATGCCAAAAATAGCCGGGCAGTGGTGGCGCACGCCTTTAATCCCAGCACTTGGGAGGCAGAGGCAGGCGGATCTTTGCGAGTTCAAGGCCAGCCTGGTCTACAAAGTGAGTCCAGGACAGCCAGGGCTACACAGAGAAACCCTGTCTCGAAAAACCAAAAAAAAAAAAAAAATAATAATGCCAAAAAGAAAGAAAAACAAAAGAAAACAACATCAACAATAACACCCCCCCCCCAACTTTCATATTAGGCAATGCATGAGTTCTGCACACTGACTTCTTTACTTTCCATTATGTTTATTGATGGTGGAAAAGGGCATGGAGAGTAAGCATGTGAATGAGCTGTGGATTAACCAATGTCCATACAAGGTTCTTAGAAAACACACTGCCAGCACGGTCCCCATGCCTATAATCCCAGCACTTGGGAGGCTGAGTCAGGAGAACTGTTGTGAGTTGTAGGCCAGTTTTGGCTACACACATGAGTGCCAGGTCAGCCAGGACTACACAGTAAGATCCTATCTCTAGAAAAACAAAACAAAACACAGCACACACGCACACACACACACATTAGATCTGAGAACTATGTAATAAAGAGTAAGTAAGTAAGCTCTTTGAAATTAAAAATTGAATTAGTCGGAGAGTAAGCTTAAGAATATTTTCCAGCTAGGTATTGGTGATGCACACCTTTAATTCCAACACTAGGGAGCCAGAGACAGAGGCAGGCAGATCTCTGAGTTCTAGGGCAGCCTGGTCTATAGAGTGAGTTCCAAAACATCCAGAGATACACAGAGAAATCCAGTCTCAAAAAACAAGTAAACAAACAAACAAACACACAAACCAAAAGATTTCCATTAGGCATGATGATGGATGTCGTGTGTACATGATGGGTTCTGCCAGGTATCCCTCTTGCACTCTTCTCAGGACATTATCCTAAACTTTTCTATTTCAGGAAGCCGAGCGTTCTCGAGGACAACATTAGCACCCCTGAAGTCAATGGAGACTTTTCCAGTGATGACCTGCCATCCTACAGGTTCTGCAGCACAAACCTGCCTAGATGAGCAACGCCCCTGCCTGGAAGCTTAGGGCTCTCCCTGAGCAGATGCCACTAGACTCACTCATGCTTCCCTTCATTACTAGGGTTTTATCTAATTCCTGAGTGAGTGCAAATGTGTATTAGCTTTTGTAAGCTGAGAAGTTACATTTTTGTCCTTCCATGTTCCTTGACTATGACTCCTGTACTCCTGTGTATTTTGGCATCAGAGGGGTGAACAGCCAGCTAGCTTGTCTGCCAGAACATTTCTTCTCACATCTTAGTTTCTTTAGAACAACACAGATGTGTGCTAAGGGGTTTGGAGAGATGGCTCAACATTTAAGAACACTCTTGCTGCTCTTACAGAAGACCCCAGTTCAGTTCCCAGCACCCACATGGTGACTTACAACCATTGGTAACTCCAGTTCTAGGGCATGTGACACCTTCTTCTGGTGTCTACAGGCACTGCATGCATGTGGTACGCATACATACACTCTGGCAAAATTCCCATATGTAAAATGAAAATAAATCATAGAAAGGTGAGCTAAACCTCCCAGACATTTTTGATCAATAGAAAACCTCAAATTCACACTGGAAGTCTGATTTTCATGGCTGTCCTTAAGTAATGGACAAATCTTGTTCTACTGATCTTTTTTTTTTTAAAAGTCAACTAGGTTTATTGTTCTGTCAGTTAATCCAAAGATTATAGGTGACAGCACAGTCACTACAAAAGGTCACAAGAACACCAGAATACCAGCAGATGTTACCAGGATGAATCACTTATCACCATTTTTGTATTTATTTATTTTTGGACAGGTTCTCACTATGTAGCACTGGCTGGTCTACAACTAGCTATGCAGAATTGGCCTCAAACTCAAAGACCCTCTGCCTCAGCTGTCTAGTGCTGCAATTAAGGGTGCACTACCATATCTAGTCCGTCTGTAGGTTTGTAATGAGCACAGACAGCTTGCCTGTTGTGTTCTCACCTTTACCCCCACCTCAGAAGACTCGATGGTCATTTGCAGACTGGAGTCATTAGGCAATTTATTAGAAGACTTTGTGATATACTACAACTTACAAAAATTCAGACTTGTGAAAAAGGCCAACCCAAAGCAAATGACCATTTTTTTAAACAGTTTTATGTAAGTGAGAGAACTAGAAGGGATTATTTAAAGTTCTTTTGGTTTTAATTCACCTTATTTTAAGGAGAATTTGGCATGGGTTAAAGAAATACCACAACTACCTAAATGGAATGAGCCAATTTACTTTTTCCCTTTATTTGTGTATAAAGCAAACTTTTCAAGTGGTCTATGGAGAGAAGAAGGAGGACTTCTAGTTACCTGGTGTGTGCACAAGCCACAACAGCACCGTTCGGAGAACAGAGAACACCTAAAACTTCAGGCCTGGGGTGAAACTCTGCTCAGTAATGTTTTAGTCCTCATTGATTGGGCTGCACAGTTTATTTCCTTGAACAAACTAGAATTTCCAAAAGATTATATTTCTAGGCATTGGACCTTGATATTTTACCCAGTCTTTAAAAACAAATTGGCATAATTTACATATAGATCTTCGACTTGAAATTCATTCCATACTTTCACTCTGCTTTTCATACTGCCTAAAAAAAGTTTTTCTTGTTGTTATTTCTCTCTCTTAAAAATTAAGACAGGAAATAAAGTATTTAATAAAAAAATGTGACTGAGATGTAACTTGAAGAAAAAAATAAAGTATTTAATAAAAAAAATTAAGACAGGATCTCACTGTGTCGCCTTGGCTGTCCTGGAACTCTCTCTGTAGACCAGGCTGACCTTGAACACAGAGATTCCACTGCCTCTGCCTTCCTAGTGCTGGAATTAAAGGCATGAGCCACCATACTCTGGCCTAAAAAAAGTTATGAGACCGAGTTTTGAAGTTGCAAGATAGATCTGTATTTTCTGTTGTGAATATAACTGAATATTTCTTTAAGCAGATGGCCCATGTATGTTTCATACTTGTAATGAAGTCGTTAAAAACTCATGGGGACCTTCTCCAGGGAACTTGCAGCTTGTGTCTTGTGTGAATGCTCATGGGATAGCACAGCCTTCCTTGTTCAGTGTCTCCTTTCTAAGAGCACTTTTGTACTGTAACTTATTTTTTATTATGCCTGAAGCACTGTGTAAAAAAACCCTTAATAATAAAGAATTATGAATTTTATTATTTGCATACATATAAATCGTCAAAATTCACATAGCAGTTAATAGAAAACAAAGGAATGTGTTTTATCTTTGGTCAAGTTTTCTTAGTAGAGATAATAGAATCAGTAATGGATGAAATTAATTTCTAGTAGATGTATATTTTATACTATAGACTTTACATGTTGCTTTGGAGAGCTGGGAAATGGGCAAAATGATAATATATATATCATTTTTTTTTTTGCCTTTGTTTTTCAAGACAGCATTCCTCTGTGTAACTGCCCTGGCTGTTCTGGACCTTGCTTTGTAGACCAGGCTGGCCTCAAGCACATAGAGATCTCCCTGGCTCTGCCTCCCAAGTCCTGCGATTAAAGGCGTGCACCACCTCTGCCTGGGGATACCACACATTTACGAGACTCATTTCTTGAGTCTAATCCTTAGTCTTCCTGCTTTAGCCTTGCACATGCTGGGCATACAGGCTTTTGCCATCTTGCTTGGCTTAGTTTGGGGACTTTAGAAACAATGATAGTAGTTTTACATACTCTTATTCTTTTCATTGAGAAACCCACCATCTTTCAAGTCTAGTAAAGTATGCCAGTTGAAACTGTCACAGTTATGAAATATTTCCCGAAGCTGAGACTTTTTGTCCCCCTTCTCCTTTCATTAACCATGGCGGTTCCGGCAGAATTGGGTGACTACATCGGTCAAGCAGGGTTCTTTTTTTTTTCAGAACATGTTAGACTCTCTCATGTCAAGTATTGTAATAATGATATTCTTACTTTTGCAATGCATAGATATACAAACCTTAGTTCCCCTTTACCTCGACTACATGCTGTAATGATTTCACCTTCACTGTCACTGCAGTGACTTAATAAGCATCCAATTCTGGATGATGTAATGGGTACATTAAAAGGAACACAGACGACAAGGCTTGCATGTATTTAGCAGAGGGCCCAATAAAGATTTATTTTGACCCTGTATGCTTGCCTACGTCTCCCTTGAATCTCAAATGTATGAGACTATTTTGAGGGTTCAACTTGGATATTCTAGAGATATAATTTAAGATTACAGTCGGAGGAGCAAGCCTGCTCCTGCAGAATCCATTTTAAAAAAATGTTTCCCCAAAGTTTGTAGCCAATTTGAAGCAGAAGAGCGCTGACTCTTCTTGACAGTCATAGAATCGCTGATCAGGGAAAACAAGGCACAATTCCAGCAACAATTCATGTTCCCGACTGAGATAAATCCGGACGGCTATTTCAAAAGTGACTCCCGCAATGATGTCACTTCCGGTGGCACCTGCGTGGTCCCAGGGAGCTGTAAAGAGGGTGCGCAAGTGTCTGTAGAGCTGTCGGGATGCAGCAGCCAAGAGAAGCAGCAGGAGGCCGTAGCTGCGCTCTCTTTCCACTGCTGAGCATCCTAGTCGTCCAGGGTAAGTGCGCCAGCTGGCTGAGCTCCACTTCCGGCCGGGGGGGGTTATCAGGAAAGATGGTCGCTTTTCCGGTTCCGGGTAAGGGGGTCTAAGCCCCCCCCCCCCCCCATGCTCGGCTTCTGGGTAGGAAGGACGGAAAAGAGGGAGGGGAGGGGGGCGTGTGTGGGATGGTGTTTTTTCCTGGCTGGCACCACCTACTGCGGAGAGTTGGTTCCCGGTCGGTCTCTTGGAACCCGACCACCTTGTGTGACTTGACACTACTTTGGTGATGCCACGATGAAACCACAGCGAGCTCAGGCTTTGCAGACACTCAACTGTTCTTGTGAGATTATCTGTGGTTGTCTGCCTGCCAGGGTTCTGTGTTGCTGTTATACCCGGGCCAGAAATGGGCAATTCTGTTTGTCCCAGATATTTTGAGAGACAATCGTGACCGCAAAGGCTGGAAAAAGAGAGAAAGAAATGAGAGAGGGATTGGGAAAGGAAAATTATGACTTGGTGATTTTATTTCAGGGATGTTGAAATAAAACATTTTAGAGAAGATTATAGTGTGATTTTTTTCTTATAACAGACATATTGTTGAAGTCAACTACCTTAGCACTTTATAAACATTCTAAAGTATAAGACAACTCACAGCTGTTCTTTTGTAATTCTAATCTTTTAACTATTGTCAGTGTAGTGTTGACATAATGACAATGTTGTAAGATTTGGATAATTTTGCTTTCATGCTATTCCAGATTTCTAAATTTCAATTCAAACTAATTAGCTTCATTTTGAGGTACAAATATTTTCTGATTATTTTTTCTGTTTGTCTTCCTAAGAAATTAAATACTAGTATAGCTAACATTAGAACAAATTGTTGTAACATTTCCCTGCAAACAATGGATATTTCTGAAAGGGATTTTTATTATTTTATAAATATGAACAGATTAGGTGGCTGAGTCTCATCAGGTAAGGTGAGGAGGCTTTTGTTTATCTGGTGACTAATCTGCATGCTGCCAGCACACTCCCTGATCCCTCCCAGATACCTATGTCATCATAAGTGTCCAGTTTTTCATCTGAGTTCTTTTTGAGATAGAATCAGATCTACTGTCACTTCATATAAACTCATCTCTTTTTTGTACACAGCAGGGGTGTGTGGGGAGATATGTTTAAATACTGTCCCACTGGGGAGGGGGAATTCTAGAAATGGTGGGTCTTTTTGTAAATCTAGTGTCACTTCATGTAAAAAAGCAGGTATCAAATCTAGCAAAACAAATGGTTCAAACATAAGTTGATTCTGAGGGGGGCCAGTGAGAGGGATCAGTGAGTAAAGGTGCCATGCAAGCCTGGAGATCATCTTCAGAGCCTACAAACAGGTGGAAGGAGAGAACCAACTCAACAAGTTGCCTCTGATCTCTACACATGTGCACACATTCTAATACTAGTTTTTAAGTTGTTGATCTCTGTGTATCAGTCTATTCAAGATATAAATAGATTTATATTCCTCACCTACTCTTCCAAGTCTTCTTGAATAGATTTATGCTTTTTCTTTAAAACCAACCAACCAACCAGGGAGAAATGGTTCAGTGGTTAACAGCACTTGTTGCTCTTCCACAGGACTCTGGTTTGAGTCCTGTATCCACACAGTGGCTCACAGTGGCTTGTAACTTCAGTCTCAGGTAATCAAATCCCCTCTCTGGTCTCCAGGGACACCAGACATGCAAGTGCTACACATTTAGGCAAAACACGCAGACACATAAAAAATAAAGATTAAAAAAAGGCACTTTTTTTTTTTTACAAATGGTGCCTAATGTAATTTAACTAATTTTTTTCTACACACAGGTTTGCTGGTATGTAGCTCACGTGCTTATTCATCCATTAAATATACAGTTCAATAATTTTTAGTATACAGTTATGCAATCATCATTGCAACCAATTTTGGAACATTTTCGTCATCCAAAAGAAAAAATCCCATACCCATTCCTACCTTCCTACAGGCTCTGGAAACAATAATCTATTTTTATTTATGGGTTTGTCTATTCTGGGCATTTCATACAAAGTAAACCAGGTGGGCCCCTTTGTGACTGGCTTTTTTCACTTAGTATGTTTGCGGTGCTTCATCTGATTATTTCCTTGTTTGTTCGTTTTGTCTCTTTTGAATTGTAGGTGATAGACTTTGCTTTCCCATTGGTGTTCATTTGCCATCCCTCTTCAAAGATAGAAAACCCTTAAATTGTTATCCTGTCTGAATTGGCCTTAAGTTTTAAATCTGATCCTGCTTATTTCAGTTGGCTAAGTATATAGAAATAGTAGACTAGGGTTCTGGGGATATAACTCAGGGCATGATGGTGCATGCCTGTACCTAGCCTAGGGATGTGGAGGAAGGAGGACCAGAAGTTCAAGGTCATCCTTAGTTACATAGTCAATATGAATTTAATCTGAGAAACGTGAGACTCTGTCTGAAAAAACAAGAGGAGGAGGAAAGGGAGGAGGGGTAGGCAATAATGACAGACAGCCCAGTATTACACTTTTCACTTTTTCATATAAGTGCAAATATTTAAATTTAAGATGGGAAGATTTGCATTTTGAAAAATGGGATGTATAAAATTTTAGGAGCTTTGTTTTGTCATGCTTAATTTCTTCCGACTCTGAAATTACTTTCATTAGGATGTGATTTTCTTTTCTCATCCTCCATTAAAGGGTTTTGTTAATTTTCACAATATTTTTATGGTTGGCTGTTTTTATTTGGCCAGAATAAATATGAAGTCAGAGGATGGTGATCCTATCACTTGGGATGCTGAGGCAGGAGGATGGTGTGTTGGAGACCAGCCTAGTCTTAGCTACATAGCATGATCCTGTCTCAAGAAACAAAATAAAATAAACAAAAAATAAGTATCAGAAAGAATATTGTGCTAATCTGGAGAGAATTTGAGTGAATGTAACATAGGATTAGAAAAATTTTAAGGAAGGGATTTGATAGAAAGATAGAAATATAGAGAGCAAAGAGAAGGGTAGGATAAAGGGATAGGAAGAGAGAGAAAGAGAGAGAGGGAGAGAGGGAGGGGGAAGAGACTCTGTGAGAGCTGGCGTGAGGAACTACAGAGGTTCTGATTTCTAACTCTAGCCCAGATCTTGTCTTAGCTCTAAAGCAGGTATTGACAGCCTTTTCCAATAATGGAATGAGAGTAAACATTTTGGGCTGTTTAGGCACCCGTTTGGAATGAGAGTAAACATTTTGGGCTGTTTAGGCACCAGTTCGGAATGAGAGTAAACATTTTGGGCTGTTTAGGCACCCGTTCGGAATGAGAATAAACATTTTGGGCTGTTTAGGCACCCGTTCTCTGCCGAATCTTCCCAGTTTCTGCCAACTGTGCAAAAGCAGCCATAAACAAACCAGTGTGGTTGCATTCTAATAAAAATCCATTTACACAAAAATCCTACATTACATAAAGGCTGAAATGTTTTAGCTGTTTACCGAGAGACCGCTGAAGAGACTGATTGGTTGAGACCATCTGGGTCACCTGCAGAACTGAGTAGGGTGACTGCTAATTTTTATGAGTTTGCTCCTTTCTCATGGGCGCCTTCGGCTTCCACTTGAGTCATGGGTCATAGGTTGCTAACCCCTGACTGTCCTTTCTTTGACATTATCCCTTAGGTGTCAAAGATGTGTAAACTTACCCAGAATCAGACCTGTGGGACTCTCCTACAAGCCTGTTTCCCTCTTTCCGTGAGTGGCTCTTCTAAGTAGAGACAGTCATTCTTGACCCCTTCCTTCCTCTAGCATTAATTTCTTGTGGGACCTGTCTGTGCATTTGTGTGATATTTTTTCCTTCTTTAGTACACCAGCCCAGTCTAGAAGTGATTATTGAGAACTGATCTTTTCCTGAATGGGTGCAGACAGAAGCATCGAGAGAAGCACTGAGAATTCCATAAGGAAGGTGATGGCGAGAGGATGAGTGAGCAGTGAACGCGCTGTTGGGGATCCTCCCAGTTTCTCTCTGCCTGCCTCCTCCCTTCTGAATTTTTGCCTTGATGGTGCTTGCATCTCGTGGAGGAAATGGCATTTATAAATCAGATGGCGTCATGGGATATGTGCTTGGCTCATGTAGTATTGGGTAGTGTAGGAACTTCAGAGGAAGAGCAGAGAACCTCAGGGAATTTGGGGAAGACATCACAAAGTGGGCTGGTATTGTGAGCTGATGGCAAAGGTGTATAAATGTTGGGGTGCAGTAGGGAGCAACTCCAGAAAGATGGTAGGACTGGGGAGATCCTTCACACAAAAACATATTCTAAGAAAAGCATAGAAACAAGAAAAAACACAGTGTCTTTGGAAAATGACTGGACAGTCTAGGCATAGTGAAAATGGTAGGATGTAGTTGGCAAGTGTCTGAGAAAGACTGTTTCTATTTAGATTTTAATACCCAGTCCAACAGGGAATTAGTTCAGGTTTTTTTTTTTTTAGTATGTGTGGTGTCCACTTTAATAATAATAGTTAATAGTTGTTAAAAGTTTTTAATCTCAAGAGTGCTACTCAGCGTTCTATGTGTATTTATTTGTTTGCTTGTTTGTTTATTGTGCTGTTAGGGAGAGAACACAGGGCCCCACACATTCCACCACTGTGTTGTATCCAGGCCTGATATGTTTAAAGTGTATTGGATGTTCACAGTGGTTGTAGGAAGGTTATTATTTTCACTCACCAAATGGAACAACCGAAGCCTGAGCAGGCTAGGGAACTGTGGCCTAGCTCTTACCAGAAATCAGATGGGCTAGAGCTTGATACCGTTCTGGCCAAGTTCAAATCTACTCCTGTAAGTTCTATATTGTATTTATGTCTTAGGCTGAAAACACAGGATGAGGGACATGTATAATTTGTGGATTCATTTTACCTTTCAGATTTTAGACTTGACTCTCCAGTACTGAATAGGATTTTTCTTTATGTTGATGGGTCAAGAGTGAAAGCTTGAGAATTAAGGCTTTTTTTTTTTTTTTTTTGGCAGAGAAATGAGCATTTACAAAGGCATATACGAAGTGGCAAATTCAGTGTGGCAGTCAGAAAGGATGCTGTGTAAGGAGCCAGATGGCCACCATTTTTGAGATGGGGCGATTCTTCTTAAAGGCCTTATTAGCAAGCTCTGTCTTGGTCTCCTACTTTCAGGAGGAATGTGACCAGACTAGATCTTCCAGACAAGAGTGAGAAAATGATTCAAAGCTGCAGAGGTAAAGGCACCGGGACAATGACTCAGAAATGCCAGTGGTAGGAAAGGTCAAGAGCCTGTAAGAGAAGGAGGAGCTGATATCAGCAGGCATGGGGTGTTTGCTTGTAGTGAGTAGGCTTTCTGAGTGTTGTACGTGTTTTAACTCATTCAGTCCTCACTGTGACCCAGGGGTAAATGCCATTTCTGCTAGTATGAGCAAACTGAAGGAGTAAGGTAATTCGCCGAGATGGTCAGAGTCAGCCATCGGGCTGGGGTTTGAACCCAGAGCTTCTGGCACGTTTGTGTTCGATCCTTGCACCATTCTGCCTGTGCCAGGGAAGGGAAGGGTGTGGATTTGCTCTTTTCTGAAATCTTGCTGTGCTCTTTGCCCTTGGCTACCAGAAGAAACCTGACTTAGTGAGCCAGAGATGGAAGCAGGAAGAGCAAAGGATAGTGTTTTAACTTCCTAAAACATGTATCTCATGAGGGAGGTATATTTTTATTCACTGCTTTCCCAGAATCACAGGGGATCAGTTGGAAGACAGTCTTCTTTTTTTTCCTTGTAGAGAGATGGAGTGTCAAAATTGGAATGAATGGTTTTGGAAAGACCACACTCTGCAGTCTTTAAAAATGATATCTTATATTTACATTGTAGAACACATTCAATTATATTTTTTCCTCTCCATAATTTACTTTTTTTAAATGTTAAGTATAGAACCTAGAACCTTCCAAGTTAAGGCAGGTGCTCTGCCATTGAATTACACTTTCTGCCAGCCCTCCATAATTTACTTTTAATAGATGTGTGATTCATTAACTAGCTTTAAGAGAGGGAGCATGGCTGGGTGTGGTGGTACATGCCTGTAATCTCAGGACTCAGAAGGCTGAGTCAGGAGGACTGTGAATCTAGGCCAGACTGGGCTATATAGCAAGACCCTGTGACAAAAGGAGGAAGAAGAGGGAGGGAGGAAAGAGAAAAGGAGGAAGAGAGGAAGGAGAAGAGGAGGAAGAAGAGAGGTTAGAGAGAAGGATCACCATCTTGTACTGTTCTTCTAGAGGACCAGTTCCCAGTACCCACATTACGTGACTCACAAGCACTTGTTTTTTTTTTGTTTTTGTTTTTTTTGAAAGTTTTTTTACAAATTTTTTTATTTCTTCAAGTTACATCTCAATTGCAATCCCCTCTCCATTCCCGCCTCCAGTTCCACCCTCCCACCCTCTTTCCCCTCAACCCCCCATCCCCTTCCTTTTTTTTTAAGTTTAAGGTTTATCTTTTCCCCCCATCAGCTCCCCCTTTCAGTCTAACAAATGGCTCTTTCTCTTATAACAATAAATACAATACAAAACAACAGAAATAAATAGGCCACAATTATGAGAGTTATATGGCTTAGCATACATTTCCAGTGTCCAGTCCATATGTATTTGGCATCTGACTTTAACATTCTACTATCTAACCATCTCCATGAGTTTAAAGTTCTATATCTAACTCAGCTTCCATCCTAACTTTCATCACAATTTTAAAAACATCTTCTTAGATCCAGAACACCCTCTTGATTCCTAAACAACTCAAAATTTAACTATGAGACTCTAGCTATCTAGTCTTCAACCACCTCAGAGACCTGAGAAGGATAAATATATCTGATTATATAGGAAGCCCTGCACTTCCTATATAATCAAAAGCACTTGTAACTCCAGCTCCATGGTATAATGCCTCCACAGGTACCAGCACTCCTATGGATGTGCCCAAATACAGACACACACACACACACACTTAAAAAGAATAAAAATAAATTCCTTTTGAGAAAGAAGAGGAGGAGTAGGACAAGACTAGCTAGAATCCCTTAGGACAGTAATAAAAATAAACTTCCTGGGGCTGGAGAGATGGCTCAGAGGTTAAGAGCACTGGCTGCTCTTCCAGAGGTCCTGAGTTCAATTCCCAGCAACCACATGGTGGCTCACAACCATCTATAGTGAGACCTGGTGCCCTCTTCTGGCCTGCAGGTGTGTATGCAGACAGAACACTGTATACATAATAAATAAATAAATCTTAAAAAAAAAAACTTCCTATTTGTATTTTCTATCCTCATTTTGGTACTGGTTGAGACATTAGTAGCTTCCTGCTGTGACTCTATTGTGTTTTGTTGAGTCTCTTAGACCTCATAAAAGCTGTTGTATTCCTGGAGCATGTGGGGGGGGGGTATTGGGGAGGGCACAGGTTAGGAAGGATCAGGTATTGTTGCCTTTTGGTTATTAGGGGAAACCCTTACTTGTTTGCATTTAATTTAACTACAAGCTTATATTTGGAAAAAATGCTAGTGTGATTAGGTTTTTAATTTTTTTGCTCAATTGTTTACTATGATTTAAGATTATAAAATGGTGGGGCTGGAAAGATGGCTCAGCAGTTAAGAGCACTGGCTGCTCTTTCAAAGGACCCAGGTTCAAATCCCAGCACCCACATGACAATTTGAAACTGTCTGTAATGGCTGGGTGTGGTGGCACACACCTTTAATTCCAGCACTCGGGAAGCAGCACAGAGACAGAGGCAGGTAGATAGATCTCTGTGAGTTCAAGGCCAGCCTGGTCTATAGAGTGAGTCCAAGACAGCCAGGGCTACAGAGAAATCCTGTCTCAAAACAAAACAAAAAACTATAAAATGATTTAAAACAATAAGATCAAGATGATTAGATCTTAGCTCTTTGTTCCTTGTGGATTCGTCTGAAAATACATTGATGACTCTGGCTTTTGGGGGAGAGCCCTGAAAATGGTGCAAAGCATCTAGAGTGTTCACTAACATTTGCAAAATCCAACAAACTGAATGCATTATACATGTTTGGGCTTGCTTCCATTAGGTGTGCATACTGTCCTTTCTTTGGAGATAAGTGCAGATGCTCATGTCCGAGGATATGTTGGAGAAAAGATCAAGTTGAAGTGCACCTTCAGGTCGTCTTCAGATGTCACTGACAAGCTGACCATAGACTGGACATACCGCCCTCCTAGCAGCAGTCGTACAGAGTCTGTAAGTGTGGCCTTTCCAAAAAGTTTCTCTGAGTGCCTGGTGTGGTGCCACACACTTGTAATTTCAGCATTAGTGAGGGAGGAATATCAGGAGTTCAAGGCCATCCCTCAGCAGCGTAGCAAACGGTTTGAAGTCAGCTTGATCTACATTTATTTATTATTTTTTTTTTATTTTTTTTTAAAGATTTATTTTATTTATTTTATGCATATGTGTGCTCTATCTGCATGTACACCTGCATTCCAGAAGAGGGCACCAGATCACATTGTGGATGGTTGTGAGCCACCATGTGGTTGCTGGGAATTGAACTCAGGACCTTTGGAAGAGCACTAGGCAATGCTCTTAGGCGCTGAGCCATCTCTCCAGCCTTTGATCTACATTTAAAAAAAAAAAAAAAAAAAGAAAGCAGCCGGGCGGTGGTGGCAGCCGGGCGGTGGTGGCGCACGCCTTTAATCCCAGCACTTGGGAGGCAGAGGCAGGCGGATCACTGTGAGTTCAAGGCCAGCCTGGTCTACAAAGTGAGTCCAGGACAGCCAAGGATACACAGAGAAACCCTGTCTCGAAAAACCAAAAAAAAAATAAAAAAAGAAAGCAAGCCTGTGCCATAGTTCAGGGAATAAAGACAACTGTGAGGAAAGCCCAATGACTTGAATTCCATTCCTGAAACCCACAGACGAAGGAGGTTGCGGACTCTCAAAAGCTGTCTTCTGACTTCCACGTGTACACCATAGCACCAGCGCTCCTACACACACCCCCAGACATGCACACATACATATGCTCACATGCATGAATGCACACACACACATACACATATGCTCACATGCATGAATGCACACACACAT
>CAJQZJ010033983.1:2980990-3045729 GCA_907164525.1 Lophiomys imhausi | reverse complement strand
AAGGGGTTGTAGGAATTTATAGGATTAATAGTTAAGAAATTATTGGTGTTTGTTATAAGTGAATTTAGTAATAAATAAGTGTTAAATAATAACTTAAAAGTTCGGTTACACACCGGCTTCTTTCTGCTTCAGGGAGAGAGCTGGCCATCAATGGCCAGCCCTTTTTTCAGCAGGTCTCTTGGAGCTCTCTAGCATCAGGGGCCTCTTCTCTTCTGGGCTCCACCCACTGTCCTCAAATAGGAGGAACTCTGTTTCAGCTTAATTTGGGCTCCGCCCACTTAGCAGCTGAAAACAATGTCAGGCCAGATACTTTGTTTCTTCAATTCTATTGAGTCTTTCCTGTTTTCCTGACTTCAAACTTGTTTTTCCGGCTATTGAGTCTTTCCTGTTTTTGCTGACTTCATGCTGATAATGCTCTTCAGGCCCCGAATTAAGAGACAGTATCAGAAACTCCTATATATTTCCTAAATCTAATTTATCTAACTCCTACACTTATCACCTCGTACAAAACTTAAGTCCAAGTGGATCAAAGACCTTAACATAAGGCCGGTCACACTAAATCTACTAGAAGAAAAAGTGGGAGAAACCCTCGAACTAATTGGCACAGGCGACAACTTCCTGAACAGAATACCAACAGCTCAGGACTTGAGATCAACAATCAATAAATGGGACCTCATGAAACTGAAAAGCTTCTGTAAGGCAAAAGACACTGTCATTCGAACAAAACGGCAGCCTACAGACTGGAAGAAAATTTTCACCAACCCCACAACTGACAGAGGGCTAATATCCAATATCTACAAAGAACTCAAGAAATTAAATGCCAAGAAACCAAATAATCCAATAAAAAAAATGGGGGACAGAGCTAAATAGAGAATTCACAAAGGAGGAATCCCTAATGGCTGAGAGACACTTGAAGAAATGCTCAACATCTTAATCATCAGAGAAATGCAACTCAAGACAACTCTGAGATTCCATCTCACACCTGTCAGAATGGCTAAGATTAAAAACTCAAATGACAGCACATGCTGGCAAGGGTGTGGAGAAAGGGGTACCCTACTCCATTGCTGGTGGGAATGCAGGCTTGTGCAACCACTATGGAGGTCAGTCTGGCGATATCTTAGAAAACTTGGAATAGCATTGCCTCAGGACCCAGCCATACCACTTCTGGGTATACACCCAAATGCCTCTTCACGGAATCATAAGGAAGTTTCCTCATCTATGTTTATAGCAGCCTTATTTTTAATAGCTAGAAACTGGAAACAACCCAGATGTCCCTCAACCGAAAAATGGGTTAAAAAACTATGGTACATCTACACAATGGAATACTATTCAGCTATCAGGAACAATGAAATTATGCAATTTGCAGCCAAATGGATGGAACTAGAAAAGCTCATCCTGAGTGAGCTAACCCAGACTCAGAAGGAAGCATATGGCATCTATTCACTTATAGTAGGATTTTAGCTATATAGTAGAAGGTATCGATATTACAACTAACACACCAAAGAGAACTTGGACATAGACTTTTTATTTTTATTTTTTATTTATTTTTTATATATTTTTCATATTTTTTTTATTTTTTAGTGTTTTTTATCTATTGTCTGCTTATTGGTTTGTTTGTTTAGTAGTTCTCTCTCCCAGGCAACGAGACACTTTTCACTGATGGTACTGCTTCGTAGACCCCCAATGAATGAGGAGGCTCTTGGCTCTCATACGACCTCTCAACTGAGATGAGGAACTGTTATATAAGGACACCGCATCCCAGAGAAATGGGATGGAAGGGTTAGGAGGTAAAGAAAAAAAAATGAAATGTGATGTTTTGGCCTCTTACTACTAATTGTCATAAACTGTTTAGGATAATTAAGAAATGCAAACTAATGGTTATGCAAGCCGTTCATTCTGTTAGGTACTATGACAGCCTATTATAGTTATTTTCTAAGCTAATCAGAAATAAACCTGCTATGAGACAAGCAACATCTGCTTACCCTAATATAAGAGATAGATAGGGCCTCTTCAAAAACCTCAAGAGATCTGCAGAATATGGCATTCAAAGATGTTTTCGTAACTTTAGATTTTTTTTTATATCAAGACATATCAACTCCTGACAGCACCCCCTATTCTCCTCCAAGTAGAAGATGAGCATCGAAGAATCTCCAGTTGGAGATTATTGAATTAGTCACAAGCCTATCTCTTGGGAGGAAAAGCCCCTTGCTCCAACTGTAGACAGAATGCTGTCCAAAAAGGACAAAACCTGGAAGCAGGTAAGTCGACAGCCTAGCTCTGCCAAGACAGGGTAGGTAAGTCCTTCATAACCCCTGCTCTACAATCAATGTCTGTCAGAGAAACGGGGCCAAATGACTGAAGATCGATGCTGTAATGTATGGAGAGAAAATGGGAACTGTCCAGGCAGCCACTGGTATGTCATTTCTTAGTTTGGGAAGCTGCAGGCCCTGAACTTCCTATAAAATCAGATATATTTATCCCTCTCAGGTCTCTGAGGTGGTTGAAGAACAGATATCTAGAGTCTCATAATTAAATTTTGAGTTGTTTAGGAGTCAAGAGAGTGTTATAGATCTAAGAAGACACTTTTAAAATTGTGTTGCAAGTTAGTATGAATGTTGAGTCAGATGTAGAACTTTAAACTCATGGAGATGGTTAGATAGTAGAATGTTAAAATCAAGTACCAAATACATATGGACTGGACATTGGGAATGTATGCTAAGCCATATAACCCTCATAACTGTGGCCTAATTACCTCTGTTGTTTTGTATTGTATTTATTATTACAAGAGAAAGAGCCATTTGTTGGACTGAAAGGGGAAACTATAGGGGGAAATAAGATATACCTTAAATGTAAAAGAAAAAAAAGGGGAAGAGGATAGGGGGTTGAGGGTGGGAGGGTGGGACTGGAGGGGAATAGGGAGGGGACTGCGATTGAGATGTAATTTGAAGAAATAAAAAATAAAGGAAAAAAAAGAGAAAAAAAAGAAAAGAGAACTTCAGATCAATTTCCCTCATCAACATAGTGCAAAAATACTTAATAAAATGCTGGCAAACAGAATCCAAGAACACATCAAAAGTATCATACACCATGATCAAGTAGGCTTCATCCCAAGAATGCAAGGATGGTTCAACCTACAAAAATCCATCAACATGATTAACCATACAAACAAGCTGAAAGATAAAAACCACATGATCATCTCACTAGATGCTGAAAAAGCATTTGACAAAATCCAACACCCCTCCATGCTAAAAGTCCTGGAGAGAACAGGCATACAAGGACCGTACCTAGAAATAATAAAGGCAATATACAGCAAGCCTGTGGGCAACATCAAATTAAATGGAGAGAAACTTGAAGCATTTCTTCTAAACTGAGGGACAAGACATGGATGTCCACTTTCGCCATATCTCTCCAACATAGTACTTGAAGTTCTTGCTAGAGCAATAAGACAACTAAAGGAGATCAAGGGAATACAAATTGGAAATGAAAAAGTCAAATTATCCCTACTTGCAGACGATATGATAGTATACATTAGCGATCCCAAAAATTCCACCAGAGAACTCTTACAGCTGATAAACACCTTCAGCAAAGTGGCTGGGTACAAAATTAATTCAAAAAAATCAGAAGCCCTTCATTATACAAAAAACAAATGGGCTGAGAAAGAAATAAGGGAAACAAGCCCCTTCACAATAGCCACAAACAACATAAAATACCTGGGGGTAACTCTAACCAAGCAAGAGAAAGACCTATATGGCAAGAACTTCAAGTCCTTGAAGAAAGAAACTGAAGAGGTCATCAGAAGATAGAAAGATCTCCCATGCTCATGGATAGGTAGGATCAACATAATAAAAATGGCCCTCCTGCCAAAAGCAATATACAGATTCAATGCAATCCCTATCAAAATACCACCACAATTCTTTATAGACCTGGAAAAAGCAATTCTCAACTTCGTTTGGAATAACAAAAAACCCAGAATAGCTAAATCAATCCTCTACAATAAAAAAACACCTGAAGTTATCACCATCCAAGATTTCAAGCTGTACTACAGAGCAATAGTAATAAAAACAGCATGGTATTGGTATAGAAACAGACCAGTGTATCAATAGAATCAAATTGAAGACCCAACAAATGGTGCTGGTCCAACTGGATGTCCACATGTAAAACAATGAAATTAGACCCATACTTATACCTTGCACAACTATTAAGTCCAAGTGGATCAAAGACCTTAACTTAAAGCCTGACACACTAAATCTATCAGAAGAGAAAGTGGGGAAAATCCTCAAACTCATCAGCACAAGTGACAACTTCCTGAACAGAACACCAACAGCTCAGGATCTAAGACCAACAATCAATAAATGGGACCTCATGAAACTGAAAAGCTTCTGTAAGGCAAAAGACACTGTCATTCGAACGAAACGGCAACCTACATATTGGGGAAAAAATCTTCACCAACCCCACATCTGACAGAGGGCTAATAACCAAAATTTACAAAGAGCTAAAGAAAGTAAATGCCAAGATAATCCAATCAAAAAATAGGAAACAGAGCTAAACAGAGAATTCACAAAGGAAGAATCCCTAATGGCTGAGAGACACTTGAAGAAATGCTCAGCATCCTTAATCATCAGAGAAATGCAACTCAAGACAACTCTGAGATTCCATCTCACACCTGTCAGAATGGCTAAGATCAAAAACTCAAATGACAGCACATGCTGGCGAGGTTGTGAAGAAAGGGGAACTCTCCTCCATTGCTGGAGGGAGTGCAGGCTTGTGCAACCACTATGGAGGTCAGTGTGGTGATATCTTAGAGTATTTGGAATACCTTTACCTCAAGACCCAGCCATACCACTTCTGGATATACATCCAAAAGATTCTTCACCAAATCACAAGGAAGTTTTCTCATCTATGTTCATAGCAGCTTTATTTGTAATAGCTAGAAACTGGAAACAACCCAGATGTCTCTCAACCGAGGAATGAATAAAACAAAAAACTGTGGTATATCTACACAATGGAATACTACTCAGCCATCAGAAACAATGAAATCCTGCAATTTTCAGCCAAATGGATAGAACTAGAGAAGCTCATCCTGAGTGAGCTAACCCAGACTCAGAAGGATGCACATGGCATCTATTCACTTATAATCAGATTTTAGCCATATAGTACAGGTTAACTATACTACAACCAATGCACCAAGGGGAACAGGAACATAGACTTTGTTTCCGATCAATGAGATCCTTTGCCCTAGTGGTGCTGCCTTGTAGGCTCCCAGTGTATGAGGAGGCTCTTGACCCTCATATGACTGCTCAACTGGGGCGGAGGACTGTTATGTAGGGACACTCCACTCTGGAGGAGTGGGATGGAAGGGATGGGGGTAGAGGGTGGGAGGGCTGGACTGGGATGGGCGGAAAGAGGACATTGTGATGGAGATATAACCCGGAGTAATTAATAAATATTAAAAAAATAAAAGAACAAAACCAAAAAAAAAATGCTTACGATTCCCGGTGACCTTAATTCCCTCTCTGAGGGTCTTGGTCTTCGCTTGGGTGAAGATGTAAGAAACAAAAGCCCTTGTTTGTTCCTGGAACTTAGGATCCAGTTGATCTTCTGAGAT
This sequence comes from Lophiomys imhausi, assembly GCA_907164525.1. NCBI lineage: Eukaryota > Metazoa > Chordata > Mammalia > Rodentia > Muridae > Lophiomys > Lophiomys imhausi. The sequence continues at coordinate 3,040,124 of CAJQZJ010033983.1, read as the reverse complement.
AGTCTCAAGTTTTTGTAAGAGTTCTTTGTCATGTGTTGGCCGATCAAAGACAAAACATTTCCGTTTTGGGAAGAAATGTCTGATGCACTCCCGGGGCAAATTGGATACTTGGATTCTGGGATTGTGGCCTAGTGTCAGGGGAAACACAAAACAACAGTGTATCTTAGAGCAGAGAGCAGGTGACAGAGACTCCTGTCTATGTTAAATGTTCTTCACTTACAGGTCTCTGTACCATAAACATGCAACACTTCTTTGCATGTCAAAAGTATACCAACTTCATACTTGGTAGAAGTCTGGAGAAATATTTCAGGAGACCACTGACTCTAGTGGAGAAGCATATGGCTGAAATCCACAGGCCTGAACACATCATCAAGCACACTGTAGTTGGGTATCCTGTTGGCTCTATTATAAAAGGCTAAATGTGATTTCTGACCCAACCATTCCCTGTAGAAAAGGAGCTGTGGGGCCAAAAATAAAAGCTACAAATAAATAGCAATAGAGTATTAGAAATAGCAACATTGAGCCGGGCGGTGGTGGCGCATGCCTTTAATCCCAGCACTTGGGAGGCAGAGGCAGGCGGATCTTTGTGAGTTCGAGGCCAGCCTGGTCTACAAAGTGAGTCCAGGACAGCCAAGGATACAGAGAAACCCTGTCTCGAAAAACCAAAAAAAAAAAAAAAGAAATAGCAGCATTGGAGGTTCTAAGAATGGTACCAGGCTTACTGGAAGAAAACTACTTGATGCTAAACAAAATTAATTTTTTTTGTAAATGCAAATATACACTCCTAGAAAATAAGAGTATACTTCAGAGCTAGAGAAGGAAGGAAGGACTATGAACATACAGAGGATATGTAATTATAGAAACCTAATGTGCATCATTAAGACAGTAAGTACTTCATGAAAGTGCTGTGTTAAGGATTTTCTCCCTTTCTCCAATGTGCATGTGTGTGGTGTATATATGCATGTTTGCCTGTGTGTGTGCGTGTGTGTGTGTGTGTGTGTGTGCATGTGTGTGTGCGTGTGTGCGTGTATGTGTGTGTGTGTGTGTGTGTGTGTGTGTGTGTGCATGTGTGAGAGTACTCATGCGTGTGGCTGAATGTAGAATCCAGATGTTGTCTTTCGGAGTCTCTTTGGTCACTCTCCACCTTATTGGAGAACCGTCTCTCAGGTAAAACTGGAACTCTCCAACACTGGCTGGCTACCCAGCATGCTCCAGAGCTTTCCTGTGTCCTTGGCCTAAGACTGGATTGGAGATAGACTCTCATACCCACCTGGCATTTATGAAAGTTCTGGAGAACTCACCACCAGTCCTCACACTTGGGTGACAAGTGTTTTAAGCACCAAGTCATCTCCCCAGAGCATGTATTAGGGATTTTTATGGAATCCACTTTAGCTGTTCATCTCATGACAATTAACAATGTGAGAATGTAGGAATATTATCAGCTTCGGTTACTGGAGTAACCATTGCCTTAGTACCCACATGTGTTCTGCAATACCCAGTTACAAAGCTCTAGTTGAACAACTAAGTATTTTCTGAAAATTGCATACAATGTTGTTAAACTTTTTTATCAAAAACTATAAAAGAGGATCTCCATGAGTTTGAGGCTACCATGTTCTATGTAGAGCATTCCAGGCTAGCAAAGTCTACACTATGAGACTTGGTCTCAAAAACAAAAGAAAAGAAAGAAAGAAAAGGAAAAGGAAAAAGGAACAGAAAGCTAAGTCATGAGATAGACCTTTCATACCAATACACAGGTGGCAGAGGCAGGAGAAATGCTTCGAGCTCCAGCCCAGCCTGATCTGGTCAGCAAACCAGTTACCAGCCCAGCTAGGACTACACAGTGACACCTGGTTTAAATTAAACAATAAAGGAAGATCATATATAATTTTAAGACTATGCCTGCTTCAGAAACTCTTTGAGATGAAGAACTGCATTGGTTTCACAGGCTGCTTTTCTACCCACTACGTGTTCAATATTTAGAGAACACAAAGGCAGGAAATGAAAGCTGTGGGCAAGTCAGCATTGGTATTCCTCACAAGGGTCCATCAGCTTCAACTCAGGCTAACAATCCCCATGCAAATCGTTTACAGACCACTACTAGAACTGACCCTGACCCTGTAGCAGGAATAAAAATGGGTAGCTAATGCAGTCAAGTAGACTGTTGGGATGAACTATGAAGAGTACTGAGAAGAAGGCAGAAGCTGAAAAGACATGCCTGTCATGGCTGCTTTGCAGACAACAGAACCAATCCAGCATTAAGAAACTATGTTCCTCCATAAGAAGCAACCTTGTTTCTTACTATGCTTAGGGACTGGAGAGATGGCACAGTGGTTAAGGACATGGACTGCTCTTCCAAAGGACCCAGGATCAAATTCCAGCTCCCACATGGCAGTTCACAGTTGTCTGTAATGGCCGGGTGTGGTGGCACACACCTATAATCCCAGCACTCAGCAGGCAGAGGTAGGTGGATCTCTGTGAGTTCAAGGCCAACCTGGTCTGTAAAGTGAGTCTAGGACAGCCAAGGATACACAGAGAAACCCTGTCTTGAAAATTCTAAAAAAAAAAAAAAAAAGAAAGAAAGAAAGAAAAAGAATGATGCTTAACTTTGTGAAAAAATGCATTTCAAGATGGGCTACATACAACAAATCCATCAATAAAAGTTATTTAGCCAACTGTTTTTAAAGGAAGGTAGACAACAAAAACAGACAATTCAAATGTCTGGACTTCAGGAAGTTTGGATGCATTGGCTCTAGATGCTAAAGTACACACTGTAAAGAACATGGCCTTGGTTAATTTTGCTGTGTTCTAGATCTAATTTTCTCAAGAAATTAAACACCACTTCCCAGACATTATCAGCCAATGACCTATCAGCATTTCTGCAGACATCCATCCCACTGCAAATACAAAAGGAATCAATCTGCACAGCTCAGCAGATCACACCCTTCCCAGCCTCCCCTGTACCTGGGATGAGCTTCAGGGCATTCTCTAGGTATTCATCCTGTGTGATATCTTTTTCATGTAACTTCAGTTCCAGCATGAAGTCCCGAACAGTCCAGACAAAGTCTGGAAAGAAACTCACAAACTCTGTGGAGTTCTTTATTCCATCAGGATTTGGGGAAGACTTGGCCCTGATCAGCTCAGTGAGTTCTGTGACATAACTGGCACTTGGCTAAGGAAAGGGAAATTAACGCACACGTTTGTTCTCATGATTCTCTAATTAAAAACGAATCATGATCACCACTCTTCCCCGCCCTGGGTCTCCTTCGCCCCACCAAAAGCCACACAGTGACAGGCCAGGTCAGTGCCTCCATATTCATTCCAGAGCACTCAGTGAAACATGGTGTCTCAGGTCCCAGAAGGATACTGCATCTGCTCCAGGGCCTGGTGGTTGATGGTGCCCATGCTGTTGTAGATGAAGGTGCTGCTCAGAAGCACAGCCAGGGCGAAGATCCATGAGTCATTCTTAGGGTCACCCTGGAAGACACATGAGGGCAGAGGGCTGAGGAGAGCACTCCTCAGAAGTGATCGAGGCTGGCTCTTGTCATTCCAAAGCAGGGGTAGCACAAGTCCATTTCCTGGTTACAGAAAGAATTCAGGGTCAGCCTGAGAAACTTAGCGGAACCTGTATCACCCTGTACAGAGCAAGGACCTCAATGTGAGCTCAGACACCCTGAATTCAAAGAAGAGACAGGGGAATAGGCTAGAGCTCATTTGTACAGGAAAGACTTTCTGAACAGGCCACAGATAGTGCAGACTCTAAGGACAGTTTGTGAATGATGCCTCATGAATAGGAAAAAGACTTTAACAATTATACATCTGAGAGCTCGTTGGTAACTAGAATATGAAGAGATTTTTAAAAAGAATTAAAAACAGAATGTAGTGTTACTAATCCCTCTCTGGAGTGAAACAGAAAACATGGGAATCTCGACATGGTTCTCATATGTCTAAAACTAAGGAAAGGAAGAAAATGGATGAATCAGCAGGCAAGAAGACTCAGTGTGGAAAGACTCTTTCAGTGCAGGCTCAACAGCTGATTTCAGTTTCTGGACACCACATGAAAATAGAAGGAGTTATTGCATACAGCTATACCCACACACACAGACACACATATACACACATACAAACATAGACAACAGGTAACATCTTACACAACAATAACTTTTTAAATCACTCAGTTCACTTAATGAAGTTAAAAAGAAAACAATAAAAGCAAAGAAACAAAAACCAAATTCATCTTAATTAGTTATTGTGGAACAAACATGTAACTCCAGATGACCTATACAGTCAGCTTTCTAAAGAACTTCCAGCATATCCAGTGGACCATTGATAAATTTCACCATAAAACAAATGAAAAGCTAAGGATTGGGCAGATATACAAGTAGTATGAACACTTACAGAGTACAATGGGTTTCATTCCCAGTATCCACATCAAGGCAGCTTGTAACTTTCTGTAACTCCATTTCTGGGGGATACCCAGCCTCTGGCCACCAAGGATGACTGTACTCACACGCATATACCACAGGCAGACACACATACTACACATTATAAAAATAGGAAAAATGTATCTCTCAAAAATATAAACCTAACCTCAAAATGTACCCTTGGTATCTCAGAAGATGTGTAGAAGCCATTCTTCATCCACTCAGATGAGCTGATGTCATCCACTTCCTCATCAAAGCATCTTTACGGCCAACTGCTCCTAGTATGATGTCATCCACCTTCTCACCAAGGTACCCTTACACCTAACTGCTCCTAGTAGAAGTGATGCTCTGCTACCTGAGTCACCTTTCAAAATAGAAGACCCTGTTTCCCACTTCCCTGTGGGAGTACTCATGCGTAGTAGCACTTTGAAAGATAAAGGCTTTGAGAGCAGACTTCCAGGGACAGATAGGCCCAGGGATGAAGACCCAGCACTGTGGACCCAGCACAGGATAGCTCAAAAGTTGCAGCTCCACTCTCCTCTGGAGATTACGGAGGTCAGAGGCTGCCCCATGACAGCAACTGCTTTCTTCATCCTGATTCTTTCCAGTGACTGGACTATATCAGAGTACACATAGGTAGGATCCTCAACGAAACCAGGAAGGGCCTTGAAAGGAACCTTTATTTTCTTTACTAATATCTAACTATTATGCCTTGAATGCAGGAATTTAAACTGTTGAATAAACTTTTATCATATTGCATCAAATCATTATCCGAAATGACAAGAATTAAAAGCATGCTTTATGTAATACACTACATCTGACCATATCTAAGAGTGAAATCTAAACTAAGCAGTATTTATCTCGCCTGCTCAGGTTCAGAATTTGTAGAATTCACAAAATTCATCAAATCAATTAGATGACAAGTGGTCATAAGCTGAGCCTGAGCCTCAACTTACCTTTTCCACGTCCCCCAGGCCCTCGGTGTCCAGGAGGACCAGGCTGTGCTTTTTCTTGGTGGGGTGTGGCACACACCACATCCAGATGCCCTTGGTCTCTGACTGCACGGTGGAGCCTAGAGGGAAGCCTTAAAGGAAAACATGGGATTAAGGTCAGGATGTGAACATCCTCCACAGAAAGCCTCATGTGCCAAAAAAGTTGACGCCTAGCTGCCAGCACTGTACTGAGGGATTCTGAAGGTTCCAGCAGTTGAAGCCTTGATGGAGGACCCAGGTAACTATGGAAATGACTTTAGACATAGTGACTCTCTCTCCAGCCCCTTCCTCATCTTCTGCTACCTGTCCTCCGTACAGCATCCACTGTGAAGTCACTGTTCAGTGAACTCAAGAACTGGGGAGTGAGAGCTCAGTGTCAAGATAAGCACTTCCCCATTAAGGTCTCTTCTCTGGTGTTTTGGCTACAGCCAAGAAAAAAGTAAAAAAAAAAAAAAAAAAAAAAGAATACAAAACACATGAAGAGCAGATCCAAGCTGTAGAATTGATGGAGTGTGTGAATACGTCAGCACTCAAAATGTCTCTCATCTTCCCTCAGGAATGTCTTCTTTTGTAAGTTGTCTATTTCAAGCTATAGGAATATTTAATATGAGAATGGTGCCACACCAGGGCTCAAAATACAACGAGGCATCCACAAATTAAAAGACATGGAGCTACTGGGAATGGCAGAGTGGTTTGTGCCATCCATGAAGTCTGGCAATACCAGAAAGCCCCTGAGCTTCGTGCTAAATGACTGACTCCATTTTCTCAGAGGGGTCCCCTCTTCCAGCTGGTCCTGGGAAACTCCAGGTCACCTACGGCGGCGTGTCATGTAGCCCTCAGGGAAGTTACAGGTCCAACTCTTTCTTGATAGGAAACCCTCCCAGTGAAAGTGTGGGGATTACTGGATGTACTTCCTCATGGTAATGAGATCTGTTGGTGCTTTGGTTTTCAGTCAATAACCCTTTTTTTTTTTTGTTGGTGTCTCTAACAGTACCTGGAATTCTTCACCTAGCCCTCTGCCCACTGGATACATAGGTACTGCATTCCCTTTCTTTGTGACAGCACCATGCTACTGAAGTGTCTGTGGCACTCCTGGTACTAGTGAATACATTCACCTGCAAAACTCCTCCTACTTCCCAAAGGTTTATAATGTCCCTGATTCATGAAATAAACTCTCTTTCTCCATTCTTCAGCCATGACCATATGAGACTTGGATGTTTATTTTGGGATTGGGAAGGAAGCGCTATTTCATCCTTAAAGAACTCACCACCACCACCTTGCACAGGACACAGGCTCCCACCTCACTGCCTCCCCTGCTGCCAAACAGGCTCACATCCTGGTTACTGCCGCAGGTCATCACAGTGGCCACTTCCAAAGCTCCTGTTTCTCCTGCAACCAACCCTCTCAGGCAAGTGCTCATTTGCAGCAGTGGCTAGTTACCGGCTGTCCCTGAAACAGCCAGCAGATCTACCTGAGCCTAGTCAGAACCCCGAAGCCACTTGCCTCAGTTCAGGAACTCTGAGCTCTTTAATGCTGCCCAGCCCAGCACTGACAGCTTAGCTAAGAGAGCTATGACCTTTCATTGCATTACAGAGAGAGTTAGGGCTACCATAACACCCTGCTTGCTTAGCTAAAAGAGTTGTAACCTTTTGCTATGTGACAGAGAGGGCTAGGGCTAGCCTAAACCTCCTTCATGCTTACCAAACAAGATGTGACACTTGGTGGTGAAAATAAACATTTCTTCTGCCCCTCTGGCCTGACTGGACAGCCTAAGAGTACAGACATTGGTCCCAGCTCCATCCTTTTCTGCCCAGAAACCAATGTAGAAACAAATAGTGGGAAAACGCATGTGCTCCAAGTCAGAGACACATGAGGAGAAGAATAGAAAAAGGAAATAGTTATAATGGTTTTTGCATTCAGAGTTATTAAAGAAAAGCAGCAGAAACAAAGCAGAACTATCAGCTACAAAAGGATATAAAGTCCTTTTTAAAGTTTGTTGTGGTAGGAGTTTTGTTAAACCAGTTACGAGAATGTTTTTGTTTAATCCCAGGTATGAGGCTGCTTCAGTTAAGACAACAGATGTAATCAATATATGCCTTGTGAGCTAGCAGGGGGCTTGGCTTAGCCAGCTGAGCAAGTTTAACTGGGAGGACTTGAGAGAGGGATAAAATGTCAGAGCCTGGAGAAGGGGGAGCTACACAGGGCAAAAAGGTGAGAGCCCCAAGGAGAAGGGGGAGCTATAAAGAAGAAAGAGAGGGGCACTACAAAGAAGAAAGAGATTGTTGCTCCCCCAAACTGCTGCTGGTTCCTCCTTATGCTGCTTCCTGGTTTGCTGGACTTGTGGACTGAGATTGGTATTACCCCCAAAAGAACCTGATGACCCTAAACAGCAGGAAGCAGCTCAGAAAGATCTACTTCCCTTTTCCCTTTAACCTTCTTTCTCTCCCATGTAGTGTTGGGGGTTGGGAAGGAGCAAGTGTTGAAAGGGAGGCAGAAGTATTAAATATAGTAAAATAATTAAAATAAATAATAAAACAAAAATTAACTAAAAGCCATTTGTTTTAAGTGGCGCCCAGACATGGGACAAGGCATAATGGGAATTTTCGTATCTAATGCAGGATTTGAAGGAGTGAACAGTGTATTTCAGGGTGTCAGGAAAAAGTTTATGATGGCTGCCACTGGATTCTCTTCCACTTTGTGCCCAGAGGGGATTATTTTTATATCTGTTGTTGTTTTTCCTCCTGTATGATATTTTTTAAAAGATGGGGAGAATGCTTGAGCAATTTGAAAAGCTGCGAGTGGATAAGGAGGGGTGTGATAAAAGGATTACAGAAATGGCTGTGCAACTAGAGAGTTTGTGAATAGAAGTTGAAGCGCTTAGAAAGCAAAAAGTGCTGGAGAGATGAGAACACAGAAATTTAGATCTGGGGACTGGCTGAGCAGGAGCTTCTCACAGGATGAAAGAGGGAAGCAGATGGAGCTAGAAGGCAGATTTTCGCCTTGCCCTGCTCCACACACTTTTGGTGTAAAGTCTCCACAGCTCCTGGGTGGGGTAAATGATTAGGAAGAGCAGGAGGCCTGTATGGGCAAAAGGGTTAAAGAGAAACCACTGGTTCAGAGAGAAAGGGTTAATCTCAAGATAACTTCACCCCTAGAGGAATACCCTGGGGTTATGAGATTAGCACCATTAGCTTTCCCAGTAGCTGCCAAAAGCCTCAGACATCAAAATATCGGTGTTTTAATTGTGATAAGTTTGGCCATTTACAAAGAAATTGTAAGACAAACAGCCACAGAGGACAAAATGTCCAGCATGGTAGAAATACAGCACTTTTTAAGGCAGATCTCAAAATGGCATGTGCGCTAACTCCAGGAAATACAGTAACTGCACACAAGCAGTTTCTGATGGTAAAAAGCTGAGAGTTCCTGGAATTTGTAAACTCTTTGAGAGAGGAGAGCACTGCACAAATAAATGTATGTCCAAGAGGGACATACAAGGTAATCTTTTGCATTCAAGAAGAAATTTTGGGGTCCTACCTCAAGGCCCCACAGCAAAATATATGAGCCATTTCAGACGAGAGTTACCAAGATAGAGCAGCTGAGAATTACCAAATTATAAAAAATAAAGACAAAAAGCAAAACAAAAAAAACCTACTGATACAAAAAGCATTTTATTCATTGAAAATGTCTTTCTTACTCATTTAAAAATGCAATTTTTAGTTCCAGGCCATTTGAAAGCTACTATTGAAAACTGTATAGGATAATTAAGATATGCAAATTAATAGTCAATTGAATTTATAGTTTTGTTAGATATTAGGTTAGTTAATTGCAGAAATATACTGTATTTAGTCTCTTCCATATGTCTTTGAAATTAAGTGGATACTACATAAATAGAAACAAGCAATGTTTGTCTATTTAGATAGACAGATAGATAATAGATGGTTTTTAAAAACCTCAGAGACCTACAGAAAATGTCATTTAAGTTGTTTTAGTAAGAAAAGCTTTTTTCTGACAGAGACGTATGCTCCTGGCAGCACCCTCAATCCACTTGATAAAAGATGATGGGCATTAAAGAAACAAATGTGACAAGATAGTCACTGGACAAAAAAACTGCTGATAGCAGGCTGTCCGTCCAACTTGCTCTGTGTCCAACAAGCAGGACACTGAAAAGTCGACTGACCAACATTACAGAGATAAGGTAGGCCAGTCTTTCAATATTCCTGCTTCACAGAAAAGTTTGTCAGATATTCTGGGCTAATAGGCTGAAGAATGGATGGTCCAAGGACACAGAGAAACCATGGGTGACTGTTCAGGTAGTCAGCAACCTCTGTCATCACTATAGTTTTGGGCATTGCTTGCTCTATTCTTCCTACATACATAGATAATTTAATTTCCTTTTAAAGTCTCTGATGGGGTTGAAACTTAAACAGTTTTAATCTAACAATTAAGCTTAGTTGAATAGGATTTAAGAAATGCTTTATATCTCAAATATATAGGTTGATAAATACACATACAAATAAAAACTGATATGGTTACAGAACTCTAAGCTAGGTATAGATAATAGATGCTTTCTCCAAGTTGGCGAAATACAAATGGACTGACTAGACATTGTAAATATAATTCTTGATAGATTTGACAAATATATATATATATATATTCCACTTTTTTAACTAAAAGGGGGAAATGTGGCACTACAAAGAAGAAAGAGAACCAGAGGGAAAGAGGAGATGCTACAAGAAGAAGAAAAGGGGACACTGCAAAGAAGAAAGAGAGAGTAAAAATAAGCTAAGAACCCCGAGTAGACAGGTGTCTCAATGAGGAGAAGAGTGCTACAAAGAAGAAAGAGGTTGCTGCTCCCCCCAAACTGCTGCTGGTTCTTCCTGCTGCTCTTACTTATTTGCTGGTTTGCTGGACTTACTGGTATTGCCCCCAAAGTACCTGACAACCCTAATCAGCAAGAAGGAACCTAAAGACATTTATGCCCCCTTTCCCCTTTAACCTTCCTTCTCTCACACCTAGGTTTGGAGGTTGGAAGGAACAAGGGTTGGAAGGAAGGAGGAGGTATTAGGTACAGTAAAAATAAAGTGTATAGTAAAACAAGAATAATAAAAGCCACCTTGCTACAGTTTGTTTCAAGAATTACTTATTTCTAAATGAATAATTTTTGAGTTTAAATACTTCACTTTATAAACATGAGAATTCTGCCTGCATGTATGTAAGCATACCATATGCATGCCTGCATGTATATAAGTATACCATGGTCATGCCTGGTGCTACTGAGGTCAAAAACAGCATCAGATCTTCCAGCACTGGAGTTACATGAAATTTTCAGTCACCATGTGGGTTCTGAGAACCAAACCTTGTCTCAGGAGCAGCAAGTGCTCTTAACCCCTAGACCATCTCTCCAGCCCTACTCATCAAAGATTTTTAAAGTATTCAATGACCTTTCTATCCTGATGGAAACATCGTATTGAGAAAGGAAAGCATGCTGTTATGACACAGGAGACTAAGACACAGGACCCCATTGCTTAGGGCATCAGAAAAGGATCCATCTTGAGCACTCCTAGGAGGGATTTTCCTTAAAGGAATGGAAGGGATAAATACAGAAACCAATAATTGTGGTGTGGGTAATTAAGGGATGCACGTAAGTGTGAGAAAGTGGATTTGCTGAAAGGAGTTTAGTTCTCCTTTGCTACAATTGGGAATAAGAATTAAGAAAATGTGACACTTATTTGGGCCCCCAAAGAGGTTTCATACATCCCAAATCATCAGGAGGCAATTTTAAGAGAGTGACTTCTCATTCCCAGAAGATGGGGTGGCTGATTTTTGGGGGGGTCATTTGATGGGTTATAGATGTTTGTTGTTACTTAGGGGGGTTGGTTACAGATTATTAAATGATCTTGTTAAACAAGGTTTAGGAGGTTAGACCCAGAGATTTCTCTCTTTTCCTTTACTCTATCCTTCTTTCTCTCCTATGTAAGGGGGGAAAGACTTGAAAAGAAAAAAAAACAGGAGAGAGAGTAGAGGGTAGGAGGGTGGGACTGGGAGGGGTGGAAAGAGGGCACTGTGACAGAGATGTAACCTGAAGTAATAAATATTTTTTTAAAAAACAGGATATAGACATGATACAGGAATGATACAGAAAAAGGGGTAGATTATTGAATCTACTCTTACATATTTGTATATTGATACAAAATTAAGGCTATATTTGGTTACATTGGTATAGATCTTTGTATATTGATAAAAAATTAAGGTCATTCTTTTTAACGAATTGTATCTATGTAATGCTTAAAAATCCAATGTGAAGTTTTGGTCTTTTGATAGCAATGTAACAAACTGTTTAGGATAATCATGAAATGAAAACTAATACTCATTCAAACTTGTCATTTTGTTAGGTACTAGTGTAGTGTATCATAGATGTTTTCTAAGTTAGTCAGAAATCAAGTTGCTAAGAGACAAACAACTTTTGCTTATTCAAATATACAGAGATAGATAGGTGGTCTTCCAAATCCTCAAGAGATCTGTAGAATATGACATTCAAAGATGTTCACTTAACTTAAGAATTATTGATATTGAGACATGTCAGCTCCTGACAGCACCCCCCATTCTACTCCAAGTGGATGAGGAGCACTGAAAATTCTCCATTTGGAGATGGCTGCATTAGTGGCAAGCTTGCCACTGTGCAAGAGAAAGCTCTTGCTTCAGCTGTAGACAGAATGCTGTCCGAAAAGCACAAAACTTGGAAGCAGGTAAGTTGACAGCCTGGCTCTGCCAAGACAAGGTAGGCAAGTCCTTCATAATTCCTGCTTTACAATTAATGTCTGTCAAAGGTACTGGGCCAAAAGACTGAAGATAGATGCTCCAAAGTTATAGAGAGAAATTGGGGACTGTCCAAGCAGTCAGTTGTCTGTCATTTCTTAGTTTAGGAAGCTGCTTGCTCTGCACATCCTGTTTATTCAGATATATTTATCCTTCTCAGGTCTCTGATGTGGTTGAAGACTAGATAGTTATAGTCTCAGAGTTAAGTTTTAAGTTGTTTAGGAATTAAAAGGATCTTCTAGGTCTTAGAAGATGTTTTTAAATTGATAATGGAAGTTAGAATGGAAATTGAGTTAGGTATAGAACTTTAAACTCATCAAGATAGATAATAGAATATTAATATCAGTTGACAAATATGTATGGACAGGATATTGGGAATGTATGTTATACCTTATAATTTTCATAATTGTTACATAATTGCTCTTATTGTCTTGTATTATATTTAGTGTTATAATAAAAAGGGCCCTTATTGGACTAAAAGGGGAGATGTTGTGGGGGAAAAGATACAACTAACATTTTTTTAAAAAGCTGATAGGGGGCTGAGGGGGAAGAGGGTAGGTGGGTGGGACTGGGAAGGGGAGGAAGGATGGAAGTGTGATTGAGATACAACTTGAAGAAATAAATAAATATTAGAAAAAAATAAAATAAAAGTGAATAAAATTTAAAAAAAAAGAAAATGTGACAAAGACAGTTAATGGCCAATACCCAGCATGCCACTCACCTTGGTTCTGTCCTGCCAGACAGTTCATCAAGTAAGACTTCCCTGTACGGTACAATCCAACAACAGCCACAACTACCACTGGCTCAGAAATCTTGTCCAGAATCTCTATGGCTTTCTGGTTCACTGACAGCTGTTCATTGTGGTTTTCCACCAGACAAAGGGGACCCATTTGCGTAGTGGCCACAGGAACTTGCCAACCTAGAAGACTCTGCAATAGAAGTAAGAACACAAAGGCATCTCCACCTCATTGTCACCCAAGGGCTCAGTGGCTTAGGACTGGTGACATTTGTACATTTCCTACTCACACCTCTAACCTCACATCTGCAGACACAGAGGACTTCCTCTCTTTCTTCATCAGTCTTCCAAAGGTCTACAGAAGCTTTTGGTAAGACACAGGAGGCTATCATCTATAAAGTTTCACTTCAATATAACAAAAACCAAATTATAGTGACCTTCATTAAGGTCCTAGAATGTGCTAAGCCCTGTAATGAACACCTTTAGCATGTGACCTCCCAAACTCTGAAAGAAACTACAAGTTACAGATTATTACACCCACACTGCAAATGAGATGAGCAAGTTTCCAAGCCCGTAACAACCCAGCAATATGGCACACCTGTGGGCTCTAAGCCCTTGGTGTGTCTTGAACACATTTTTTAAATGACTGAAAAATATAAAAACTTTGAAAGATATCCATGAATTACACAAACACTTAGATGGCCAACTAAATATTAGGAGGGAATTACGTGTGTATTTGATTGACTTTTCACTGCCTACAGCTGCCCCACCTGACACAGGTTCTGTCTGTGGGGAGCAAGGCTGACCTTACTTGCAACACGCTAACCTGGGGATACCCTCTTCTCAGGTTTGCCTCACTTGAATTTCAACTAGGGATTATTTCTTGAATGTGATACCAAAACCATGACATGAGCAAATCAATAGATAAACCCACTGTGTAAAATGAAGAACTTTGTGCACAAATGGATTCTATAAAATGAGTAAAGAGACAACCCAAGAAGAGGCAAAAAGCACTTGTTAATCACACAGGTGACAAAGGGTTAATATCTTAAACAAAGAAGCTTCACCATTCATCACAGACAACTGGGTGTTAACATGAGAAAGGCCCTGGATCAGACATTTCTATAAAGAAAAGGTTACAAAGGGTCATAAGCACATGAGATGGTGTTCCATATTACTAATCACCTTGCAAAAGAAAACCCTAACATTTAAAGAATTCATTTGAAAAGGCCACAATGTACAAATTGGGAAATACAGGACTGAAAGATAAAGCATCCATGTTCCCAGGAAGAAATGTCACTCTGGCTTTATTAGGAAAATGTGGGATAAAAAGGAAGAAACTCTTCAGTTACATGGCCTCTGTCTTGCCGGGATGAGGGACCTAGTGTAAAAGTCTACGCTCACATGATCTTTTGTGGTTTGCCTTCCTATAGTTCACTGAGGTTGAGTCTTCCTTTGGGAAACATACATATTTGCTTGAAATTGTCTGCATAGTTTTGCTTATGTTTTCACTTTAAGCAAGAAACAGGTCACTTTAAGACCAACTTGGTTTTGTTGCTCAATAATCTTTCAAACCCAATCTGCATTATAAAATGCCTTTAGCCAACATTGAGGAAGTGACTCAAAACCACAAGGTGCTACTTCATAGCAACCAGGACAGCTGCTGCACAAAACAAAAATACATGTAAGCCAGGACTTAAACAACTTAGATGTTTGTGCATGGCAGCTAGGAACACAGAAGGATACTGCCTCAAGAAAACAGCATTGGTTTCTGATAAAATGAATAGTAGTATTTATCAGACAACTCCTCTTTGATTACATACAACATGCAAACAAAATTGCAAACAAGGACTTGGCTGGACCTTTGAACAAGCAATGATCACAGCAGCCCTGTTCGCAATACCCACAGTGTGGACACAACCCAGTCTCCCATCCACAGATGGGTGCACTAACACAGTGTGATAGCACACACCGAGGAATATTATTTAGCAGAGGAAGGAGCAAAGTTCTACTGCACACCACACACGTGAGCATGAGGACGATCTGCCAAGGAAGGAGAATGTCCACACGCCAGAGAATTTAGACACAGGTGAGGACACTTGGTGAGGTAAGCCCAGCTCTCCGCAGCTTAGTCTTGTACATGAGAATAAGATCAGCTGCATGGACAAAGTACATACAGCCCTACATGATTTCTACATCTCTCACAAACAGCCTAAATACAGAGAGAAAACTGATTATCAATTCATGCTTAATAAAAAGTCAGTGAGGTAGAAACTAAGTTTATTTCTAAACAGATATATGCCAAGCACTTGTGCTGATTTTTTTCTCCTACAGTTCCTCCACAGAAAAGACCTTCTTCCTACTACACTGGCCTGGGAGCCTGGCAGGGAGCCCCCTCTTCTGCCATGGTACCTGAGGTGGGCAGGCTCCCTCCCAGGGCTCTTCCCACAGCACTTCCACCACAGCAGGGGACCCTGGAGTGTCAGACCACCACTTAGCATCTGTCCTCACTTATCAAAAAGGAAAGAGACTGAGCTTCATAGACCTAAAGCCAGCCACAGACCCCTGTACATCAGACACACTTAACCAGCCTCTCCTGCCCTCCCTCATCACCACTTTGAACTGGAAATCAAGTGGAGGTCCAGGCTAAGTAGCTTCGTAAAGAAAGAAAAAGAAAATATACCTGGTCCCCACACCACAGGTCCAAATGCAAGCTACAGCTGCCTCAGGCTCCCTCTGCTCTCCTCCCTCAGCCTTCGCTTGCTCCACCTTATCTAAACTGACCACACCCACCCCACCCACACCCACCCACATACAAACTGCAAAAAAATCACATGCTGCAGGAAAAACACAACTGAAAGTAAAGCCCAAGGCCTTATCAACTTAGCCAAGGCTGGAGGGGGGAGTCGGGGTCAGAGGTCAGAGGATGCTGGCTGTCAGAACAGCCAGAGGGTAACTATGAGCAGCCCAGGGGCAGCAGTCCT
This sequence comes from Lophiomys imhausi, assembly GCA_907164525.1. NCBI lineage: Eukaryota > Metazoa > Chordata > Mammalia > Rodentia > Muridae > Lophiomys > Lophiomys imhausi. Next base: position 3,024,175 of record CAJQZJ010033983.1, on the reverse strand, counting down.
CCACTGTGGAAAGAGACTACATTGTCTTTCCCTGAACCTGTCTCCAGCATCTCCAGCATCCTTGGCACAGAAAAAGCAGAGTAAACCTGAGGCATCAATCTAAGGGAAGTTATGCCATCCTGGACTGTTGCAAACATGCTTATCTCAGAGAAAATTCCTAGTTGCTTCCTTAGTGAAGACTTTAATGTTTTCTAACACGTGTTTTCTAAAATGGGAGGTGTTAATCTAAAAAACATTTTAAAAGAAATAATTAGAAAATCATAAGTACCTGTCCCTAGAGGCATGAAGATGTGGCTACTGAGTCACATGTACATCAGTAAGTGGCAGAGAAGAGAGAAGCTTTGTCCATGGTCAATGTTCTGACCTGTGAACATCTGATTGAAAAGTAGCCTAAAGTTCACTACAAAAAGCAAGCCTGAGACCACTACCAGTTCAGCACCAGGGGGCCCGGACAGGGATCTAGCCTGTGACTACCACCAATGCAACACCAGGCAAGCACCAGATGGGATCCCAGGAGAGGAAGGAAGCCAGAGACTAAATGAACTCTGCTGGCCCTGGATGTGCGGTTTGTGACAAGGGAAATATCTCCTCCATTCTCTTTTGCCCTCATTACCAGTGGAAGACAGGAGATCTGGCCCTGATGGGGTCACAAGAGCAGAATCATCACTGACCCCATCTAAATGATCTGTTCAGACTAAACCGTAGCTGAAATAGTTTAAATTCTGAATTGAAATGACACATTGTTTTATCTTCTAAACCAATTTGGAATGGCCCAGAAGATGGTTCAGTTGAACTATTTGCTGTACACACATGACTATCTGAGTTAGATCCCTAAAAACCACGAAAGAACAAGGACAGTTGCATGCCCTAAAGCCTGGTCAGTGAGTCTAGTTGAAACAGCAAACTCTAGGTTCAGGGTCTCGAACCTGAGATTAAGAGGCATAGAGGTCAGCCAACATTGACCTCGACACTTGCACAGAAGAACAAGCACCTGCACACACATGTGCACACACATGCATATTTCCAACAAAATCAGACATTCAACATGGAGACCTACTCTCTCCGCTATTACTCAAATTAGTGACTGAAGTCTTAGCTAGAGTAATAAGCTACAAGAAATAAGGGAAACACAAGTATAGAAGGAAAAATGTGAAATTGCCACTAGTTGCAAATAATATGATTCTATACATAAAGACGCTAAGGGCTGCACCCGGAAGTCCTCAGACCTTCCAAACACTTTGAGCAGGCAGTCGAATACAAACCCAGCACTCACACCAGAGAAGCCTGCCAGAAAACAACAGCAAGCATGCTGAGAGAGACATCAGGGAAAATGTCAGTTGCATCGGTGAGTATTGAGAGTCCATGCTATGAGCTTGAATAAACAACCCTTGTGTAATTGCATTAGAGACGGCTCCTTGGTGGTCCTTAGGGGTTTCGAGAACTGGGCAGAACATTTGGGGGATCATCCACCCCAGGATCCCCCAGGATCACTAGGACTCTGCCCAAAGGTTTCAAACGGGCTGGTAATCTTTTGTGTTTCTGTTTGTCTGTCTGTCTGTGTCCAGGGTGCCATTTTAAAGTTTTCTGTAGACTGGTATTGACCTGAGCAGACTGTATCTGTATCTGTATTTGTATCTGATCTGTATTTGCAGGAAGAGACCAGAAGTGTCTGGTTGCTCCCATGAATGGCGTGAAGCCACCGTCCTATTTTGAATTTTGCCTCTGCTCAGCCTGCGTCTGTGTCTGATACTGTTTCCTCTCTGTAGGAAACTCCACCCACTTGGAAGGTGTCTGTGCCTGATACTGTTTGCCTGTTTACTCTCTCCTCTTCCTTAATTTCACTGTGACTTATTATCTGACTGAGACAATGGGACAGACCGTGGCGACCCCTCTTTCTCTTATGACTGTCAACTTTAGAGATGTACGAAACTATGATCATAGTCTGAGCATGCAGGTTGAGAAAAAGAAACTGATAACTTTCTGTAGCTCCAAATGGCCAAGTTATGGAGTAGGATGGCCAGTAGATGACACCTTTGATCTAGGAACTGTTATGAAAGTTAAAAATGTTGTTCAGATCGAGACTAGCCATATGGATCAAGGACCCTACGTTGTGGTCTGGGAAGATCTGATTCTAAACCCTCTCCCCTGGGTAAAGCCTTTTTTACATTTACAGACACAAAGACAGAATGGGACCATTCTTGCGGTTCAGGAAAAGAAGACAAAGGCATGGAATAAAAATGAAACTAAACCATTGGCATCACTCTATCCAGTTTTCCAGGGGAGAACAGAAGAAGATCTTATTTTTCCTCCTCCTTGATTGCCTTCCCCCAATCCTTCCCTTGAAAACCAACCATGTATTCCTCTTCCAGGGTCTGGACATCAGCAACTGTCAGAGGGAGGGGGTGAAATAAATTCAGAGCAAGTGGAGGAGGTTGGGATAGCAGGAAGATTGGGTCATAATAGGCAGGCCCGACAGATGGTCCCAGCTGACGCTGCTGATTCTACTGTTCTGCCCTTGAGATCAGCGGGACAGGTAGCTGATAATGGACACCAACGGCATCACTACTGGCTGTTTGCTTCTAGTGACTTGTATAACTGGAAAACACAGCATGCCAAATTTTCTGATAACTCCAGAGATCTTATTGACCTGTTAGAATCTGTTTTGTTCACCCATCAGCCTACTTGCAATGATTGTCTACAGCTCCTTAAGCACTGAGGGGTGGGAACACATCCAGATAGAAGCCCAGAAATTGGTTCCTGGTGAGAACGGACAGCCCACCACCAATGTAGATATCATCAATGATATATCTTCCCCAAAATAAGGAAGAATCAATGTGCATACTGTAAGGAAGTGGAACATTGGAAAAAAGACTGCCCCAATAAGAAGAGCTCATGGTCCAAATGCCTTCCAGTTCTCACTGTGGGGAAATCAGATGACTAGAGGGGACAGGATCCCCTGCCCAAGTCCAGGGTAATTCTTAAAGTGGAGGGGACCCCAATTCAGTTTTTAGTAGACACAGGAACTGAACATTCAGTCTTTCTTGAATCTAACGGTCCCATCCAGACTGGGATCCTGAGACAGCTGAAGGTAGGGAGAGACTTCAAGTTTACTGTCAGACTCTGCTGGCAGTTCTCAAATTGGTGTCACGAAAGCCAACCAATATGGCTAAGGTAGGGGACGTTCAGCAAGGCAAGGAAGAAAGCCCAGCAGCGTTCTTTTAGAATTATGGAAGCTTTTAGACTGTATATGCCTATGGACCCCGAGGCCCCAGAAAACAAGGTCACGGTAGTTATGGCTTTTGTTAGTCAGGCAGCTCCAGATATTAGATGTAAATTGCAGAGGGTAGAGAGGATGAATGAGAAGTCAATTCAAGATTTAATGACAACAGCAGAGAGAGTATATAATAATAGAGAGACAATAGAGGAGAAGTTAGAAAAGGCACATACATGATAGGCAGAGCCGGAAGTTTGCCAAGATCCTCCTAGCTTCAACTGCCAAAGATGACTATGAGAGAGAAAAGAGGCTGTGGCACAATGCAGAAGGCTGAGGTAAGATCAGCCTCCCAGCTGGGAGCCCCAAAATAGGGAAGAATCAATGTGCATACTGTAAGGAAGAGGAACATTGGAAAAAAGACTGCCCCAATAAGAAGAGCTCATGGTCCAAATGCCTTCCAGTCCTCACTGTGGGGGAATCAGATGACTAGAGGAGACAGGATCCCCTGCCCGAATCCAGGGTAATTCTTAAAGTGGAGGGGACCCCAATTCAGTTTTTAGTAGACACAGTTGCTGAACATTCAGTCTTTCTTGAATCTAACGGTCCAATGTCCAAGAAAAAGGCCTGGATACAGGGAGCCACTGGGATGAAACATTATTCATTATTCCTAGGTCCAAAGAACAGTGGACCTAGGAATGGAACGAGTATCCCATTCCTTTCTAGTCATCCCTGAGTGTCCCCACCCTTTGTTGGGAAGAGATGTCCTAACTAACATTGGAGCCCAAATTCAATTTCACTCAGAGGGAGCCTCAGTCTCTGATAAAGAGGGGAGACCCATTGATGGGTTAACTATTCAACTAAAGCATGAATACAGATTATACCAAGCTCCTTCAGCTCCTGCATCTGATATGGATCATTGGCTCGAAACCTTTCCCCAGGCGTGGGCAGAAACAGGAGGCTTGGGACTGGCTAAACATCGAATTCCAGTCTTTACAGAATTCAAACCAGGGACTGATCCAGCTAGAGTTCATCAGTGCCCAATGTCAAGAGAGGCTAGAATTGGCATCACTCCCCAAATCTGACATCTGTTGGACTTGGGAGTGTTGAGACCCTGCCAGTCATCATGGAACCCCCAGTCAGGAAGCCCCACTCTGAGGATTATAGACCAGTCCAAGACCTACAGGAAGTTAACAAGTGAACTCTAGATATACATCCTATGGTCCCCAACCCATATTCCTTGTTGAGCTCCCTGCCTCCTCAGCATCAATGGTACACCATCTTAGATTTAAAGGATGCCTTTTGTAGCCTGCCCCTTGCTCCTAAAAGCCAAGAACTGTTCAAGTCCTTTGAGTGGACTGATCCTGAGAAAGGCATCAGTGGACAATTATCATGGACTAGATTACCACAAGGATTCAAGAATTCGCCTACTATTTTTGATGAGGCACTTCATGAAGATGTGGGTGAGTACCGTTCTTGTCACCCAAATATAATTCTTTTGCAATATGTACATGAACCTCCTCATTGCAGCTGGAAGTTATAAGATCTGTTTACAAGGAGCAAAGGACCTGCTTCAAATCCTGGGGAAACTGGGATATCGTGCCTCTGTGAAGAAGGCCCAAACCTTCCAGCTGAGACCCTGATCTGGAAGCTCCGCTCCATGACTGCACTGGGATATTGGCTCAGGTCCATGGAATGTGGGCAGATTTAAAAGATTAGCTGTTACCAGCCTTGAAGGTTACTTGGTATACTGATAGCAGCAGTTTGTTCATGAAGGACAGAGGTATGAGGGGGCTGCAGTGGTAACTGAAACTGAGGTGACCTGGGCTGAGCCATTGCCAGATGGCTCTTCATCCCAAAGAGCTGAGGTAATTGCCCTGACAAAAGCCTTGACAATGGGCCAAAATAAAAACCTAAATGTGGTCACCTACAGCCATTATGTGTTTGCCACCGCACATATACATGGGGCAATCTACAAGGAACATGGCCTTCTGACTGCTGAGGGCAAGACTATCAAAAACAAGGATGAAATTCTGGCTTTACTGGCTGCCCTATGGCTACCTAAAAAGCTTGCAATTACTCATTGTCCTGGACATCAGAGAGCTATGGCCAGGGGAAACAATTTGGCAGACAAAACAGCTAGGAGCATTGCTTTGACATCTGAACAGATTCTTACTGCGACTTTACTAGATCCAGGTAGCCATTGTTTGCCTGAAGAGCCACAATATTCTCAGGCAGATTTAGACTGGATAAAAGGACTGCCAATGACTCAATGTTTGTCCGGATGGTGGAGGTCAGCAGACTGTTCTGTGATTCTCCCTGAGAAACTGGGAGGCAAGCTATAGCACAAAATGTGTAGATCCACTCATATGGGAACTAGAAAAATACAAGGTTTAGTCAGACATGCAAACATCCTGACTAGGGATGCATACACAAAAATTGAAAAAAAAAAAGAGCTCCACTGACTGAGGAGACTGTGGGGGAAGTGCCGCCCAAGAGCATGAGGCTGACATTCTCCATGGGTGCCCTTCCCAGTGGTTAGCTTCAGGAATGTGTCCAAGGTACCAACCTTGCCGCTTCCTAGGCAAGTAGCAACTCGGAACATGAGACAGTTTCTCATCACAGCGCAGGCTTGCTTACAGATGCAAGTGTTCTTGGGATGAACCTCAGGAAATTTGGGGGGGGGGAGGAAAAGAACCCATACCCAGTCAAGAAGAAAACACTTGGAGGCAGATGTGAACACACAAACCACCAGACCTTCATAGTACATGGAAATTGTGTTTTGGAAACCCTATGGCTAAAGATACCATAATCATTACCTTTATGCAGGCGTATGCAGTTCTCATTCAACTGTTCAGTTGAGAGCTTCCAAACCAGACAGCCACTCCACTTGCTATGAGATATTTCATCAAACTCAAGCCCATCAAATTTAGATGCCTTCAGAGAGAGATGACTGTAGTCTGGTGTTGCCAAAGCACATTAGGTATTGTTGGTTTAATTGCATGAAACTCCCCACAATCTATTGTTGTGTGTAGAGTCTGTAAACCTGGCTCTTCTTTGCAAGAACAGGAAGGCAGCTGATTTCCTAGACATGGTCTCTTATTTTAAACCTGGCTCTTCTTTGCAAGAACAGGAAGGCAGCTGATTTCCTAGACATGGTCTCTTATGCAAGCAGCTCTTTCCTGCTTTCAGTTTCCATCTTGACCGTGCTGACTGGCAGAGCTGTTTCAGGCACTCTGGAATGATCTGACGAGTTGTTTTTGCAGCTAGAAATCATTTACACTAAATGATTGAAAAGTTTGTGTACACAATTTGGAAATAAGGATAGAAGAAACACATTTAAGAGTTCCAATTTCCCCTAATTGATTTCACAAAGAAGGAAATGTCATATAAACTTTAAATATTCTGGAAATAGCCAGTTTATTTTAAGATGCTGTACATGAGCTAGATATGATGTCATAGCCAAGAATCACCTTGAGGCATTTCTAATTCATTCTGCCTGAAGTAGCCACAGTGGAACTAGAGCAGGTTCCAGCACATGAGAGGAGAACTATGACCCTCTATCATAAGATAAGCTAGTGAAACAGACAGTGGGATGAAGGGATCACATCTGTATTCAACATGGCTAAGTAAGATGTGGTAGTTTCATGAGTTCCACTGTCTCCAAATGCAAAAATAGTAAATGAAATATCTGTGTAGAAAAAAATAGGTCAGGTAAGACCCAGTCCAAACTACCAGAGTTCACATTGAACGTCAGCAGAATTGACTGAAGAAAAAATGGGAAAACTGGAGTAACTATGGCTGAGCAAACGAGCATGTATTTAGGCATTCAACACACTTAGTCCTGCATAAGTAAGTCAAAAGGAGAAATCAAGTTGCCACCATAGCTCAGTTATGACTGTATATATGACATTTGAGGTGACTAGGTGAACACCAGGCATTGTCTGACATGAGTTGACTTACCACTGGAGTTTGGTTTGACTTCAAGAAGTATAAACTTATACTCTGGTACAATTGTTGTAAAGAAGCTCAATGATTTGAAAAATAATTAAAGTCATGTACTATTTCTGTATGCTGGGAAATCCTGCTGCTAAGGTTCAAGTCTGCCATTACCTGAAAACCCCTGAGCTTGGTGCAAAATGACAGACTCCCTTTGTCAACAAGGGTCCCACCTTTGCTACCTGGGGTTTCCTGGACTGCCATACCCCATACCCTCTGTCTGAAGAATCTCAGTTAGCCCTCAAGGTAGTTACAGGTCCAAACCTTTATATCTTAAACTCATTCAGTAAGCACCTGGGGTTCCTGGAAATGCCTAACCATGCTAATGAGATATTAGTACCTTAGCTCTCAGCCAATGACCTTGGCCCAGGCTTCTAACCATACCTGCAGTTTTCCCCCTATGTCTTGCTTCTCATAACTAGGTACTGTGTTTCCCTTCTTATGATAGGACCGTGCTGCTACATGTAAATGAAGATTCCCTTGCCCTCCTAGCCCCAGTCTATCAAGCACACTCACCCCCAAAACTCCTCCCACTGCCCAAGGTTTATAATGTCCCTCTTCAGGAAATAAACCATTCACTCCACTCCTCCACCATGATTGCCTGAGGCTTAGTGTTTGTTTTGGGCTTGGGCAGCAAGGGCTTTTCCCTCCCAGAAGAACTCACCATTGAACCTTCAAATCTGCCTGCCTAGTCAGGGTTGCTTGGGGCACAAGCTCCTGCCTCACCACCACCACTGCTGCTCAACAGGCTTGTGTCTTGATCCCTACTACTGATCATGCTGGCAGCTGCCTCCAAGGCTCATTGATAGGCACTGGCTCATTGATAGGCACTCAGCTTCCATTGCCTCTCCCGCAGTCCCTGCCACAGTTCATCTGTGGAGGTGAGTTGCTGACTGTTCCTGAAGCAGCCACCAGTTTCACCTGAGCCAAGTAGGGCTCCCACATCTATTTGCCTCTGCTCAAGGGCCTCAAGCTCCCTGCTGCAACCTGACCTGGAGCCAGCAGCTCAGCTAAAAGAGCTGTGACCTTAAGCTGCAGAGAGGGTCTCTATCACCAGCATGCTTATCAAAGGGCTGTAGCACTTGTTTGGAGGGAATCTTTTCTCTCACATCTCCAGCTCGAACTGGATATACTGTGACCTGGATCTCATTTCGTGCTCCAACCATTTCTGCCTGGAAACCAGCATAACCCAGGCCTTCTGGTGGGGAAGGGTACACATCCAGCTTGGTGCCAGGCAAGGCCTGAGCTTCCCAGGAGAGTACCTGACAAATCCAAAGCTCCCGATGGACACAGAGCAACACTTTTGACTTGAAAACTCATCCATCCTGGGGTACAGAACTAAACCAAGAATTCACAACACAGGAATCTCTAATAGCCAAGAGGCACTTAAAAAAATGCTCAACACCCTTATCCATCAGGGAAATGCAAATCAAATTGACTCTGAGATTCCATCTCACACCTGTCAGAATGGCTAAGATCAAAAACTCAAGTGACAGCACATGCTGGCATGGATGTGGAGAAAGGGGGACACTTGTCCATTGTGGGTGGGGGTGCAAACTTACACAACCATTTTGGAAATGAATCTGGTGATATCTTAGAAAATTGGGAATTGTTCTACCTCAAAACCCAGAAACAAGACTCTTGGATATATACCCAGAAGATGCTCCACCAAACCACAAGGACATTGACTCAACTGTGTTCATAACAGCTTTATTTGTAATAGTCAGAAACTGGAAACCACTTAGATGTCCCATAATCAAAGAATGGATAAATAAACTGGTGCATTTATGCAATAGAATACTATTAAGCTATTAAAAACAAAGAAATCATGCAATTTGCATCCAAATGTATGGAACTAGAAAAGATCATCCTGAGTGAGGTAACCTGGACCAAGAAAGATACAAATGGTGTGTATTCATTTGTAAGTAGATATTAACCACATAGTACAGTATAACCATACGATAATCCACAGGCCCAAAGAAGCTCAATAATGAGGAGGGCCAAAGGGAAGATGCTTGAATCTCAACCAGAAGGGAAACAGACATCAGAAGTGGATATAGAGAGGGAACTGAATGGGAGAGGGTGTCAGGAGAAGAACAAGGGTGGGGATCAGCTATGGTGAGAGCAGGATGTGGGATGAGAGGGCTGCGGGAGAGAAGGGAAACCAGTGGGGTGGGGTATATATGAAACAAGTGGGAGACCTGGGAAAGGGTATGTGCCTGCAAAGATATGGGGGTGACTCTAACTGAGACTCCTAGCAGTAAACGGAGGAAAGGGAGACAGAAGTGGCCATCTTCTAGCCTGGCAGGACTTCCAGTGGAAGGAGGGGGACACCAACCCACTCACAAAGCTTTTAACTCAATATTGACCCTTGTATACATACAAGATGTGTAGAAGGGATAAAGATGGGGCAGTGATTAAGGGAATGACCAACCAATGACTGGCACAACTTGAGACCCACCCCATGGGAGAGTGCCAACTCCTGACACTATTAACGATACTCTGCTGTGCTTGCAGACAGGACCCTAGCATAACTATCCCCCGAGAGGCCCCACCCACAGCAGATCAAAATAGATGCTGAGACACACAGCTAAATATTAGGTGGAGGTCAGGGAGTCTTGTAGAACAGTGGGAGAAAGAATAGAGGGATCTGGAGGGGACAAGAACTCCACAAAAAGACTAACAGATTCATCTACCTAGGCCCATGGGATCTCAGAGACTGAAGCAACAACCAAGAAGCATGTATGGACTGGATCTATGCCCTCTACAGATATGCAGCTGATAGGCCGCTTGGTCTTCATGGAGATCCCATAGCAGGTGGAGTGGGGGGACTGTCTCTGATGTGGTCTCTGTTGCCTGATGGTGAATCATTTTACCCTAGCTGAGCTGCCTGGTCTGTCCTCAGTAGAGAAGGAAGCTCTTAGTCATGATGTGACTTGAAGAGCCAGGGTGAGCTTATATGGTGGAGGGTCCCCTTTTCTGAGGAGAAGAGGACTAAGAAAGGTGGAAGTGATGGGAGGGTGGGACCAGGTAAAGAGCAGGGAGGGGGCTGTGATCTGGATGCAAAATGAAGAGAGAGAGAGAGAGAGAGAGAGAGAGAGAGAAGGAAGGAAGGAAGGAAGGAAGGAAGAAAGAAAGAAAGAAAGAAAGAAAGAAAGAAAGAAAGAAAGAAAGAAAGAAAGAAAGAGAAAGAAAACTCACCCATCCTTATTGATAAGAAATTACTGATTTGCTCACATGGTGCAATTTACGTAAGCTGCCAGGGAGAAAAGCACTCAGCCGTCCAACCCAGAGCTGGAAGGCTGGAGCTCCTCAAGCAGACTGCAGATAGCCCTTGGTGTAGCAGCAGCAGCCTGCTACTACAAAGGAAACAAAAGTCCAGGCCTAATGAATTCCTGCACTACTGAAGGAAGAAGCAGGCAACAGGCTGCAGGGACCAAAGAGGAATGTAGAGTTGCTTTTGACAAGTATGTGCAGAGGGCTCATGCTTGAGCAGTTGTAATGGGAGTTGTTTTCTTCAGTAAATACATGGGAGTGCTTCTGAAGTCTTAACAGGGGCACGCAGATCAGCCTGGCACATGGCAGTATATGGACCTTTCCAAAGCCCAGGAACCTGAAGGAGGGCTTCCCAACACAGCCACACTTTGAAAGACCCTAGCTGAAGCTTTCAGCTACGGAACACTGACCAAGACTTGGGGCCCGAAATAGGTAGAGCCCACATCGGACTGAGGCCTGCAGACTGTGCCCAGTAAAGGGGCTTGGCTGCGAAACCTCAGAAACCTGGAGAGGTCACAGGAGCCACTAAATAGTGCAAGAAAGAGTGAGACCATGAAAGATCACAAGACCACACCCTATTTACGACAGAGAGCTCTACTTGAAACCCCAGCCCCCTTGAGAAGAGAGAGAGAGACAGAGCCAATCCGCTCCGGATAGACCCCGAGCTGAAAAAGAGACATAGGTGTGATCATGTACAACAGCTGCTTTCACTGACGTCATGCTGATAGAAAGAGTTTGGGAAAGGGGCTCTGGTCACAAGCCAGCACAAGAAGGTTGTGAAAGCTGCAGGGACAGGTGGTGGTGGCCGGAGTGGAATGGCCTAAGGAACACTAACAAAGTGTGAGGTGCCCACGAACTGTGAGGAGACCTCAGAGATAGAGGCTACACCTTTGAGAAACTGTAGAGACAGAGCCCTGTTGAGGAGGCCAGAGAAGCACTACAGGCCTTGAAGTCAAGGCAAAGCTGCGAAGCTAACGATTAAGCCAGACCACGAGGCAGATACCCCGAAGGTATTCAGCCAGTAAAAACAGAAGCCTGAGGCATCCATGGACAGGCTAGGGCAAGCACCGCACAGACCTATGCTGAAGCTGTCCCCAACTTGGCTGCATGAACCGGCAGACAGCAGGGACACCAGGCACGGAACAAGCTGAGCCAAGCTGAACATAAGACTGCCGTGACCGCCACAGCCAGACTGTGACTGCTGTTTGAGGTGAGCCAACAGACAGAAGGCTGACCAAGTTGTCCACACAGACCTGCGCTAGAGAATTTTAGTACCTGTTCAAAAGGGCTAAAGTAGGATTGTCTAGGCGTTCTTAGGTATTAGGTGTTTATAGGTTGTAGGTGTTTTACAGGATTTAATAGGTATTAATTAATATAGGATAATAAAGTTTTCATTTACGGTCTTCCCTGATTGATTTACTTTCTATGTTCACATTCAATCTTGGCCCAGCATCCTGACAGCTGTCCTCTAACTGTCACACACATTATAACATGTGTGCACACACCCATGCACACAAATGAATTAATATATATAATTTTATTCAGGAAAACAAAAAGACTGACCGGTACAGACTAAACCTGAAAGAAAGGTTTCCTGAGTCTATAGCTTCTACCTCTGGCTGGAGCTCACTGGAGCCAACATTCAGGACTTTGCCTACAACTGCAGGCCTGGGCACTGGCTCCTGCCTCAGTCTCTGCTGCTACTCCCATTGTCTACAGACAGGAAATCATTCAGAGATCCAGACCTCCTGCTTCAGAGCCCTGTGATGCCATCACACTTCTCAGAGTGGTACTGGCTCTTTGCTAACATCCCCAGCTACCAAGAGTTCAAATCCACTTGAAATGAATTGATGAATACTATGTGGCAATCAGTTTTATTCCACTTAAATTTGTTAAACCAAAGTTAGTGATAAAGCATCTTTGTTGGACTGTCTATGAGTCTTGAGGTCACAGTGTTATCATCCCATGTGGCACAACTCCTTTATATATATATATATATCCCATGATCACAACAACGACTGGCCAGGTAGGATATCCCTAATGGGGAAATAAGAAGCACTTATTTGTTGGGGTGGCCAACACATGTCTAATTTGTCTTAAAGTCATGAAATAGTAACAAAATAAAGTAAAATACGCTTTGCTATCTGCCTGCTTCATTCTTAGAGAAGGCTGCTGAGAACCCAATTGGAGATGGTCTCTGCTTACTACCCCAGCATTTCAGAAATGTTTTCCTGTAAAGATGTGTGTGTGTGTGTGTGTGTGTAAGTGACTAAGATGGAGAGTACTTAGTGTTGGAGGAAGGTCTAATACATTGGTTCTGAGTGGCTGCTGAGATCTAGTTACTGCCCCTTCTGAGGCATTCTCTGATTGGTTGATAAAAATCATTGCTGGACAATTAGCTGAGCAGAAAGAGTTTAGGAAGGTGGGACTTCCTAAGTTAGAGAAAGGAACCCTGGGTATTACACAGAGGACCTCCCTTTCCTCCAGGAGACACAGAAGCAGATAGATGAGTCTGAGAGCTCTGGAAGGTACAGCAAGTCACATGGCTGATTGGGTGGCCCAGATTAACTTAGACTAACTGGTTGAGAGTGTGCCCAGCTAAGGGCTGAGCACTGAAACATTAAAAGGTCTTGGTGTATTTAATTATTAGGGAAAAGGCCACCATAGGCCTCTAGTTAGGGCAGGCATACATACTCCCGGCTGCAGGTCCCCACAGCCACCCTGTCAGGCCACCACCGGTTGCTCCACCAGCCTAAAATAACAACTTATATATAAATAAATATTAATTAATTAATCAATCAATCAATTAATTAATTAAAATAGTGTTTAGGCTGCAGGTGGTGAAAGCTACACTTGGTCCAGGGCTTTATTCCCAGGACAGGTCAAATCGCCAGTTAAGGTAAGCAAGGCCTGCTGGCCTCCTGCCAGCCTGCTGTCTGCTCTGCCAGGTTAGTATTACAGTTTATACTTATTAACAAACATAATTGATAACTATTTTGCAGTTTCAGTATAGTGTTGAGAACTGGTGATGTCTCAGTGGATTCACTAGAGTTCATGACGTGCCCACCTCCTGCATTTTCATAGCCTGACAAGTTTGAAGTCAGGACAGATCTTTCACAAGTGCCTTCTCTGTGCCTTTGTGAAACACCCACCACCAGCACACACTTTTTTTTTTTTTTTTTAGATTTGTGCACAATAGAAATTTCTTGGTTCTTTGATGTTGTTGCTTTCTGAAAATTATGTGAAACAGACCCTGGAAATTCAGCCTTCCTTCTATCTCAGGAACTGAATGTGAGGTAGGTAGGATTCCCCTCTGTTCTGCTTTCTCACTTCCCAATGCTCTCTCCTCTCTCCTTGCAGTGTTTCAGTCATCTTAGGTATCCATAACCCTTCATCATGTTGCCCTCAGCAAGGCCACCACTCTTTCATCCCTCATTGGTGATTGACATTAGAATTGCCCCATCTCTCTTCCCATGACTATTATTATCACTTGTAATGACTTCAACTTCCATGTGATTGACCAACCAGCACTTCCTTGACCTTACACTCTTACAAAACCAATTTCAGGCACCAAACTGAAATCCCAAATACTAAGAAGGTTTGATGCTTAATTTTATATATTAGGTTCTCAGGACCATAGCAACAACATTTTTGGCCAATCTTTCTTTTTCTGAATGTTTCTGTGTTGCAACTCTCAGTCCCCATCCCATCAAGGATCCTATGGCAGAAACTCTCAGGGCCTCCATTATTCACTACATGTGATGAGAAGTGGAAGAGCAAGGGTTTGAACCTAAAGCCTTCAGACTTAAAGTCTGTAGCCTTACCAACTGAGCTACTGGGTTCCTTGTAGCCAAAGCCACTCTTTAGCTAATGTCCTTTACTGTTTATCAGGAGACAGTCTTAATTACTTAAGCAGACAAAAGGCTTTTGGCTTTTCTCAGAGACTTCCAATCAGAGCTTCCAGCTCACTAGAAGGTTTTGCTGAACTGAGAAGCTAATGCCTCCTTTCCCTTGTTGGAGCTACCTGCCCCCAGTGACTTGGCTTTTGTCCAAGAGAAACCTAGTGTTGTAAAAAGAAATCTCAACCTTTTTTTCTTTGAAGCTAACTCCTATGGGAACCAAAGAGAAAAAGAGAGAGAGATCACACACACACGCACACACACATTCAAAAGTGGATGAAGCAAGACATTTCAACCAACAAATTCCCACAAACTTGCCTGTGGCGATGACATAGATTTTAGCTAGCCTCTGCTCTGTAGAGACTGAAGCAGATTCAGGCTGCCCTTGGGGGACTCTTATCCTTGACCTCCTCTTATGGCCATTTCTCTTGTATCAGCCCACACATACACACAGACAAACAATCAGACATAGAAATGTGAACACAACCATACACAAATTCAGTGGACGAAACAAAAGGGAGCTCCCTACATACAGACAGACAATCTGACATGCATACATATAACATATATACAAAAAACAGTCAGATGAAAACATATTTATAAATAAACAAATTATGGATGAAGTGTAACAGAAAATTTTTATTTATAAACACTTATATTTATTAGTAGCTAACAAACAACTATAAAATACCTAAATCCTATAACCTAAAACCTATAATCTATCTATGAACACCTAACTATGGCTATTTTAATTTTCTTAAAAGGATATTAATATTCTTAGCATAGGTCCATGCAGGATGATTTGGTTTAACGGCAGTCCCAGCACGAAGTCCCTTTCAATTTTAAAGTCCATTGGGCCTTACTTTGCCAGTTCGCAAGGCCAATTTATTGTGACTGGCTTATAAAGTCAGTCTGTTCCAATCACCAAATTGACGGCAGCTTTTTCCATCAGCTGAGACTCACCTTTATGATCTCCTTGGCCCAGGGAAGCCTCAATGGCTGAAAGCCTCTCCAAGCAGCTTCTGAATTCCACTCACATCATTCAATTTTCCAGTGCTCTGGGGCCCCTAGATGGATGTCTTTACTGTCCAGTTATTAAAAACTGCTCTCAGCAGGTTTTACACCAGGCCTTTGCCTTGGGTTACCACAGCCTAAATTCTGTCAATGGCATACCTTGCTATGCACTTCGCCAGCGTGACTTCTCAGTGGGTGAGGGCAGGAGGAAGAGAGTGCCATGTGAAGCTTTCTGGCTTATATATTGCATTATCTTGTGATCCTTGGCAATCACAAGGGTCCACAAAGTCTTTCATCATGTCCTGCAGTCCTGTTGCTTTTCACACCAACTGACATCATCTTTGAGGCTTATGAAGTTTCTTAGCAATGCCCCTTCAACAGGGTATATCATCCAACCTTAACTGGGCTTTGTCCATCTCAGCAGGTTAAAGGAACATCAAGCTCCTCCTTATGTGCTGTCAGATGCTAATCTGAACTGCCTACTAATTCACTAAAAAGGTCTAACTTCTACTACAATGAAGCAAATGCCAGTGGGCTTCAAAGCAGTTTATTATATGATTATGGGTTTTATACCCTAAGACAAATCTCCCTGTGTCAGGAAAGGAATTCACTCATAGTCATGGAGCATTTATCATAGAGAGAGTTAAAACTATTACGATAGAAGAGATTTTAGCAATTACATGTTTTTTGTACTAAACATTTCTTTTTTTCTTCTTCTTCTTAACTGCATTGGTGTCTGGTCCTTTTATTTTGTAAACATATAAACCTTCACAGGTAATATACATTTTTGCATTAACATATGTATGTAAACATTTCTTTATCTACTTTCACATTCCATAGATACAGAGTAATCTTAAAACGAGTGTTTCATGTCAAAAGCTAATAAGCAATAAGGAATGACAATCAAGATTTGTACTTAATTAGACATTCCTTAGCTGCCCATCATTATTTTCATTCATTGAAGTTTAAAAACACTAGCTTGTATATATTATGGTACATACCAGGATTCATGGTGCTATCTCTAGAGTGCATCCTTCATCTGAAACCACAAATTGGTCCGAAGTCTCCCGAGTGAGATTTATATACTTGACATGTGGAGGTTCACAGAGGTTTTTATTGCACTTTTCAACATTCTACCAACTATCTAACTTCTTAAAGTTATTTGAATCAAATCAGGAATTCTATAAAAATCATTATCAGCAATTATAAAATCATTACTAGGAAGTATAAAATCATCTTTCTATGATTCTGCAGAAAATCTGCCCAACAGAGAGAATAGCACCAGTGGAGCAATAGGCAGTGAGTGACTCTCTATTCCATGTCTGATATATATAGATGGATACAGTAATGACAAGCATGGAAAGGCCTATTAGCAGCAATAAGCAAAATCCTTGGGGCCATGCCTCAAGCAGGCCAAACCTCTCACAGCCATGCAAAAATGGTAGACTGCCTCCAGGAAGCTCACTTGCTTGCTAAGATCTGCATGCCTGGCTCCTCACAATGACTACACCTTCATTTTGAAACAAATAAATAAAAGTATTTTTAGAACAAGACCATATTGTTCCAAAATAATATCTTCTGGACTTGATGGGGCAATGACAGTAGCCATGGTTGCTGGCACAAGATATACACACTATCAGGCCAGTCAGCACTCCAGCATAGAAGGCAATGAGCTCATGAGATCTCACCCCTGGCTGAGGAACTATTAGCGGTTGATAACTGGCCACTGGGAGAGGGAGAATGTGCTTTGTACAGGGGTGTGGCCCATGTTGAGTTGTCCATGCTCTGGCACACGGTGCCAATTATCCAGACTTGGATACAGCACTAACTGGATTCAGAGAGTTAGAAGAAGAAGGAGGCAGAGGAGGGGGTGAAGACATGAAATTGGGAGGAGAATTTGAGGAAGTCTTAGAGGAATTGGGGGTGGATATAATTCAAATAAATTGTATTCATATATGCACTACTAAGGGTCTTTGAGTATCTTCACTTATATGTCCCAGTCTCAATCTTGACAGTATAATCCTTTAAAAATTATTGTTAAGTATATGGGATTTGGGGATATATGATGTGAGTACTGGTGCTTTGGGGGGGCCATAAAAAGGAATTCAGATCCCCTAGAGCTGGATTTATAGGCAATTATGAGCACTCCATGATGTTGTGATTTGAGCTTCTGTGGAAGAGAGGTGTGCATTCTCAACCACTGAGCTGTCTCTGAGCTGTCCTTTTCCCACTGCCCCATGTGTTCTTTTATACTCTATACCGCCATTTCTCTCCTAATACACTTTCCTTTTTACTTTGCAAATAAATAAATAAATATAATGTAAAAAATGGCATAAATGACATTGACTCTCTGTGGGAATAATATTTTAATATGCTGGGTTACATAAAATGCATTATTTAAATTACTTTTTTTAAAAACCAAAGCCACAAAGACAAACAGCATAAGATGCAAATATTATGCTTAGTAGCACTCAAGTCTTTGTCTCAGTTGCTTTCTAGCAGCTTCTGCCATTTTTAGAAGCAGAATATTTCTTTGTGCAGAAGTGAAATTTAAATTATTGTCACTATTGTAAAATGTAAACATGTTTTCCCAGCATTCTTCGTGAAACCTCTAAGACTGAACACTTAATGAAATACATGTTTCCCTTCAACTTTTGATTCCAACTCATTCTTCCTTGATAAAGACAAAGGATCAAAGGATCGGGCTTTTCATTAATCTTCCAGAAGGCACTTCATTTGTGCTCTTGTGTGTTTGTATGGGTTAGTAGCAGTTTTAAAATAATCACACTGTTGTATGGTATTTTCACTTTATTTCATGAGAAATCTTTAAGATCAATTTATGTTAGTAAACAGGTAGCTTGACTACCATTTGTTTCTTGACTACATAGTACTTACTGCAGGATCAAACATATTAACAATTTGTTAGCAATCTTATTCACTGATGTCTAAGTAGTTCCCACACTTGTCACTATTACAATGACATCAATGACTTCTCTTCTTGCTGTGGTAAAATACCCCGAAAAAGCAACTTAAGGAAAGTTTGTTCTGGTTCCTGTTTCCAGATGATATGTCCCAGCATTGGGAAGAAGGCAGGCTGAGAGAGGAAGCTTGCTGGTCACATGGTGTCCACAGTCAGGAAGCCACAGTGGTGAACACTAGCACCCAGATTCCTTTTAACTTTTATCAGGTCCTCAATCCATAGGAACACTGCTGCCCACCCTTGGGATGGTTTTCCTACCATATTAACCTGAGATAACTCCCACAAGCTGACCTGGCCTGGATGATCCTCATAGGTATACAGAAAAGCTTGTCTCCTAGGTGATCCTACATCCTGCCACATTGACCTATAGTAACCACATGTAATGACTAATCTCATAACTTCCATGTGAATGGTTTCCAAAATTAGTTCCCTAAAAGCAAACATTGCCTGTGAAAATGTCCTTTGTTCAGTGGGCCAGGCACAGATGTCCTCTAATAAGCATTTTTAATGTTTAAACTTTGTTGATTGAAAGTGAAAAATGGGCAGCTTCAAAACAAGACAAAGTGTAGATTCACAGTCTATCATTTCATCAAAAGAAAAGTAAGTCCTAATTAAATAATGAATAAATGCCTTTTTATGATCTCTTAAACGAATAAAACAGGGCAAAAATAAAGTAAATGCTTGTACAATTTTGTCCACAGTGAAACCACTGTTTTTTTTAATTTCCTCAACGTTGCATTTCAATCGCTCTATTTCTCCATTCATTTCCTCAGATTTCTTCTTAAATCCTTCCTCCAGCAAAGCTCCTGATCCTAAAACAGTGAGCATGAGAAAGAAGAACATATTGTAAAATCCCAGCATTGGAGAAGTTTTAGTTTCAAAACTTTAGCATGCAGTCCTTCATGTACCCCTAAATCATGTCCCTTACCATGAAGAAGAAACTCTGAGTTAGACCTACATATGAGGAATCCTAGTTGAAACTTTCCTAATACTGTCCAACCATGTCAGTTCTGGCTGTGATGTGAGCAGAGGTGTAAAGACATTCTTACACTTATACCCACAGAAATGCCACTTGTCTGACTGCGCAGAACTCAATCTACTGAGACAGTGTGGCAATCATATCATGCAGACAGTGGCAACTTATCGACTGGTTAAGAAGGCTGTTACCATTTCACTTGCACATGGACAATGAGAGAATCACTCCAGTGTCATGCTCTGCTCCAAGCAGCCTGTCTACCTGACACAGTTACAGACCTGCAAAAGCTGCTCATTCCCTGTGCTAATCAGTCTGGACATTTCCTTCAGTTTCATGTCAGCATAGAACATTCAGGGGAGGGAGTGGGTCAGGGGCCTAATGATTTGTATCTTGATAGCCCAGACCAGTTGCTGGCATTACTAAACTCCCTGATTGGGGAGTTTGTTTAGCAAGCCATTGTGATATGATTTTTAAATATCCTAAGTCTGTCAGTCAAACCATTACAGTCATTAAAACCTTAAAGGGGCAACAGAAAACCTGATGTCTCCAGGGTCTAAATAAAGAACAAAATTCAAACACTACATGAAAAACAAGAAGAGAAAAAGAAAGAATGAGACAGACAGGTGGACGGACAGATGTACAAACGAAGAAAAAGAAATCAGAGAGAGAAAAGAAGAGAGGACTCCTTAGCAATGACAGTGTTGTGGTACTTCAGCCCATGGCCTGGCTACAAGCTGTCTCCTGTTGCCTGGGGTATGAGGATCACCAGGGGGATGAGAAATTCCACCTGCAGCTGCTTCTTCAGTATCATTTCCTGATCTCTTATGAGCTGCTCTCTCTCTTGCACTAGCTTCTTTCTCAATTGCCCTAGGTTTTCCTTTTGACTTCTCTTTTGAGCCTCCAGCAGCTGCTGCTGTTCCTTCTCCTTCTGTCTTAGCAGCTCTTGCTCCTTCTCAACCGCCTCCTTCTGGACCTGTTCCTCTGTCCAAGGAAGATTCAGGGAGGGAAGCATGTGATAAGTCGAGTAAAATGTCTACATTCCAGAACCCAGAGAGCAATTCAAATCTGAAAGGGGGCTTAGGAAACCACAGACTCCGCAGAGATCCACACCATGAAGAATCTGTTTCTGGAGGTGATGGAGGAGACCCTGAGACACAGCCAGGACTTTCTGTTGCTTTCAGAGGGAGCATCCACAGAAGGATAGAAAGATGCTAATCTGGACATGGGTTTACTGTGGCTTCTCTCAGGAAACCATTGTAGGAATCTGACCAGCCCTAAAAGTCAAGAGACATGCTCCTGTACCTGCAATGGCCTTCTCCCCAGCAGTGAGGGCTGTATCTGCCTGCAGGATGGAACTCTCAACGGCAGCCTGTGACTGCAGAAAGCTGTGGAATACTTCACTTGCCTGCAGGACCAAGAAGGAGCAAAGAACCCTCATAAATCCTAAGAGAGTCTGTGCTAGTTAACACGGTCTTTACTGTGTTGTTAAGCGCCATGGTGAGCTGCAGCTCTCCCAGGCTCCTCAGGAATGCCAGGCACTTCCTGCTCCATGGCTCCTTACAGTAATGTGTGCTTGTGCCTCCTGCCTCACCTGCTCCCAGATGCAGCCTGTCCACATCATGTGCAGCTGTGCTCTCTGCAACCTAGGATGCTTTCACATGTTGTATCCCAGTGTGAAATGCTGCAGGATTGTGTGGGAGCTGCTTCCTTCTGCTCTTGCTGGGTGTATTCATATGCAAGTCTCTTTACCTGCCTGGGCCTCATGGTACAGATGTGCAACTGTCCACGGTAGTGGTAGGCCTTACCCAAAGCATTTTAGAGAACTGAAGAAAGGTCTAAGGAAAGGCCTCACCATGGTGTCACAGGCAACAGTAGAGCAATAGTATTACATTTATTACTACCCCATAGGTAGACCATCCTGGCAGACTCATAAAGTTATCGCTCAGAATTTTCATGTGAATACTCTCAAGAATTAATAGTACATAGCAGCCATTTTGAGCCAAGCATGGTCCTGGAAATGGGGCTTGACGGTAAAACACTTGACGTGAATTAAAAAGCCCCAACATCGGGGTTGCCAACATCGACATAAAGATAGAGGTGCCATGCGATCCTCATGCTATCTTATTCCTCTCAGGCAGTGCTGTGTGTGCAAGTTTTATGACAGCCATTTCCCTCTGCCCTGACCACCCATGTCCCCAGCTCCTCACCTTCACCCCTTTCCTGGGCAGCTGCCAATAGTCAAGCTCAATCTTCTTCCTCTTGTCCATGTACAGCCTGTGTCCTCCGGGAACACAAAACGTTGAGATACTTTCTGTAACAATCTTTGAAAGTCGATTCAGTTCCTCATGGCAGTATTTATCTGATGCCTCTTCATTCTTCAACAGGAAAATCCTTTTCCTGTCATTTATTAGATCCTACAAGGGAAGTGTAGTGAGATATGACACTATTGAAGGAACAGAAGAGATAAAATTCCAAGAATCTTTCCAGAAGAGTCAAGCTATTTCCCATGAGAAAGCATTATAGTGTAATGAGACCTCAGGTGAGTGTGAAATGCTAAAACCTCAATTAGGATTCTAAGATATCCCTGCAAGACTACACTAAACATTCTTTGAAGTTCCTAGTCTTCAAGACCTTCTGTAAAAAGATGGGCCTGCATCCTATAATCTCTGGTTCCTTGTGGGTGTCACATCCTGTAATTCTATCTTCAATGATACAATCATGTAGCAAGGAACAATAGAAGAACAGTGGCCTACAGTGAGGCTCTAGTGAGGAGTTTCATAGGAACAGAAGAATATAGCAAGTTCAGGGATGAGCTATAGGTGTTCAGGGCAGGACTACAATCCACAAACATTAACTGAGTGAAGGATTTAGGATACTATATCTTCACTATTCTAGCTGCTAGAGATTCCTGGAGAAAAACACATGAGATTTTGGGAAGGGGACATGCAATGTTTCACAACTATATTCATCATGATACTTAAAGTGCATATCTTTGAATGACACGTGATCCTGTAGTCAGTGGTGGCTCATCAACACTACAGTCTTGCAGGGGGAGAGTCATGACATTTAATGACACAAACAGATTACCACCAGTTTCTTCTGGAATTGCTGATTTTCATCCTTGAAGGAGTGCTTCATGAAGACAGCAATGGCTTCCTTCTCACAGGCTGTGTGTGCATCCAGCAGCTCCTGGAGTGTGTCTGTGGGGAGCCTCAGTCGCTGGCCCATCTGCTCACTGTAGTGGTCAGCTGCCTTCTGCAGAGATGCTGAGTTCTCATGCTGGGCCAGAGTTGTCACAGCGTCATCCAGACAAGACACTGCTCCACTGTTGATGGCATCCACGTAGGTTGTCACCAGAGTGCCCAGTCCTTCATGAAACCAGAGATTTAAGGGATAAATATGAAGTTATAAGTGAATGGGATCCAAGATTTTAAGACTACATTTCTAAATCTCTCATAGCTACATATGTACACACATACGCGTGCACACACACACACACACACCCTTCTTTCAGAAAGCTAACAATTAGTTTTTCCTAGTGTCCCTTTATTTTTGTGGTTTACTAGTTCAGATTGTTAAAAAAAAATTGATATCCATTTTTACCTATAAGTTCAACTGTCTATGAAAAATATAATTTTGCATTTAAAACTTTAAAGGAAATACATTGCATAAACTAACAAGGAAATATATATCACATTCTTTCTGTTGCTAATTCTAAAAAGTATAGATTTGTTTAAACACTAGTATTTACACTGGAACTATTTAAATTTCCAAATTACATTGTAATTGGAATTAAATAGTTATTCCAAATTAATTCCAATTAATATACAAGATGTCCTCTATAAAAGTAAAATATATTGGCTTTTGATGTTTGAACACTAATTTTGTAGTTGAATAAGTAGCTTTTCACTGGTGATTTTATCATTAGTTGAGAATTTTATATGGGTATGTTGCAGCCATAGATATTAGTGACAAAGTCTGCATTTTTAAAGAATATGTAATTTGCAGATAGTTAGAAAATATATACATTTTCAGAGTAGGGATGTTATCAATTATATTATAATCTTAAGAAACATAAACATGCTAATAAGTTTAACATATACTACTCTATACAGAAGTATGATTCAAAAAAAAAAGAAACAAAAACAAAAAGTACTATTCCCAGTGACCTTAATTCCCTCCTTGAAGGTCTTGATCTTCACTTGGGTGAAGATGTAAGAAACAAAAGCCCATATTTGTTGTTGGAACTTAAGATCCAGTTGGTTTTCTGAGACTGTCTCAAGTTTTTGTAAGAGTTCTTTATCATGTGTTGGCCGGTCAAAGACAAAACATTTCCGTTTTGGGAACAATGTCTGATGCACTCCCGGGGCACATTGGATGCTTAGATTCTGGGATTGTGGCCTAGTGTCGGGGGAAACACAAAACAACAGTGTATCTTAGAGCAGAGAGGAGGTGACAGAGACTCCTATCTATGTGAAGTGTTCTTCACTTACAGGTCTCTGTACCATAAACATGCAATACTTCTTTGCATGTCAAAAGTATACCAATTTTGTACTTGGTAGAAGTCTGGTGAAATATTTCAGGAGACCATTGACTATAGTGGAGAAACATATGGCTGAAATCCACAGACCTGAACACAGCATCAAGCACACTGTAGCTGGGTATCCTGTTGATACTATGAAAGGCTAAATGTGATTTCTGACCCAACCATTCCCTGTAGAAAAGGAGCTGTGGGACCAAAAAGAAGAACCACAAATTAATGGCAATAGGGTATTAGAAATACCAACATTGACAGTCTTAAGAGTGATGCCATGATTACTGAAGAAAAACTATTTGATGCTAAACAGAATTCATTTTGGTAAATGTCAAATACACAATCCTAGAAAATAAAAGTGTTCTTCAGAGCTAGGGAGGGAAGGAAGGACTATGAACATATGGAGGATACAGAATTCTAGAGGTCAAATGCACAACATTAAGACAGTACTTCATGAAAGTGCTGTGCTGAGGATTTTCTCCCTTTTCCAATGTGTATATATGTGGTGTTCGTATGCATGTTTGCATGTGTGTGGAATTATGTGTGTGAGAATGTTCAAGCATGTGGCTGCATGTGGAAGCCAGATGTTGACTTTAGGAGTCCTCATTGGTCACTCTCCTCCTTATTGGTGAAGGGTCTCTGTAATGGAGGTTTGGATTTCTTTGGAAACACAGTTATGTTGAATGAATACATAAGGGCTTCTGAAATACAGACTCATGAAAGGGGCATGCAGATCAGCCTGGCACCTGTGGGGAACACCTGGGAGCACATGTAGTCCTGGTCAACAGATGTACTTCAAGAGAAGGGCATATGGTTGGACAATGAGAAAACATCCTGGTGTATAATTAGAAAGAGTGCCTTAAAGGGAAGGCCTGGAAACCTCGAGAGGGGCTTTTTGCTTGGCATTGCTTCTCAGTGCTTCTCATTGCTGCTTCACTTTGAGTGTCAACACTTACAGAGACTTTCAGCTGAGGTTGGGCACAGCCCAGGTGAAAAGCCACAGCCAGAGACCTGACTCAGAGATTTGGGAGGACTAGACAGGCAGAAACCATGGCACCTAGGCCAAGGCTACATGCAGCACCAGACTTGCCAAGAGGAGCTTCAGTAAAACCCAACAGGCTTAAGAGGCCCCACTGAAGCTTCTGCTGATTGCGGTGTCCCTGTTTTCCCTTTGGCATTGGCTGTTTTGTATGGACTGCTGACCAGTTGCTCCCAAGGACCTGTATCAGAGGCTTGGTATCCCTTCCAAAGTACCTAGGGTTGGTTGGTTGGTTGGTAGATATTTAAATATATTAATAAATAGTTTAAACGTTCTATCTACAGGTCTCTCAGGTGAAAGTAGAACTCTCCAACACAGGCTGGCTACCCAGCATGCTCCAGAGCTTTCCTGTGTCCTTGGCCTGACCACTGGATTGGAGGTAGACTCTCATACCCCCTGGCATTTATAAAAGTTCTGGAGAACTCAACACCAGTCCTCACACTTGGATGACAAGTGTTTTAAGCACCAAGTCATCTCCCCAGCCCATGTATTAGGGATTTTTATGGAATCCATTTTAGCTATTCATCTCATGACAATTAACAATGTGAGATGATAGGAGTATTATCAGCTTCACTGGAGTAACCATTGCCTTAGTACCCACATGTGTTCTGCAATACCCAGTTACAAAGCTCCAGTTGAACAATAAAATGTTTTCTGAAAATTGTATATAGTCCTTTTAATGTTTTTTCATCAAAAATTATAAAGGAGGGGGGGGGGAAGGAAGATGGCGGCGACCTACACAGACGCATTTTGAACGCAGGGAAAAAAGAGCCATAAAAAACACAGAGTTATTGGGCACTGTGCAAAAACCGGAGGGGCTAGACCCCCCCCCCCCAGAACACTCACAGCTCCCAAGGGACTGTTAAAAGTCCCAGGGCAAGGCTCTCGCCCATCTCTCGCAGACACGGAAGCCACTAAACCCGGGATTCGGGAACTCCCATTTGGAGAGGCGCCTGGTAAGATCGATCCCAACACACAGCAGGCAGGATCAGAGGCCACTTGGCGTTAGTTCACTAGCCTATTGGACTCCCCACGCCTCAGGTAGAACTTATACTCACTTAAAAAATTTTGCGAGATAGTGGAAGTTTTAGCAAGGAACAAACAGGGGGCTCAGCGGGAGGTCTGCAGCCGCTCGTGAAGCGGAGGGCGGGAGGTTCAGACAGAGCGCGGAAACTGGGAACACAAAGGCGGGCGGGAGGGGCCGAATCCCGCCCACTCACGGCAGCGCAGCTGGGGAGTGAGCCCGGCTGGCAGGGCCAAATCCCCGCAAACCCACGGCAGGACAACTGGGGAGAGAGTCAGGCGTGGGCTGGGCCAGGGATCCGAGCACCCACGGCTGAGCTGCTGGGGCGAGAGGTCCACTCAGGCGGCCGGGGGATCCAGGGCACTGTGCACCCATGGCCGAGCAGCCAAGGAGGGAGAGCCGCGGCTATGCAGACAGGGAGGGAATCAGACTCAGAGGCCAGGCCTGTGGCGAGAAGCCTAGTGAGAAACCAGAAATCGGGACCATAGCTGTATTCTGGAAAATCCAGACATAATAGGTGTGGAGCCAGACCCTGTCAGCCTCCATGACGACAAACAAAGCCCACAGAATCTGTGCCTGGGCAAACAGGTCAATACCATCAGAACCATTACAGGCTGATAACTCAGAGTGCAACATAGAGAAGTCTGAATTGGGAGCAGTGAAACAATTCTGGTCCATTACTCACAACCTGGGATTAGGCTGCACCAGCTCACAGTGCCTCAGACGATTAAAACCACAGTGACCCTGAAATCCCCCTGTAAGCAACGACAGATAGCCAAGTAACTCGTCCCCTGCACCAAAGCATCCACTGTGGAACCAAGCACAGAAAAGGACAAGAACAGACAGCTAAACATACCCAATGGCCAAAGGTCAAAAAAAAAAAAATAGAAATCGAGGAAATATGACGCCAACAAAGCAGAATTATCCTAGCTCATCCAATTCGGATGACCTCACACCAAAAGAATCACATGAAAACGTTGACAATTCTGCATTATGGAAAGTGATAGAGTCCCTGCAAGAAGAACTTAAATCTATGAAGGAATTCAAAGAAGCCACAATTCTACAACTCAAAACAAGGAACAACACCATTAAAGAGCTCCAAGCCAAGGTGACAGAGCTTGAACAGGAAAAGGAAAAGGCTATGAAAGATTTTCATACAAAAACAAGCAAGCTGGAGAAGGAAATGTACAAAACGAACAAAACCATACAAGACATGAAAATAGAAATAGAAACAATAAAGAAAACACAGTCAGAGTTAAAAGAGGAAGTGGAGAACCAAGGGAAGAGAACAGGAACTACGGAGGTGAGTATCAACAATAGGATGCAAGAGATGGAAGACAGGATCTCAGGCATGGAAGATTCAGTGGAAGAAATCAGTACAACATCCAAAGAAAATGAGAAGGCTAAAAAATCTCTCACCCACAACATCCAAGAAATCAAGGACTCAATGAAAAGACGGAACCTAAGAATTATAGGTATAGAGGAAAGAGAGGACTCCCGACTCCAAGATCCAGGAAATATCTTCAACAAAATCATAGAGGAAAACTTCCCAAACCTGAAAAAAGAGATGCCAATAAAAATCCAAGAGGCTTACAGAACACCAAACAGATTACACCAGAAAAGAAACTCCTCTCACCACATAATAATTGAAACTCCAAATGTACAGAACAAAGAAAGAATATTAAAAGCTGTAAGAGAAAAAGGTCAAGGCACATACAATGGCAGACCCATCAGAATTACACCTGACTTCTCCTCAGAAACTTTAAAAGCTAGAAGGGACTGGTCAGATATACTACAAGTCCTGAGAGATCATAGGTGCCCAGCCAGACTACTTTACCCAGCAAAACTCTCTATCAACATAGATGGAGAAAACAAGATATTCCATGACAAAATCAAATTTAAACAATATCTACCCACAAACACAGCCCTACAGAAAATCCTAGAAGGAAAATCCCAACCCAGAGAAGAAAACTCCACCCAAGAAAACAAAGGGAATAGAAAACCCCTCAGCAACTAAACCAAAAGAGGCACAGGACCACCACCTATACCAAACTAATGGGAAATAACAACCCCAGGTCACTAATATCCATCAACATCAATGGACTCAACTCCCCAATAAAAAGACATAGGTTTACAGAGTGGATCCGCAAGCAAGACCCTTCCTTATGCTGTATAGAAGAGACACATCTAAGTACGAAAGATAGACACTGCCTCAGAGTAAAGGGCTGGGAAAAGGTTTTCCAAGCAAATGGACCCAGGAAGCAAGCTGGAGTAGCCATCCTAATATCAAACAAAACAGACTTCCAACTGCAGTTAATGAAGAAAGACAAAGAAGGGCACTATATACTCATTAAAGGGAATATTCATCAAGAGGAAATCTCAATACTGAACATCTATGCCCCAAATACAAAGGCACCTACTTTCATAAAAGAAACACTTCTAAAACTTAAAACACACGTCAATCACAACACATTAGTAGTGGGAGACTTCAACACCCCACTCACAACAATGGACAGATCATCAAGACAGAAGACAAACAGAGAAATATTGAGCCTAACAGAGATCATAAACCAAATGGACCTAACAGATATCTACAGAACATTTCACCCAAACACAAAGGAATACACTTTTTTCTCAGCACCCCACGGAACCTTCTCCAAAATCGACCACATAGTTGGTCACAAGGATAGTCTCAATAGATACAAGAAAATTGAAATAACACCTTGTATCTTATCAGACCACCACGAAATAAAGCTGGTCTTCAACAGCAAAAGAATCAACAGAAAGCCTACACACACATGGAAATTGAACAGCTCCTTACTGGATGACCACTGGGTCAGGGAAGAAATAAAGAAGGAAATCAAAGACTTCTTAAAACCAACGACAATGAAGACACAACATACCCAAACCTATGGGATACATTGAAAGCTGTGTTACGAGGAAAGTTCATAGCACTAAGTGCTTTCAAAATGAAAATTGTGACAGCTCATGTTAGTGAACTAACAGCTAAGCTGGGTGAATTGGAAAAAAAAGAAACAAACACTCCCAAGAAGAGCAGAAGGCAGGAAATCATCAAACTTAGGGCTGAAATCAACAACTTAGAATCAAAAAGAACTATACAAAGAATCAATGAAACCAAGAGTTGGTTCTTTGAGAAAATCAACAAAATAGACAGACCCCTAGCCAAATTAACTGAAAGGCAAAGGGAAAGAACCCAAATCAACAAAATCAGAAATGAAAAGGGAGAAATAACAACAGACATTGACGAAATCCAGAAAATATTCGGGCATTACTTTAAAAATCTATATTCCACTAAATTTGAAAACCTAAGTGAAATGGACAATTTCCTTGATAAATTCCACCTACCAAAACTAAATCAAAATCAGATTAACAGCTTAAACAGCCCAATAACACCCAAGGAAATAGAAACAGTCATTAATAATCTCCCAACCAAAAAAAGCCCAGGGCCAGATGGCTTTAGCATGGAATTCTACCGGACCTTCAAAGAGGAACTAACACCATTACTTTTCAAACTCTTCCACCACATAGAAACAGAAAGAACACTGCCAAACTCATTCTATGAGGCCACTGTCATTCTGATTCCTAAACCACACAAAGACCCAACAAAGAAAGAGAACTTCAGACCAATCTCCCTCATGAACATAGATGCAAAGATACTTAATAAAATACTAGCAAACCGAATTCAAGAACACATCAAAAGTATCATACACCATGATCAAGTAGGCTTCATCCCTGGAATGCAGGGATGGTTCAATATATGAAAGTCTATCAATGTAATTCACCACATAAACAAGATGAAAGAAAAAAAAACCACATGATAATCTTGCTAGATGCAGAAAAAGCATTTGACAAAATCCAACACCCCTCCATGCTAAAAGTTCTGGAGAGAACGGGCATACAAAGACCATACCTAGAAATAATAAAGGCAATATACAGCAAGCCAGTAGCCAACATCAAATTAAATGGAGAGAAGCTTGAAGCATTTCCTCTAAACTCAGGGACAAGACAAGGATGTCCATTTTCACCATATCTCTTCAATATAGTACTTGAAGTCCTTGCTAGAGCAAGAAGACAACTAAAGGAGATCAAAGGGATAAATATTGGAAATGAAGAAGTCAAATTATCCCTATTCACAGATGATATGTTAGTATACATAAGCAACCCCAAAAACTCCACCAAAGAACTCTTACAGCTGATAAACAACTTCAGCAAGGTGGCTGGATACAAAATTAACTCAAAAAAATCAGAAGCCCTTCTTTATACAACAAACAAATATACCGAGAAAGAAATAAGGGAAACAATTCCCTTCACAATAGCCACAAACAACATAAAATACCTGGGGGTAACCCTAACCAATCATGTAAAGGACCTATATAACAAGAACTTCAAGCCCCTGAAGAAAGAAATGGAAGAGGCCTTTAGAAGATGGAAAGATCTCCCATGCTCATGGATAGGTAAGATCAACATAATAAAAATGGCTATCCTACCAAAAGCAATATATAGATTCAATGCAATTCCTATCAAA
Organism: Lophiomys imhausi; assembly: GCA_907164525.1. Classification (NCBI taxonomy): domain Eukaryota; kingdom Metazoa; phylum Chordata; class Mammalia; order Rodentia; family Muridae; genus Lophiomys; species Lophiomys imhausi. The sequence goes on along the minus strand of CAJQZJ010033983.1, from coordinate 2,993,677 downwards.
ATACCAACACAATTCTTTATAGACCTGGAAAAAGCTATTCTCAACTTCATATGGAACAACAAAAAGCCCAGAATAGCTAAATCAATCCTGTACAATGAAAAAACATCTGGAGGTATCACCATCCCAGATTTCAAGCTGTACTACAGAGCAACAGTAATAAAAACAGCATGGTACTGGTATAGAAACAGACCAGTGGATCAATGGAATCTAATTGAAGACCCAAACATGGACCCACACACCTATGGCCAACTAATCTTTGACAAAGAAGGACAGCATCTTCAACAAATGGTGCTGGTCCAACTGGATGTCCACTTGCAAAAGAATGAAATTAGACCCATACCTATCACCTTGTACAAAACTTAATTCCAAGTGGATCAAAGACCTTAACATAAGGCCGGCCACACTAAAGACACTAGAAGAAAAAGTAGGAGAAACCCTCGAACTCATTGGCACAGGTGACAACTTCCTGAACAGAACACCAACAGCTCAGGACCTGAGATCAACAATCAATAAATGGGACCTCATGAAACTGAAAAGCTTCTATAAGGCAAAGGACACTGTCATTCGAACAAAACGGCAACCAACAGACTGGGAGAAAATCTTCACCAACCCCACATCTGATAGAGGGCTATTATCTAAAATCTACAAAGAACTCAAGAAACTAAAAGCCAAGAAACCAAATAATCCAATCAAAAAATGGGAGATGGAGCTAAATAGAGAATTCACAAAGGAGGAATCCCTAAGGGCTGAGAGACACCTGAAGAAGTGTTCAACATCCTTAATCATCAGAGAAATGCAACTCAAGACGACCCTGAGATTCCACCTAACACCTGTTAGAATGGCTAAGATAAAGAGCTCAAATGATAGCGCATGCTGGCGAGGGTGTGGAGAAAGGGGAACCCTACTCCATTGCTGGTGGGAGTGCAGGCTTGTGAAACCACTATGGAGGTCTGTCTGGCGATATCTTAGAAATCTAGGAATAACCTTGCCTCAGGACCCAGCCATACCACTTCTGGGTATACACCCAAAGGACCTCTCAGGGAGACATAGGGAAGTCTCCTCATCTATGTTCATAGCAGCCTTATTTGTAATAGCTAGAAATTGGAAACAACCCAGATGTCCCTCAATTGAAGAATGGATTAAAAAATTGTGGTACATCTATACAATGGAATATTACTCAGCTATAAGAAACAATGAAATCATGCAATTTGCAACCAAATGGATGGATCTAGAGAAGCTCATCCTGAGTGAGCTAACCCAGTCTCAGAAGGATGCACATGGCATCTAGTCACTTATAGTAGGATTTTAACTATATCATACAGGATATCTGTACTACAACCAACACACCAAAAGGAACATGGACATACATTTTTTTTTATCTTTTTCTTTTTCCTTCTTTTTTTCTTTTTTCTTTTTCCTTTTCCCTTCTCTTTTTCCTCTCTTTTTATGTGGATATTCTTTGTTTTTGTGGGTTTGTGTGTTTGTTGGTCTTTTTTTTTAGTATTCCCCCAGTAGCAAGGAGACACCTTTCACTGGCAGTACTGCCTCGTAGGCCCCCGGAGAATGAAGAGGCTCTTGGCCCTCATATGACTCCTGATCTGTGGTGAGAGACTGTTAGGCAGGGACACTCCATCCCAGAGGAACAAGACGGAAGGGTCAGGGGGTAGAGCATGGGAGGGTGGGGCTGGGAAGCGGGAAAAGAGGACAATATGATAAGGATGTAACCTGAAGCAACAAACAAATAAATTTATTAACTAAAAAAAAAAAAAAAAAAAAAAAGGCAGGTGGCAGGGCTGAAACACTGTGAATGGAATAGAGGATACAGCCATTCGGCCTGGTTTTGCAGACCTCCAGGTGTCGAGAAGACGTGGAACTAAGGTAAAATACAAGAGAATTGTGGTATTGACCCATGCCTTTGACTTCAGCGGAGACGGGGGGAGCACCGTAGAGTTGGTGGTCTTATGTATTCTGGAGTCATACAGAGCGGGGTGGTGAGGGTGCATACTCTTGGTCCCACCATTCAAGAAGAGTACACCCTTGGTCCCAGCTCCCAGTACACTGGAGACAGAAACGGGCAGATCCCAGAGCTCAGGGTCAGCCTGATGCTGGGCAAACTCTAAATAGAGAAAGACTTCGATCCAGGAGTGGTGGAACACATCTTTGATCCCTTCAGATGGGAAACACAGGTCTCTGATCCCAATAATTAGAGTTCAGAGACACACACATGGGATTTGGAGGGACCTAGGTTTGGAGATTACTTACAAAAGGCCTTCTCGATGCAGGCAGATTGTCCTTCGGGATCTCAAAATATATACACCAGAGCTGGTTTAGCTCCAAGGTGACAGAATGATTTCTTCTTTAACCTGGATTGAAAGATAATGCTTTGTATATTGTCGGAAGGCCAAATTTGCTTCAGGAGAAGTACTACCTAGCCCCCCCCCCCAAAAAAAAGGAGGGCAATTGTCCCAGGGTTGGAATTGGGGCAGGGCTCTGTTCTTATCTTTCCAGGAGAAGTGAAGCGTCCATTAGGGGAGCCCGGGGACGGCTGGACAGCGGAAACCTCAGCAGAGAGCAGAATCAGGCACCAAGGAGGACGAGTGACCCAGTTGATTCTGCCTGGCAGACTTCCTCAATAGCTGTCTCTATCGGGGGCCTGCAACCACCACGGCAATCCAATGTCGCTGGGACCGTTCAGCTCTACACAATGCCCCAGCAGGAACCTCAGTGAAGCCTGCAAGATCAGCTTCTGCCTACAAACCCCTTAGGTCATCTAAACAGCTGAGAACAGAAGGACTGAACATAAAAGGAGTGTACTAACATTTTTAACCATTTTTTCCATTTGAGTTCGGGCCCCAAACAGGTCTACTACGACCCAAATCAGCAGGAAGTCACTTTAAGAGAGCGATGTCCCATGCCCAGAGGGTGGGGAAGGTGTTTCTCCGCCCTTCTTTTTGGTTATTTGAAGGATAACTGAAAACTCCGATATTTAGGGGAAGAGATTACAAGCTGATAAATGGTCCTGTTTAATGGGTTTTGGAGGTTAGCCCCAGGGACTTCCTACTTTTCCTTTTCTGTATCCTTCTTCCTCTCCTATGTAGGAGTGCATAGGCTTGAGAAAAATGAGATATAGACATAGCACAGGAAGGTCCAAGAAGAAGGGGCAGATTATTGAATATGCCCTTATACCTTTGTATATTGATACAAAATTAGTAGTTTATTTGGCTAAAGTGGTATTGACCATTGTTTAATGTGCAAAAATAAGATTGTATTGGATTACATTGGTATTGATCTTTGTATATTGATACAAAATTAAGATTATAGTTGGCCACAATGGTATTGACCCTTGTATATGGATGTAATATTAAGATTGTATTGGGCTACATAGGCATTGATCTTTGTATATTGATACATAATTAAGAGTATATTTAACCACAATTGAATAGATCTTGGTATATTGATACAAAATTAAAGGTAACGCTTCCTAATGGTATCATACCTAGAGATACTTAAAAATAAAATGTGAAGCTCTGGCCTCTTGATACCAACCGTCTAAAATGGTCTAGGATAGTTAAGTAAAACAAACTCCTAGTCATGCAAACATGTCACTTTGTTAGCTACTATGACAGTCTATCACAGATATTCTCTAAACTACCCAGTAATCAAGTTGCTAAGAGACAAGCAACATTTGCTTATCTAAATACAAGAGATGGATAGGGCATCTTCAAAAACCCCAAGAGATCTGCAGAATATGGCATTCAAAGATGTTATCTTAAATCAAGATTTTCTTTTTTTTTGATATCGAGACATATCAGCGCCTGACAGCACCCCCTATTCTACTCCAAGTAGAAGATAAGCATCGAAGAACCTCCACTGTAAGATGGTTGAATTAGTGGCAAGCCTATCTCTTGGCATGAAAAAACCCCTTGCACCAACTGCAGACAGACTGCTGTCCAAAAAGGACAAAACTTGGTAGCAGGGAAGTCGACAGCCTAACTCTGCCAAGACAGGGTAGGTAAGTTCTTCATAATCCCTGCTCTACAACAAATGTCTGTCATAGAAACAGGACCCAAAGGCTGAAGACTGATGCAGGAATGTATGGAGAGAAAATGGGAACTGTCCAGGCAGTCATTGGTATGTCCTTTCTTAGTTTTGGAAGCTGCAGGCCCTGCACTTCCTATATAAGCAAATATATTTATCCCTCTCAGGTCTCTGAGGTGGTTGAAGAATAGACAGCTAGAGTCTCATAGCTAAATTTTGAGTTGTTTAGGAATCAAGAGGGTGTTATAGATCTAAGAAGATACTCTTAAAAGTGTGTTGCAAGTTAGTATGAATGTTGAGTCAGATATAGACTTTTAAACACATGGAGATGGTTAGATAGTAGAATCTTAAAGTCAGGGGCCAAATATGTATAAACTGGACATTGGGAAGGTATACTGGGCCATTTAACTCTCATAAATGTGGCATATTTATATCTGTTGTTTTGTATAGTATTTACTGTTGTGAGAGAAGGAACCATCTGTTGGACTGAAAGGGGAAACTTCTGGGGGGAAGAGGGTGGAAGGACGGGATAGGAAGGGGGAATAGGGAGGGGTTTGTGACTGAGATGTAACTTGAAGAAAAAAAAATAAAGTATTTATATAAAAAAAATTATAAAGGAGGATCTCCATGAGTTTGAGGCTGCCAGGGTCTACATAGGGCATTCTAGGCTAGCAAAGTCTACACTGTGAGAACTAGAGAAATAAAGAAGGAAGGAAGGAAGGAAGGAAGGAAGGAAGGAAGGAAGGAAGGAAGGAAGGAAGGAAGGAGTAAAAAAGGGAAGGAAGAGGGTAGGGGAGGGGGGAGGGAGAGGAGGGGAAGGGAGGGGAGGGGAGGAGAGGAGAGGAGAGGAGAGGAAAGGAAAGGAGAGGAAATCTAGGTTGCAGTATATATCTTTCATCCCAATACAGAGGCAGCAGAGGCAGGAGAAATGCTTTGAGCTCCAGCCCAGCCTGATCTGGTCAGCAAACCAGTTACCAGCCCAGCTAGGACTACACAGTGACACCTGGTTTAAATTAAACAATAAAGGAAGATCATATATAATTTTAAGACTGTGCCTGCTTCAGAAACTCTTTGAGATGAAGAACTGCATTGGTTTCACAGACTGCTTTTCTACCCACTACATGTTCAATATTTAGAGAACACAAAGGCAGGAAATGAAAGCTGTGGGCAAGTTAGCATTGGTATTCCTCACAAGGGTCCATCAGCTTCAACTCAGGATAACAATCCCCATGCAAATAGTTTACAGACCACTACTAGAACTGATCCTGACCCTGTAGCAGGAATAAAAATGGGTAGCTAAGGCAGTCAAGTAGACTGTTGGGATGAACTATGAAGACTACTGAGAAGGAAGGCAGAAGCTGAAAAGACATGCCTGTCATGGCTGCTTTGCAGACAACAGAACCAATCTGGAATTAAGAATCTGTTTTCCTCCATAACAAGAATGATGCTTATCTCTGTGAAATACATGTCAAGATGGGCTCCGTACAATAAATTCGTGAATAAAAGTTATTTACCCAACTGTTTTTTAAAGGAAGGTAGACACAAAAACAGACAATTCAAACATCTGGACTTTGGGAAGTTTGGATATATTGACTCTAGATCCTAAAGTACAAACTATAAACAATGTGGCGTTGGTTAATTTTTCTGTGCTCTAGGTGATACATTTCTTAAAGAAATTAAACACCACTTCCCAGACATTATCAGCCAATGACCTATCAGCATTTCTGCAGACATCCAACCCACTGAAAATACAAAAGGAATCCAACAGAGCTCAGCAGATCACACCCTCCCCAGCCTTCCCTCCCTGGCCTCCCCTGTACCTGAGATGAGCTTCAGGGCATTCTCCAGGTATTCATCCTGTGTGATATCTTTTTCATGTAACTTCAGCTCAAGGGTGAAGTCCTGAACAGTCCAGACAAAGTCTGGAAAGAAACTCACAAACTCTGTGGAGTTCTTTATTCCATCAGGATTTGGGAAGACTTGGCCCTGATCAGCTCAGTGAGTTCTGTAACATAACCGGCACTTGGCTAAAGGAAAGGGAATTCATGCACACATTTGTTCTCATGATTCTCTAATTAAAAACGAATCATAATAACCACTCTTTCCCGCCCAGGTCAGTGCCTCCATATTCATTCCAGAGCACTCAGTGAAACATGGTGTCTCAGGTCCCAGAAGGATATTGCATCTGCTCCAGGGCCTGGTGGTTGATGGTGCCCATGCTGTTGTAGATGAAGGTGCCGCTCAGAAGCACAGCCAGGGCGAAGATCCATGAGTCATTCTTAGGGTCACCCTGGAAGACACATGAGGGCAGAGGGCTGAGGAGAGCATTCCTCAAAAGTGTATTCAGGCCGGGCAGTGGTGGTGCACGCCTTTAATCCCAGCACTTGGGAGGCAGAGGCAGGTGGATCTGTGTGAGTTCAAGGACAGCCTGGTCTACAAAGAGAGTCCAGGACAGCCAGAGCTGTTATACAGAGAAACCCTGTCTTGAAAAAAACAAAAAAAAAAGTGTATTCAGAAAAATATGGGATATAAGACCCATGTACATTATATATTTACATGGAAAAGACTTTATGAGTTTAAGTAAATACACACACACACACAAAGATCTGAGGACATAAATCAGTGGTAGAGTAGGTGCCTAGCATAGTCAAGGCCCTAGTTCAATCATTTGCAATAAGCAGGGAAGAGAGAGAGACCAAGAGAGACAAGATTGACAGAGACAGAGAGTCTCTCATATTATAATATATCAGATAAGTTATTTACTATCTAAAGACAATAAACATGAATGCTGATAACAGCTTTGACAATTACGAGACAATTGACAATATGACAAATTCTTCATTTTATGAAAGGATTCAAATCTTTACAATGTTTTTGTTTCCTCAATTATATGAACTAAGTTATACAAAAATCCAGCACTGTATTAGGTTATCTGCAGGACACTCAGTGGTGAATGTTAGCATTTCTTATTTTATAAATGTGCTATATGTACAGTATATATCACAGTAAGTGCACCTCATGAGTCTAACTATATCTAATTAAGTTTAACAAAGATGGTTTTCAGAGTACAGTTCCCCACTGTTCTTATGTTTAGAAAAGCTATTCTTTTGCGTGTGTGTGTTCATGCTCCCATGTGGGAAAACAACATGTGTGTAAGTATGCAATCACATGTGTGCCTGTTTGTGAAGGTACAAAGTTGATGCTGGGTGTCTTCCTTGATGATCTTATCTTCACTCAGTGAGGCAAGGCCCCTCACTGAACCTGCAGCTCCCCTATTTGACTAGTCTGGTAGGCCAGCTTGCCCCAAAAGTCTGTCCCCTAAGTAAAGGATCACAGGAAATTATGCTGAAAACAACAAAATTTAGCTGCTCAGTTAACCTCTTAAATACTGGATCAAATCACTCACCCCAAGGTGCTGAAACAAAAACGTACTTTGGCTAAAATGTAATATAGAGTGTGAAGTCTGATGTTATCTAGAAATCTACCAAACCAATGTCATTTCATTCACCACACTTCCGACTTCATGAACAGATGATAACAGGTTACAAAAAGCAAAGAGATAAGGAAAAAATAACCTAAAAGGCCCTGAGTGTAAGGACTGGACCTGACCTCCAGATTCTCCCGGCATGCTTGTTTCTATATGTTACAGGGCATGTCCCACCCCCAAAAGCCCTTTCCCAACATTTAGGGGGCTCATTCTCTCTGCCTTTCTTCCCCATGGCCTCTCTTTCCCTCCCTCTCTATCCCTATCTTTCTGCCTCTGTTTCTGTCCCTCTCCTCTCTCTCTGCATACACACGCTCTTTCTCTTTCCTTCTTGTATTCAATAAACCTGCCTTTATGTATTTTAATGTGATCTGGATTGGATCATTTCACAGGTGGCAAAAGCATCAATTAACAGAGTAAATCACTGAACACTAGCCTCACCTTTTCCACGTCCCCCAGGCCCTCGGTGTCCAGGAGGACCAGGGTGTGCTTTGTCTTGGTGGGGTGTGGCACTAACCACATCCAGATGCCCTTGGTCTCTGACTGCACGGTGGAGCCCGGAGGGAAGCCTGAAGGGAAGAGGTGAAGTGTTCAGTTTTGCATGCCAATTGTCTGCCACAGCCTCCTGTACTTCCTATATGATGACCAGCTGGTGGCATTGCTTGGACTAGAGACTTGGGGGTTAGGGCCAAGTTTGGAGGAAGGAGGTTACTAAAGAGTGAGTTTGAAGGTTATAGATGGTCTCTAAGGCCTTCCTCCTCTATCTATACATGCTATACATGCTTGCAGACATCTTCTTCCTCAGCATGAGCCAAGAGTGAATGAACCACAGGGCTGTGGAGTAAATTTCTACTGTGAGCCAAGACAAATGCCAGCCTTTTAAGTTGTTCTGGAACTGTGGTCACAACTATGTGAAATGGACATTAGGGGCAGATTCTCCAAGCAGTCGGGCTGCAAAGTCAGGCACATTAGACTACAAATTCCTAACATTTAAGATGATGCTTTCTCTATTTCCTCAAGACCAGGTTATTACTGGTCATCTGTTTCAAGCTATAGGGACATTTAACATGAGAAGGATGCAAGGCAAAGGCCCAGAACAGAACAGAACAGAACAGACATCTGAGAGTCGGCCAACATAGAGGGTTCTGGTAATTACAATGGAGAATTCTGAAGCAGATAAGGTGGAAAATGCCATAACCCCAGAACTTAGACTGAGAAAGGTGGATTGCTGCTGGTCCAGGACTGGCCTGAGCTCCATGGCTAGCATGCCAACCAGGCTACATAGCAAGAGCCTGGCTCTTAAGTGTAGGAAGAAATTTATAAGTAGAGGCTTTTCTATTTCTGTTCCTGTTCTACCTCCCAAATAATTGGCACAGAGAGACCTATGAATTCATTGTCAAGCTTTAAGCACTATAGTTGGGCAGATATTCATCTGTTCTAACACAAATATGCTAGTCTTGGCTACTTCCTAGCCACATACTCATTATTTTCCATGTCAGTCTCATCCTGGCTCACTCTGCTCCATGTGTGTCTTCATGGAGACTCCCTCGGTGGCCTGCTTATGGCGACTATTCATGGTCCATCCTCTCCTGCCTCATGGTGATTTCTCCCTCTTCTTTCTCTTCCCTACCTGGGACCCCCGACTCAATTCCTGCCCCTGACAGAGTCATGCCTTCTCTGTCCTCTCCTGCCCAGTCATGGACTGATCAGCTCTGTATTAACCAATCATAGATAATGGAGAACATTCTTTACACAGCATTGATATAGATATATTATATATATCTCATGTATGAGATATATTATATATATGGGATATATATGTGTGTGAATATATTTATATATTTCATATTCTATTTTCTCTACATTTCTGTATGTTGAAAGACATTATATTTAAGATGTTGGGAGGACAAAAAGAACTCATCAAGTACATAAAGACCTTTCATGTAATGCTGTTAAAAATATGGAATGGCCAGGCCTGGTTGTGCTTGCCTTTAATCTAAGCACTTGGGATGTAGATGCAGGCCAATTTTACAAGTTTGAGGTCAGCCTGATCTACATAGTGAGATCCAGACATGGTTACATAGTGTAACTGTCTTGAAAGAAAGAAAGAGAGAGAGAGAAAAAAAGAAAGAAAGAAAGAAAGAAAGAAAGAAAGAAAGAAAGAAAGAAAGAAAGCCAAAAGGAAAAGGAAATGGTATAGGCTGCTGGTATAGGGAGATGTTAAATGATTATTAATATTAGTATAGGTTCATAAAATTAGTAAGCTGGTTGAAGTTACTCTTTAACCAGCTGTTTCCACGGATAACAATACAGAGAGACTATGATTTATTTAATAGGCTTGAGCACAGTATTAGGAATATATTCTAATACTCCATGACTAATCTATCTACTTCCCAGCCAAAATTCCCATAATACTTGCATTTATAACTTTCTCTGGAAGACTCTTTCTCCTCTTGCCACTTGGACCTCTCCTCCTCATGGCTCAACTACCTCTTCCTCTCCCTTTCTCCTCTCCTCACTGGAAACAGACATCCCACCCTCTTCTCTCTACTGCCCAGCTACTGGCTTGCCAGTTTTATGGCAAAGCAGAGAACAAATGGCGAGTATGTTTACGCAAACTTGAGACAGGAGATGTTCTAAAACTAAACACTCAGTACCATGTCCCATGCCCGGACTGAAACCAGATATCGAGATAGAGAAATCAGCATTTGAATAAACAGGGGCAAACTTCACACAGCACACAATAACTGGAGAGCCGGTTTTCTTCCGCGGTGCCATTATGGCCAGTTGCCCATGCTCTAGCAGAAATAACCTACACCCATGAACATAAGAGCAACACTAAATGGACTCAATGGATTATGAAAAAAGAAAAGGCTGGGGAGATGGCTCAGTGGTTAAGAGTGAGCACCCACATGATGGTGCACAACCACCCACAACTCCAGTGTCCTCTCCTGACCTCTGTAGGACAAGGTATGCACATGGTGCACAGGCATGCATGGAGGACAAACACTCAAATACATAAGATAAGCTAAATATATAGCTGGGGAGTGGTGGCACAAGCCTTTAATCCCAGCACTTGGGAGGCAGAGACAGGAAGATTTCTGTGAGTTCAAAGCCAGCCTAAATGACAGAGAGAATTCCAAGACAGCCAGAGCAGCACAGTAAGACCCTGTCCAAAACAAACTAATTAAATAAATAAATAAAATAATATTTATTTATGATATGTATATATAATATACATTATATATATCATATATAATATGAATATATATACATATTCACAAATGAGAGCTTAATATAAAATCATTTGAACACAAGTGCTACATGGGCCAAACCATGAATAGATTCAGTCAGCAACTGGGCAATTTGTCTATATCAAATTCTATTCCAAACCTTTGAGGGAAGAGTGGTAAAAAATGAGAAATCCCAAATGTTTTGGCCCCTGGAAATCTTTTTGGAGAAGAGTCAAAAGCTAGCAAATAAAAAAATAATAAAGATTAACTTGAGAGAGTCACTTGTGGCATGAAAGAAATGGCAAACAGCAGTATCCTTTGGATTGAGGTGTTGTGGAAGCCAATCCCAAGATGGTGTTGGATGAGAAGACACATGGGTGACAACAGGAGTCACCACGGGAAGGACAATTGAGTCTCCCTGTCCTCAGAGGGACACCAGAGTGCAAATATGCTGATGGAAGCTACACACATAAAATAATGGCATAAGTAAACATCATAGGACAGACAGACTGTCAGCCTGTGCTGTTGCATAAAGGATAAGACAGAACTCCTTCTCTTCTGTAACAGAAAGCTCTTCCAGGGATACAGATCCAGAAGAAATAATGTCATGGAAACCAGCAACCATGTGACTGAATGCCAAGATGCTCACATGGTGTCCATTGTCCTTCACTGCTTGTTTCTCTTGTAGTATCTGTAAATAAGCTTTTTATAATTAAAAAAAAGAAAGAAAGAAAAAGAAAAGTTTACTCTGACCTTGAGTGGAAGGGCAGAAGCAGCCTGCACCAACTACCAGGTCAATCTGCACAGCCAAGAAGGGTCTCTTGGATCCAACTTGGCACCAACCACACACAGCAAGTCCCACACAGGGAATCAGACCTCCAAGGGGAGCAGCTTCATCTGGGAGAGTGAAGAGAGCACTCTCACTTTCTGCCTTGACTCCAAGTCTTGAGACCAAGAAAAGAAAATGTGGGGAACTAGGAGTATTGTAGCCATGGAGAGAGCAAACTGAGTGCATCAAATTCTATCGAAAGACTTGTGTTGCTGAGAGAAAGGGGTGTGTCCTGGCTGCTAGAAGACTGAAACAGGCTCCCAGAAGCCCGGGTGGGAGTCAGATGATAATCTCACTAATGAGAAACTCATTACCATTTTTATTCTGTCCTTTTCTTTTTGTGAATATTTTCTGTTTGTGAGCAGAGAACCCTGAGAGGGGTGTGCAGGGTTTTCTTAAAGAGTTCAAAGGCTCAGCAGACCCGAGACAGACACTGTGAGGAACCTGTTGGGATACCAACAACAAAGCCGATTATATTTAGATTCTTCTGCCCTTTTGTGGGACAGAACTGGATCTCCAATAATCAATATATCAAACTTCCAGAAGTGAATATTGTGAAAGTCATTGCACAGAGAACGAAATAGCATAAAGACACAAGTTCACAGGAAGGGGTTCAGGGATGGCGAGCCAAAGCTGGTAGAAGAGGTAGGATATATGAGACTCTAGGGCTCCGATTACCACTTGGTAAAAGAAGCTAGTCTGAAAAGATGACACTATGTGAACCCAGCTATATGGAGTTCTGGTAAACTTTTGCAACAGTAAAACCATAATGGTTACCAGAGTTCAGATAATGGGAAATTGAGAATTTTAGGGCTGTGAAGAAATTTTGTATGATTCTGCTATGTAAAGGTCAACCTGTGCCTTTATTTATTTATCCCATAAAAGGCACACCACCAAGAGTGACTCCTAACATAAACTATGGTCTGTGAGTAATCATGATGTTTCAACAAAGTTTATCAAGTGTGTCACATGACCACTCTAGTGACAGGGTACTCAGTGAGGAGGCTGTATTTGTACAGACACTGAATTTGGGAAATCTCAGTACCTTCTACTCGTGTGTGTGTGTGTGTGTGTGTGTGTGTGTGTGTGTGTGTGTGTGTGTG